>JANFOE010000551.1:0-600000 GCA_025667525.1 Glebionis coronaria
TTGTTTACATGTGAAAAATGGAAGTAATGGGAAAGGCTAGTGTTTTTGCTAGTTTTGGTGGGTGAAATAAGCTTCAAAGTGAAGCTAAGCTTACAAGTGTAAGCTTATAGCTACAAGGGTGCCACATCAAGGGATGTGGTATCCCTTTTGGCCGTCCCTTTTTAGTTAGTGGGGTGGGATAAACTTGTTTTGTCCCATCCCGCTAAATTACGGATATTCCTCGATTCTAGTTTCCTCGATTTACGTGCCCTCGGGTCGTTTTACGAAAAACGTTTTTTATAAATTATGAATCAACGGCACAAACCGAATCTAATAAAAATTGTCTCATCAAAAACGGAGTTCAAAAACGTAAATACGTAATCTTAAGGTTTCCGGTTTAGTCGTAAAGGACGCTAAATTATGTACGTAAGCCCAAATTTAAATCCGTAAATTGTGAGTTCATCAACCAACACAAAATAAGTTTCAAAATATTATACGAGAAAATAATTCACTACCTAAAAATGTTAGATTGTCACAAAAATTATCTCTACCTGAGCTAGTCCCCACACGAATGACCTTGGAATTAGCTAACCGTACGGTTGCTTATACGGTGGGGATAGACGAAGATGTCTTCGTCGGTGTCGACAAATTCACCTTTCCGGCGGATTTTGTTGTCGTTGACTACGAGATGGATCCCCGTGTTCCATTAATCGTTGGACGTCCATTCTTGAGGACCGGTCGCACTCTCATTGATGTAGCCGCGGGCGAATTAACCCTGAGAGTTGGTGACGATAAAATCGTCTTCAACATGGGTAAAATTTCTAAGCAACCTTATGAACACGAGAGCGTTAATTTCATTGACGTTCTTGATGAGGCTTGTGAAGAGCATTTCAAAGACGCTTGAGAAAGTGGTTCTTATTCTCTACCCATTGTTGAGACCGTTGCCTATGTTGCTCCATCACTAACTCCATTTGGAGAAAGTGATTTCCTTTTGAAAGAATTTGAAGCAACTTTGGGGGATGTGGACTTACAATAGGACGATTATCCCTCCAATTGGGATGAAGACATTCGTACCATTGAGAAACTTCTCAATGAGAACCATATTTCTCCACCGTCTCCTAAGGAAATCTCTATCGATGACCCGAATTTGACTACGCCTTCCATCGAAAATCCTCCGGATTTAGAGCTTAAGGATTTACCCTCTCATCTCGAATACGTTTTCCTTGAAGACAATAAGAAGTTACCCGTCGTCATCGCAAAGGACTTGAAAGAGGATGAAAAGTCTCGACTTATCGACATGTTGAAAAATCATAAGAAATCAGTTGCTTGGAAAATTTCCGACATCCGCGGAATTGATCCTAACTTTTGCACTCATAAAAGTCTCATGGAAGATGACTATAAACCCGCAATCCAAAATCAAAGAAGGGTTAATCCTAAAATTCATGACGTCATCAAGAAAGAGGTTATCAAACTTCTAGATGCCGGAATGATTTACCCAATTTCGGATTCGCCATGGGTTAGTCCCCGTCCATTGTGTGCCTAAGAAAGGCGGAATAATCGTTGTTCCCAATGAAAACAACGAGTTGATTCCTACTCGACTTGTCACGGGTTAGCAAGTTTGCATTGACTATCGCAAGCTCAGTGATGCCACTCACAAGGATCATTTTCCTCTCTCTTTCATGTATCAAATGCTCGAGCGTCTAGCGGGTAATGACTACTATTGCTTCTTAGACGGTTTCTTCGGGTATTATAAAATTCCCATCGATCCTAAAGACCAAGAGAAAACCACATTCACTTGTCCTTATGGAACATTTGCTTACAAAAGAATGCCCTTCGGCTTGTGCAATGCTCGTCGGACTTTCCAAAGGTGTATGATGGCTATCTTCCATGACATGGTAGAAGAAACTATGGAAGTCTTCATGGATGAATTCTCGGTCTATGGTGATTCTTTCTCTACTTGCCTTGCTAATTTAGAACGTATGCTCAAGCGGTGGGAAGACACTCGTCTCGTTCTTAATTGGGAAAATGTCATTTCATGGTAAAAGAAGGCATTGTTCTTGGACATAAAATCTCCAAAGCCGGTCTTGAAGTCGACCGTGCTAAAGTCAATGTGATTGCTAAATTACCTCCACCTTCAACAGTGAAGGGTTTGAGAAGTTTCCTTGGTCATGCGGGCTTCTATCGTCGTTTCATTCAAGATTTTTCTAAGATTGCTCGCCCGATGAACCACCTCTTGGAAAAAGATACTCCTTTTATCTTTTCTAATGAGTGTATTGAATCTTTCAATATTCTTAAGGATAAATTAACTAAGGCACCAATCTTGGTTACCCCTAATTGGGAGTTACCTTTTGAATTGATGTGTGATGCTAGCGACTTTGCTATTGGAGCAGTTTGGCCCAAAGAGTGAACAAACACTTCCAACCGATCTATTATGCTAGCAAGACAATGACGGGGGCTCAATTGCATTATACCACTACCGAAAAGAGCTTTTAGCTGTAGTGTATGCTTTTGAGAAGTGCCGCCCCTATCTTGTCCTTTCCACCACTATTGTGTATACCGACCATTCCGCGTTGAAGTACTTTTTAATTAAACAATATTCCAAGCCAAGACTTCTTCGTTGGGTTCTACTCCTTCAAGAATTCAAAATTGAAATTCGTGATAAAAAGGGAGCGGAAAACCTAGCCGCGGATCATCTTAGTAGACTCGAGGATCCTTATCAAGGGGAGCTCCCAAATAAAGAGATTAATGACTCTTTTCCCCTTGAGGCCTTGATGTCTATTAACTCCAATAGTGATGAAACCCCGTGGTTTGCGGACATTGCAAACTATTTGGCGGGTGGAATTCTCATGGAAGGGTTAACGTCCCAACAAAAGAAAAAGTTCTTTATAGACATTAAGCACTATTTCTAGGACGACCCTTACCTTTTCAAACAATGTGTTGATCTTGTCATTCGTCGGTGTGTTGATGGCCGGCAGCTTTACTAATCCTTGAAGCTTGCCATAAAGGACCCACCGGTGGTCACTTTGGTCCTAATTACACCGCGAAAAAAGTTTTCGACTCTGGATTCTATTGACCCTCCATTTATCATGATGCTCATGAAATGGTTAAACATTGTGATGCTTGCCAAAGACAAGGAAAGATCACACATAAAGATGAGATGCCTCAAAATTTCATACAAGAAGTGAAATCTTTGACGTATGGGGCATCGACTTTATGGGGCCATTTCCATCATCCAAAGGGAACAAATACATCCTCGTAGCCGTTGACTACGTATCCAAATGGGTTGAATACGAACGATGCAAGGGTGGTTGTGAACTTTTTGAAACAACTTTTTGCTCTATTCGGTGTTCCTTGTGCTATTATCAGTGACCGCATGACTCATTTTTGCAATGATCAATTTGCTAGAGTCATGGCTAAGTATGGTGTCAATCACCGTCTTTCCACAGCTTATCATCCCCAAACAAATGGTCAAACCGAGATATTTAACCGTGGATTGAAGAGAATATTAGAGTGAACTACGGGAGAGCATCGTGCCTCGTGGGCCGATAAGTTAGATGATGATTTTTGGGCTTTCCGTACCGCATACAAGACTTCTATTGGTTGCACTCCATATCGTCTTGTGTATGGGAAGACATGCCATCTCCCTATTGAGCTGGAACATAAGGCGTACTGGGCCTTGAAGTGGGCGAATTTTGACATCAACAAAGCTGGTGATCTTCGGAAGATTCAACTCAACGAGCTCAATGAGCTAAGGAATGAAGCTTACGAGAATTTTATGATCTACAAGGAGAAGACCAAGATCATTCATGATGTAAGGATTAAGAACCGAGAGTTTCACGTGGGTGATCAAGTTTTACTCTTTAACTCTCAGTTGAAGATCTTCTCGGTCAAGCTGAAGAGCCGTTGGTCTGGTCCATTCACCGTCACCAAAGTCTTCCCTTATGGCACCATTGAGCTTTCTCAACCAAATGGGCCTAATTTTAAAGTGAATGGCCATCGTGTGAAGCTGTACTTTGGTGAGGACATCTCTCATGAGATGATTCCATCACTCACCATGTTTCCCTTGAATTAGTTTTGGGTCGAGTCAGGCTCGTGACTCGGTTAACAAAAACAAGCGCTTCTCGGGAGGCAACCCGTTGATCTATCCTTTTACCGTTTTAATAATAAGTGTAGGGGAGAGCCCCGTAGGTGTTTCTTGTCTTGTTTCTTATGTTGTGCAGGGATTAAAGCTTCAAAGAGCACTTTTGATGACATTTGACGAACCGTGATCCCGTGTACCCGTCTTCCCGGTTCTATCCTAAGCTGTCGTGATTCAATATTTCATATCTTATATGTTCACATTGAAATCACTATAGTTGTCCTTTCCTTGGCAAGATTTAAACAACGTGCACAATGTCCTAATTGTAGGGGAGTTTACTCCCACATGCTTAAACATTGAGGAAATGTTTATATCAAGTGTAGGGGGGGGGGGACTTCTATCGAAGTAAGTGGTCTTTTCCATGAATTTGTCCTTATTTTAACCAAAAAATTTGATTTTTTCGACATTTTTCAAAATTTTTAATCTATTTTGGCCTAGTTGTATAGTAGTATTTTCCTTTGCTATCGTTATTTACTTTCTTTTATAGAATAAATTTTGAATAAAGTGGTTTTAATTTTTCAAAGTCATGAATCTTTTGACTCAACCCGAGTTTACTTATCTTAGTTTATTCTAGCTAGTACCCTTAACGTGTGTAAGTCAAGTTTTGCTAGGCTTTTATATAGGGAGCTTTAAAACGCGAGAGTCTTAACTCTCACAGGTTAAAAACAAGAACTTTTCCAAAGTTCCTATAATTGATCCTAGAAAGTCGTTTATCAAGGGAACTTTAAAATGCGAATTCTAAACTTAAAAGAGTCTAAGAAGTTGCAAGATCCTATAGATGACTTGAAAACCCAAAACTTTGATTTAATTGGCTAAGCATCCACGAGTCTCATTCCTTGAGATTTTAAATTGTGGAGAACGAGAGATGATAGAGTCAATTATAAGTTTGGTATTCTTTCATGAATTTATATGAGTTGATTATAAGCTTTTTCTCCCGTCGCTTGCTAATAAATTTAATTGCAATAAATAAGGTTGTACGATTTGAAAAGTTACTTAGCTTCTAGCCCAAGATCATTTAAAAGTTGCTCGGTATTAATTAGAGTTCATAGCCAAGGCATAACTTATTGAAGCGGGATGCGAAGATTGGCGAGTCCGAAAAGGTCCTAACAAGACATGAGGGCTACATTTTGTTGCTAAAGATCCCAAGTGATGTGAAGAATCATTTATCAAAAATCAATATGAAGGATCGAGACACACGACGAAAAGAAAATACTCCCCAAAAGATCATGGAGAAGTCTATCCGAAAAGACCCTAGAAAGGTATGAGGATAAATAGATCCAAGTCCAAAAAGGAGGCGGATCGTTGTATATCAAAGTCCAAAATAAAGATTGGAGAAAAATGAAGAAGTCGTGGTCCAAATATGAAGAATCTCTCAAAAACTTCAAGTGAAGAAATTCCTATTATGAAGAGAAGACCATAATTTCAAGAACGCCTCTCAAAGATTCGAAGTATGAAGTCGCTGCCAAATATCGGTCCGAGAAAGGTCTCAAATCGTGAAGCGAGTTATGCCAAGATATGAACTTTAAGAGGTCCCGAGAACCATTTTTAAAAGATTTTTTCCTTTAGCTATAAAATTGCTTAAATCGTCCCACTTTATTTTCAGCGTAAATAAACTATCGAAATAAGTCAAACAATGCATCCTCGTGATCATTCAAGACAATCATAAAATATAAGAGATACACCTAGGAATAAGGGAGTCTAAGTAAATAATTGGGCCACATGTATTCGTGGTAATTTGCTAACTTATAATAACAATGATCTCGTTTATAAGCTTGGTTTGGGGAACATGCAACTTGAGGATGATGAACATTTATGACAACCAAAACCCCAATGTAAGTTTTTGATTTCTTTACTTGTTTTATATATAATTCTATCTTTTTAGTTTCCTTAATGTTTAGTATTTAATAAAGGCCAAGGTGGGTTAATTATGATGAGAAATGTAATATGTGCTTTGAAATTAATGCATTGCAATTGCAATGGTCAAGTGTAGGGGATTTAATAAGTGTGAAAACACTTATCCTTTTACCACTTATTTCCAATAATAACAAGACAAAAACGTGTATTTTATGTCGTAAAATTCGGAATTATGCGTGGTTTGTGTTTTTATTGTGTTTTAGGATAAAAATATGAAAAAGGAAGAAAACACGGGCTATCACGGACTTTTATCGAAGAAAACGAGAAAAGACGAAGTCAAAAGATCAAGAGTGCAAAAAGAACGGAAGTCCAAGGCCTATTCTGAAGATTTATCGAAGAAAAAGTCTAAAGACGGAAGTTTAATGATGTCAAAGAACCGAGTCTAATTATAGAAGAAAATTATAAGACGAGTTCAATTTAAATCGACAAATCCCGAGACGACGTCGAGAAAGACAAAGAAGTTAAATCGAGTCGAGACGAGAAGAAAGAAAAAGGAAGCAACACATGCACCTCCCCACCTCCTATATATACCATCCTAATGTGTCATTAGGAGGGTGTTTGTTAGTTATTAGTTAGCCTTCATTTTTCCTTTGTAGTTTTTAGAGAGAGAAAATGTTCAACTTTCTCTCACTAGAATTTTTCATCTTTTCTTCATCTTTTCTTTCATGTTTAAGCTTTGATTTAATTTTGTATTTTGGAATCATTAATCTACAAGTTCAAGTTAAGCTTTTCATCTTTAATCTCTTTCTACCTTTCTTGATTTTTATTACTTTTGATCCGAAATAATCATGCTTTTAGTTTCATCTTGATGTTTGATTGATTAAAAAGTTTACCTTTTTGTTCATATCTAAGTTTTTGTACAATTTGAGCTTTGAGCTTATCATGCTTATTGGCTTATTTTGCACTTAGCTTATTTACTTTTAAGTGTTCTTAAAATTTAGTCTTATTAAAGTTTGTTTAATAAAGTTTGCGTATTTAGTATTTTAAAAGTCGTCAAATTTGTGCTTATTTAGTCTTGTCTAAGAGTTGGTAAATGCTTATTTGATTAAGTGCTTGTTTGGTTTGCTTATTATGTTTTCGTGTCCATCACAATATTGTAATGGTTTTACCTGTCATGATCCTTTGGATACGATCGCATTGACTGTGATCCATACTTCTTTCATTGACTAGGATCTACTCTTACGATCCACGCGTTGCGATCGTTGGATGCGATCGAGGGTCACAATCTCTTGGGTACGATCGCATTGACTGTGATCCTTTTGGTTACGATCATTGGATACGATCTGAGGCCACGATTACTAGGCTACGATCGACTGTTACGATTGTAGGCTATGATCACTTGGTGCGATCACCAAGTACGATCCAATAGTGCGATCCCTCATTCTTGAGAGCGATCCACCACTGTGATATGGGTTACGATCGTATTACGATCTAACTTAGGTTTTGTTTTATTTAACTTAGTTTTTAAATTTAAATTTTCCCGCATTTTTACTTAGTATTATTTTAAACGAGTTTCGTCTTATTTTATTTTTACAAGTTTTAAGTTTTAAATTCACTTTAAGTTTTTAATCATTTATTTTTAACTCGTCATTTTTTGTTTACATTTTAAAGCTTTTATTTTTAATCAACGACATTTTCATTTTTTCATTTTACTGTTAGTTTAAAATAGATAACCACCTTTCTTTATTTTTTCACCAAGAACGACTGAGTCGCACTTTCAACTTGTAATCAATTCGAAAAGACTGGAACAACGAACTTTCATAGGTGAAAACCTAGTATTACGAACCTACGATAGTAAGCAGCTAAGCCTAGAAAGCTGCGAACCTCTGTGGCTGAAGTTGGTCTCGGCCATTTGGCGATAACCTCAACCTTCGCAGGATCCATGGTTTTTCCCTCTGCGGATATGATGTGACCTAGAAACGCCACCTTTCTTAACCATAATTCGCATTTGGAGAACTTGGCATACAACTGCTTCTGACGAAGTATCTGCCGCACTGTACGAAGGTGCTCTTCGTGTTTCTACTTTGAATTTAGAGAAAAATAGAATATCGTCAATGTAGACAATGACGAACTTGTCCAGAAACTCATGGAAGATACGGGTCATCAAATCCATGAAGAGTTCAGGAG
The DNA here is from genome assembly GCA_025667525.1 of Glebionis coronaria. Classification (NCBI taxonomy): domain Eukaryota; kingdom Viridiplantae; phylum Streptophyta; class Magnoliopsida; order Asterales; family Asteraceae; genus Glebionis; species Glebionis coronaria. Next base: position 8,159 of record JANFOE010000551.1, read on the forward strand.
CATTGGTAAGTCCAAAAGGCATGACTACGAATTCGTAGTGTCCATAACGTGTACGGAAAGCAGTCTTGGCGATATCCTGCTCTTTCACCCGTAGCTGATGGTAGCCAGACCTTAAATTGATCTTAGAGAAATGTTTGGCACCTTGCAGTCGGTCAAACAGATAATCAATGTGTGGTAAAGGATATCGATTTCTGATGGTGAGCTTATTAACCTCACGATCAATGCAAAGTTGCATACCGCCATCCTTCTTCTTCACAAATAACATCGGTGCACCTCATGGAGATGCACTAGGTCGGATGAAACCTCGCTCCAAAAGTTCCTGTAGCTGTTGCTTTAACTCCTTAAGCTCGATGGCAGCCATGTGGTAAGGAGCCTTGGAATTTGGCTCAGCTCCTGGAATGAGCTCAATATTAAACTCTACATCACGAGCAGGTGGTATTCCCGGAAGTTCTTCAGGAAATACGTCGGGAAATTCTAACACAATAGGCTGATCTTGAATGGATGGAGATTCAGCCTCATTGTCATGAACAACAGCTAAGAAGCCCTCGCAACCATGTGACAGTAAGGCACGTGCTTGTAAGGCTGAAATTATCTGTACAGACCTTCCTGGTATAAACCATTATGGATGTACTCTAGTGCGTTGACATCACCGAAATGAATCGATATGAATGGAAATCAATGGTGGCGTGGGGTTTGGATAACCAATCCATGCCTAATATCATGTCGAATTCGCACATGTCCAAAGGAAGTGCGTGAATTAAACGGATTCTGTCATGAAACTCCAGGGGAAGATCTCTGTACCCATGTGTGATGCGTACAGAGTCTCTCAAGGGCGTAGAAGTGTTTAAGACATTTTCTCGTGGCACAGGGGATATCCTAACACGATTGCATAAGCAGTGGATATGACCGAATGAGTAGCACCGGTGTCAAATAATACGCATGCAGCTTGACCATACATAAACAAGATTCCAGTGATGGTACCTGATGACTTGTTGGCTTGGTCACGTGTAGTAGTGTACACACGTCCAGTAGTCGGAGGAGGCTTGGAGTCCGCATGCCCAGATTTACCCTCAATCTCGCCCTTTCGGAAATCCTTCATATGATGGCCTGGCTGGCCACACTTGAAGCAAGCATCGCTAGCACGATAGCACGATCCTGGGTGTCTGCGATTGCACATAGTGCAAAGAGGGTGAGTATACTCTCCAACAGGTGCCCTTGCTGGTTGGGATCCTGTTTCAGAAAGTATGCATGAGACATGGTTATTGGTACAATTAGGGATACGCAGAAAATTAAGATGTAATACGAGATGATGCTGTACTGTTGGGCTGTGAACCTCTACGGTCCTGCTAACCGCTCGTTGCCAGTATTCCTGGTAGTAGATGCTGAAGTGTCAGAATTCATGAATCATAAAGTACATAACATAGAAATGAGTAAATTTAGGGACCTGCTGATGTTGGAGTTGTTGGCGTTGTTATGGTAATTGTCATTACCGCCACGCCTGTCCGAAGCAGAACGGTCCTGAGTCTGACCATTACCCTTAGGCTGATTTTGCTACTGAGTGGCCGGTTGGGACCGACCCCCAGTCTACTGCCTGAAAGATGCAGTTGTATAGAGAATGATAAATATTTGGATAGTACTGAATTAAATGAAATGATCATTCCTGTTGACGAATATACCTCTTGTCAGGTCTTTCTTCCTCTCCAAACTCATCCCTCTCTTGTAGCATCTTCAATTTGTGGGCTGCATCTGCCACCTTTGCCACAGTATTAAATGTAGCACACACCAAGTTATTGGTGACATATGTGAGAAGATACCAGTGAAAGTGATACGCCTACTCCTCTGCAGTCCCGGCAGCTGTAACACCCTATTTGTTAAGATGGAATGCTACAGCAAAATATGGCGTGTCATCAAAGCATGCAAGGTAAATGTCTAAACATTCATGAACATAAATATAAATACCGAAATCAAACATCGGTAGTCTAAGTAACTCACACACAAGCAATATTAAGTACTGTAAATGAAAGGACTAAACAATTTTCAAAAGAAGTAAAGTATGAGAAAGTAGGAATAAATGCATAAGGTAAAAGAGGCTGGATAGCTTCCATTCGAATGCACATACTCTGGACATCCTACTTACGATCTTGGGTACCTGTCGTTTGGGAACATGGAAATGGAAAACGGCTGAGCATAACGCTCAGTGCACGGATATATAGCATAGAATAAAGACATAAAGGAATGAAAGCATATAAAGCATGAATTACAGCGGAAATGAGTAAGTTCTGGGAAACCTAGATGTATGTCAAGTTTACTAGTTTTAGTTCTGAAAACATAGCTTATGTGTAACACTCTCAATTTTCGTATCAGTACAGCGGAAGGGTCTTTCAGAGTGTTACGGGATAGCACAATAACTCCAATCATAGACAACACATAAAAATGGTTGTTCAAGGTTTAACATACATTCATTCGATAAAAAGTTTTAAAGTGTACAACAGGTCCCAAATTATACAGGTCATTAAGTTTACAAAACATAGATCGAATGAACATTTTTAATATTATGTGGGCCATCAGAGTCGATCTCCATCCGGATTACCTTCAAGCAGCTGAGATAAAAACATGCAAAAATCATATCAGCGAATGCCGAGTGAATTCATAGAGTTTAATAAAAACCGTTATATAAAACAATCATTTAATATCAGAACACAAGTATAATATCGGAAGTAAGTCCTCATATTGCTAGTCAGGCAATATATAAATGAAGCATACATCTTAAACCGTCCATGAGACCGTAGCCTCAATATTACCATAATAGGTAATATATTCATCGTTAATAGCGTCGTTATTATGTATAGGATATATTTTTATTTGGATTAGGATTATTATTAGCCGCATGACATTGTTACCTTACTATGAAAACAACGAGCCGCGAACCCGACAACAATTTGCCCATATAAGTTAGCGTGTCGTCACAAAAATCACGCTATGGAATCTTCTCATACATAAATTCGCTTACCAATCAATGTGGTACGACGGGGATCAACCGTCAAGGCGCGAACTGGGGTGATCGTCCCCAAATAGTACTATCAAATGCATAAGCGTCTACCAAATCCCGGTAGTTCACAATTCATGCTAATGGGACTTTAAGTGACATAACCTAACTACTAATAATCCTTTTAGTCTCGTTTATAGGGTCATAGCATCATTCGGGTCCATATCATTAAGCATACCATCGGGACTACTTGTGTTCTATTTTTATCAAAATCTAGCATGTTATCTCCCTAGCGGGTTTACAAACCATTTTATAAAACATTTAAAAGAGTGCGAGGCTATGAACTCACGTTGATAATGAAAGGCGGATTATCGGCTACGGGCGTGCTTCGGTCACGGAAACCTATATAAATAATAATCGGTCTTAGACTTTGTCCAATGACTTTTATCAAAATAACAATATACATATGATGATTTTGTACATATGATGATGATCAAGTGGGTTTATATATCCTTGTTTACTAATTTTAGTGTTTACGTTTTGGTAACGTTTTACTAGCTTGCTAGTTTTACCTATTTACCTATTTTAAGTCCAATAAGCTTAGTATAAGTTCTTTAAATTGTTTTAATCCATTTTATACCTATATTATCAGTATATATACTTTCCATGTTGGTCCCAAATGGGTTAAGCCCAATAAGTTCTTTTTATAAGTATTTATCTTATTTAGTCCAATTATTAGTCCAATATGTTTAGTTAGCTCGTTAATGTCCGTATATCCTATAGTTAGGGTTTTATCGGTTTTTACTTGTATTATTTACTTTTATATCAGTATATGACTTTTAAAAACTTTACATTAGACGGGTTTGATCGTCTAAGTTTTATTTAGCGAAAAACGTTAATTTTACGGTAATAGCCGAAAAAGTCGTAAAAATCAAGTTTATAGTTTTTATTACTTATAAGTATTATTCCACAACCATTTATATAATTTATCCATTTATTTAACCTTTTACATATTTATATAAATAAGTTTCATAAGTTAGTGGGTTTTTATTTTACATTTTATACAATAAAATTTGAGTGCTTATATAATAATAATAAACATTAATTCTCAAAATCTGATTTTTATTTTCATGTTCACCATTTTTATCATATCTAAAGTTCTATAATGATATTGAAGCTCATTTTTTGGGTGGCATGATCTTCATATTATGTGCTACACTTAACTTAGTTATAGCTACTGCTCATTTTAAGTTTATCTTGCCTTAACAGTCCCTACAAAACAGCTTATTCAGATTAGCACTCTCATCTTGTTTTGATCATATCTCACTCATTATATTGATTCCATTGCATGGCCAACTCTCACATGTGTATAACATCTTGTGCTTACTGTAAATGGATCATACCATGCAAGTTTATCAGTTCAAGTTCTAGTTATATACTGTTTTTATACAGCCAACTAAATAAGCATGATTTTAGCCTTGTTTCTTATAGTTATTAACCTTTTTAAGCATATTTATCAACACTTGATCCCCACACAACATTTTTATCATCATATATACATCATATACATATACAATAATAAAGAAAATACATTTGTTCTTTACAAAAATAACAAGAGAAAATGGAGAGGATGATCTTCTTTACCAACCAAGTGTATTTCTTGTTTTTGGAAGACAAGAACTTGATGAACACCACAAGTAACTCCAAGATCATCAAACACCAAGAACAATAGTTGAGAAATCATCCCTAGGACACAAGCAAATCACCTCCAATGTTGTTAATATGGCCACCAAATGATCAAGGCTTCAAGATAACTCCATGATAGAGCTAGTTAACATGTATTTCATGGCTAGAAAAGATCAAAAGGGGTGTTTGTAGCTTCAATATGGACGGCAAGGGTGGGAGGTTTTGAGAGTATTTGACGTTGTTTGCATGTAAGTAAAGGGTATGTGTGAAATGTTGATGGTTTTAGCTAGTGGAAGTGGAAAGAGTAAGCTTAAGGTGTAAGCTTAGTTACACTTGTAACTAGTTAGCTAACATGATGCCACATATGGTTGTGGTGTCATGTTGGTGCCGTCCCATAGTGCTAGTGGGGTGGGACAATGTATTTTGTCCCATCTCACTAGTTTACGGGTATTCCTCGATTCTAGTTTTCTCGATTTGCGTGCCCTCGGGTCGTTTCACGAAAAACGTTTTTATAAATTATGAATCAACGTCACAAAACGAATCCAATAAAAATTGTCTCATCAAAAACGGAGTTCAAAAACGTAAATACGTAATCCTACGGTTTCCGGTTTAGTCGTAAAGGACGCTAAATTATGCACGTAAGCACAAATTTAAATCCGTAAATTGTGAGTTCGTCAACCAACACAAAAATAAGTTTCAAAATATTATACGAGAAAATATATCACTACCTGAAAATGTTAGATTGTCACGGCTTTTCCTCCTAAAAGGGATCAACGTCCTCGTGATCCATTTCATTTGGATGTCCGTTTCTTATTGAAATCGAAGAGGTGCGGATATTTCTTCCACATTTCATCCTCTCGTTCCCAAGTATACTCCGGTCCATGCTTTGAATTCCATCGGATCTTGACAATAGGTATCCGACTTTGTTTCAACTGCTTTACCTCACGGTCCATAACCTCTATGGGCTCTTCGATAAAATGCAACTTCCCATCTATTCGAACCTTACCTAACGGAATTTTCTCATCACTCACTGCTAGACATTTCTTCAGATTAGATACATGGAATGTGTTGTGAACACCATGAAGTTCTGGGAGTAACTCTAGTTTGTAAGCCACCGGACCTACTCTAGATAAAATCTTAAAGGGTCCAATATAACGGGGATTCAATTTCCCTCGTTTTCCAAATATTATAACGCCTTTCCATGGCGATACTTTCAACATTACTCGGTCACCCACTTTAAACTCCATTGGCTTCCGCCGCACATCCGCGTAACTTTTCTGTCTACTACGGGTAGTCAACAACCTATTCTTAATCTGAACTATCATCTCCGTAGTCTCCCGGATCAATTCCGGTCCCGTAAGCTGGGTGTCCCCAACTTCACTCCAACATACAGGAGATCTACACTTCCTACCATACAAAGCTTCAAACGGTGCAGCCTTAATACTAGAATGGTAACTATTGTTATACGAAAACTCTGCTAACGGCAAATGTTTATCCCAATTCTTACCAAAGTCTAACACACAAGCTCTCAACATATCTTCTAGTGTTTGTATCGTCCTTTCACTCTGCCCATCAGTCTGGGGGTGATAAGCAGTGCTCATGTCGAGATTCGTTCCCAAAGATCTTTGGAGAGATTTCCGAAAATTCGATGCGAATCTAGGATCTCGATCTGAAATGATCGATACAGGCACTCCATGCTTGCATACAACATTATCAAGGTATATACGAGTCAGCTTCTCCAATGAGAACTGCTCTTTAACCGGAATGAAGTGTGCTGATTTGGTCAGTCTATCGACAATAACCCAAATCGAGTTGTTTCCAGATGATGTTCTAGGAAGCATGGTGATAAAGTCCATCGTAATTCGCTCCCACTTCCATTCAGGAATCTTTGGCTGTTGAAGTAGTCCTGATGGCTTTTGATGTTCAGCTTTGACTCTAGCACAAGTCAAGCATTGAAGAACATACATTTCTATGTCAGCTTTCATATTCGGCCAGCAATACAACTTCTTCAAATCATGGTACATCTTATCAGATCCCGGATGAATGGAATACTTAGATTTATGGGATTCTAACATAATCAAGTCTCTTAAGCCTACAAACTTAGGTATCCACATACGACCTCTTAAGCATTTCACTCCATCAGCTCTAACCTCTAAAGGATCTCCTTCTCCTCGGAACCCTTCATTAACAAAATTTTCCTTCTTGCAAGCTTCTATTTGCGCATTTCTAATTTGCTCAGGCAAATTATTGTGCACGGTCAAGACTAGAGAACGTACCCTGATAGGCTCTCTATCTTTCCTACTTAACGCATCGACAACAACATTGGCTTTTCCTGGGTGATATTTTATATCACAATCATAATCACTTAACAACTCTATCCATCTTCGTTGCCTCATGTTCAATTCCTTCTGGTCGAGAATATACTGTAGGCTTTTGTGATCGGTGAATACCGTACACTTGGTGCCATACAGATAATGTCTCCATAACCTAAGAGCAAAGACTACAGCTCCTAACTCAAGATCATGAGTAGTATAATTCTCCTCATCCTTCCTTAATTGCCTAGAAGCATAAGCTATCACTTTCTCCCTCTGCATCAAAACAGCTCCATAGCCTCTAAGAGATGCATCACAATACACTACAAAATCTTCACTCCCGTCGGGTAATGATAAGATTGGCGCACTACATAATTTTTGCTTCAATGTCTGAAATGCTCCATCTTCATCACTTCCCCAAACGAAAGGTTTATTCTTCTGGGTAAGCTTAGTCAAGGGTTTAGCTATCAAAGAAAATTCTTTAATGAATCGCCTATAATAGCCAGCCAATCCTAAGAACTGTCGCACTTCCGTTGGCGTTGTCGGTGCAGACCAATTCTTAATGGCTTCAACCTTTGCAGGATCAACATGAATTCCATCTTTGTTAATCACATGACCAAGAAATTGCACAGAATCTAACCAGAAATCACATTTCGAAAACTTAGCATACAACTTTTCATCCTTCAACAAATTCAAAACAATCCTTAAATGTTCTCTATGTTCATCTTCATTCTTAGAATAGATTAGAATATCGTCAATAAACACAATCACAAATTTATCCAAGTAGGGCTTGCACACTCGATTCATTAAATCCATGAAAACCGCAGGTGCGTTAGTTAACCCAAATGGCATTACTTGAAATTCATAGTGTCCATAACAAGTTCTAAATGCAGTTATAGGAATATCTTCTTCACGGACGCGAAGTTGGTGATATCCTGACCGCAAATCTATCTTAGAATACACACTAGATCCTTGCAGTTGATCAAACAAATCATCAATCCTAGGTAAAGGATATCGATTTTTAATTGTCAAGTTATTTAGTTCCCTATAGTCAATGCACATACGGAAAGATCCATCCTTCTTCTTAACGAACAAGAATGGAGCTCCCCAAGGCGACGAGCTCGGTCGAATAAAACCTTTATCAGACAACTCCTTAAGTTGCTCAGATAACTCCTTTAATTCAGAAGGGGCCAATCGGTAAGGCGCACGTGCCACCGGTGCAGCACCAGGAATTAAATCGATTCAAAACTCTACTTGCCTTATCGGTGGAAGTCCGGGTAAATCTTTAGGAAATACCTCAGGAAATTCACAAATAATAGGTACATCTTCCAATCGTTTCTCCCTAGACTCATTCCCGGTCACTTGAGCTAAGAATAACTCACAACCGTTCCTGATGTACTTTTGGACTTTAATACATGAAACGATTTTCAAACGGGATTCACCTCGATTACCATCAATTACTAACGTCCTATTCCTAAGAGGAATCTTAACTTTCTTCTCTCCACATCAAATAGTAGCATTATTCAATGACAACCAATCCATACCAATAATAATATCAAAACTACCTAATTCTATCAACATCAAATCAATCGGAAAGGAATAGTTCAAGAGATTTAGAGAGCATCCTTCTAATAGCTTATTAGTTTTCACTAATTTACCATTAGCCAATTCCACCTCGTAACTGGTACTTATCTCAACAGGTTCAATGTCAATAAGGGCACTAAATTTAGTGGATACAAAGCTCCTATCAGCACCCGAATCGAATAAAGCAACAACATAATATTTGTTGAGTAAAAACGTACCGGTAACGACATTCAGATCCTCTTTCTTCACCTCAATTGTTCCAAGTTGATAGATACCACCCTGGGGGTTTCTTCCAGGTACAATCGCTTTCAACTTGGGGCATTCCGATTTCCTATGACCTTCTTCATTACAGTTAAAGCAAATGGTTCCCTTTTTACACCTTTCAACCTTGTGTCCAAGCTTTCCGCAATTTCGGCACTTCCAGCAGTCGCCAGCATGCCTCTTGTTGCCACACTTAGGAGATCTATCATCGTTGCGCGGTGTGTTGTAGGTAAGAGCATTTGCATTCCCCTTTCTCTAGTTCTGACAGCGATTGAAATTCTTCCTATTATCACCTCTATCTACACGATCACCGTCTCCTTTTCTTTTCTCACCAACACGGGCTTCATCTTCCCTATCCTGAATTATCTGTCCAATGAGTTGGTAAGCCATTCGAACATCATCATCAATGGTCAGTGGTTTAGATGATGTCACATCCCCCCGGATATTCCTGGTCAACCCTTTAATATATTGCTCAATTCGGATCTCTTCGGGTTGAACCAATCGAGGACATAGCAAGGCCAACTCATGGAATCGGTTCGTGTAACTATCAATGTCCACACCTTTCATTCTCAGATGAATCAACTCTTGTTCTAACCTAATGATCACACTACGAGGACAAAACTCCAAAGTCATCCACTTCTTAATTTCAGCCCAAGGAGTAGCATTAGCAGCATCAAGACCCATGAAAGCAATTCTCCCGTTCCACCAAGTCAACGCACGACCTTTAAGAGTAGCCATAGCAAAAGTCACCTTATCTTCCTCCTTACACTTACTAATCCGAAACACCGACTCAATCTTCTCAATCCACTGGCTTAGTCCTACAACACCTTCAGTTCCATTAAAAGGTAGAGGTTCACACTTCATGAACGTCACATAAGTACAACCACCAACTTTAGGTGCATTAGTTCCAAGTCCTCCTACATTTCCTCCAGTATTATCATTCACATTATTAGCATTCACATTCACATTAGTACCGCCAATTCCACTACCGCCAGCTCCACTACCGCCAGCTCCACTACCGCCAGCTTCATTTCTAGCATTTGCCATAAATTCAGTCATAGATGCGGTAACTTGCTCCGTAATAATCCTACGTACATCATCCTCAGTCACAGCCTTCTTGGGCGGCATAGTTCTATAATTTCACAATTTCAAAGTATTAAGCATTCACCCAACAAAGGATTCATATAATATGGATTGAATTCATAATCAAGGTACAAATAAGGCACAATATGGAATTCAAGACAAGATACATATTTCATTCGATTTGAAACAAAAGTATTGTCTTAGTTACATCCCATATCAAAGTTCTAGCACTATATACACTCAAAATTCGTGCCAAGTCTACTACTAACAAGTCGGTTCAGTCAAAGCTACAAAAGCACAAAAGATACAAAGGTCACTACTAAATACAGACTGGTCTACTAAGAACCGCCAGATGGTCCATCATCCATCGTCTTCTGTATCTTCGTCGGACGATCACTAGACACATCTTCAGCTGGGCGCTTACGGATCACTCCTCTTTCAACCATGTCGGCATAAAATCTACTGTTCCAACCCACAGATATATTCAACTCCTTTTCAGCTTTCTCACGCATCGCACGAGCTACATTCAACTGAATCTCCATAGAATTCACCTTTTTCTTCATTTCAGCAAACTCACCACTTTCTAATATCGATAACCTCCTAAAAGCCTCATTCAAACCACGCTCTACATCAGTCAAATCCAAACTAAGCAATTCTCTCTCTTTCTCACCAACCTTAGTCTTCGACTCCAAATAAGCAACTTGAGTCTGAACAACACCTAATCCAATCTCTGTCATACAACTCTTAACACGGGAAGCATCTAGGTCACGTCTCAAGGCCCATGGTGCAAGACCATCAATATGAGTAGCCTCTCGAGTACTAGAAGACTCTCCTATCTCACGTCTATGAGTAGCAATACCATCAGTATCGTCAGGTGCATTATCATCCTCATCCTCCTCTGATTCAGAATCTGATTCAGAAGATTCAGACATTTCATCCCTAGGTAACTCAACCTTAGAATCAGACAAATCAACTGGTGGGGGCAAAGGTTCGCCCTCTGGAACATCATAAGGATAGATAAGCTCGGCTTCCTCATCGTCATCGACCTCAACATCTATACCTACATCCTCCTCGACATCCTCGTCAATCTCGTCATCTAAATTATCTAACCCAATCTCATCATCATTCTCTATATCAACATTCTCAATCTCATTCTCTACCAAGTCAACCTGAGGGGTAATCTGATCTCCTAGTCCTAACTCGGGATCCTCAAATGGTTCCTCCTCATCATCCATATCATAATCTACTAAGTCTAAATAAGGATCATCATCTACATTAGGTTCGGGAATAGCATGGTTTTCTACAAGAATATTAGGGTCAGCCATGACAATCTGCATTTATATATTTATCTCGTATTAGGATAACATACTAGTTAAACAATTACATACTGAAATCACGATATATACATATATATAATTTAAATTATATATATCAAAATATATATCTTCTCAATAGGGCTTGTTGGTAACGTCGGAGATCTCTGGCACCGTTATAGTCAAAAGATTTTTCAAATATTTTCTTAAATGTTCATTGTTAAAAGATTTTGAAAAGTTTTGCTCAAAACCTTGGTTTTTTAAATCTTTTGTTCTCTATAACGAGAGCTCTGGTACCAAACTGTAACACTCTCAATTTTCGTATCGGTACAGCGGAAGGGTCTTTCAGAGTGTTACGGGATAGCACAATAACTCCAATCATAGACAACACATAAAAATGGTTGTTCAAGGTTTAACATACATTCATTCGATAAAAAGTTTTAAAGTGTACAACAGGTCCCAAATTATACAGGTCATTAAGTTTACAAAACATAGAGCGAATGAACATTTTTAATATTATGTGGGCCATTAGAGTCGATCTCCATCCAGATTACCTTCAAGCACCTGAGATAAAAACATGCAAAAATCATATCAGCGAATGCCGAGTGAATTCATAGAGTTTAATAAAAACCGTTATATAAAACAATCATTTAAAATCAGAACACAAGTATAATATCAGAAGTAAGTCCTCATATTGCTAGTCAGGCAATATATAAATCAAGCATACATCTTAAACCGTCCATGAGACCGTAGCCTCAATATTACCATAATAGGTAATATATTCATCGTTAATAGCGTCGTTATTATGTATAGGATACATTTTTATTTGGATTAGGATTATTATTAGCCGCATGACATTGTTACCTTACTATGAAAACAGCGGGCCGCGAACCCGACAACAATTTGCCCATCTAAGTTAGCGTGTCGTCACAAAAATCACGCTATGGAATCTTCTCATACATAAATTCGCTTACCAATCAATGTGGTACGACGGGGATCAACCGTCAAGGCGTGAACTGGGGTGATCGTCCCCAAATAGTACTATCAAATGCATAAGCGTCTACCAAATACCGGTAGTTCACAATTCATGCTAATGGGACTTTAAGTGACATGACCTAACTACTAATAATCCTTTTAGTCTCGTTTATAGGGTCATAGCATCATTCGGGTCCATATCATTAAGCATACCATCGGGACTACTTGTGTTCTATTTTTATCAAAATCTAGCATGTTATCTCCCTCGCGGGTTTACAAATCATTTTATAAAACATTTAAAAGAGTGCGAGGCTATGAACTCACGTTGATAATGAAAGGCGGATTATCGGCTACGGGCGTGCTTCGGTCACGGAAACCTATATAAATAATAATCGGTCTTAGACTTTGTCCAATGACTTTTATCAAAATAACAATATACATATGATGATTTTGTACATATGATGATGATCAAGTGGGTTTATATATCCTTGTTTACTCATTTTAGTGTTTACGTTTTGGTAACGTTTTACTAGCTTGCTAGTTTTACCTATTTACCTATTTTAAGTCCAATAAGCTTAGTATAAGTTCTTTAACTTGTTTTAATCCATTTTATACCTATATTATCAGTATATATACTTTCCATGTTGGGCCCAAATGGGTTAAGCCCACTAAGTTCTTTTTATAAGTATTTATCTTATTTAGTCCAATTATTAGTCCAATATGTTTAGTTAGCTCGTTAATGTCCGTATGTCCTATAGTTCGGGTTTTATCGGTTTTTACTTGTATTAGTTACTTATATATCAGTATATGACTTTTAAAAACTTTACATTAGACGGGTTTGAATGTCGAAGTTTTATTTGGCGAAAAACGTTAATTTTACGGTAATAGCCGAAAAAGTCGTAAAAATCAAGTTTATAGTTTTTATTACTTATAAGTATTATTCCACAACCATTTATATAACTTATCCATTTATTTAACCTTTTACATATTTATATAAATAAGTTTCATAAGTTAGTGGGTTTTTATTTTACATTTTATACAATAAAATTTGAGTGCTTATATAATAATAATAAACATTAATTCTCAAAATCTGATTTTTATTTTCATGTTCACCATTTTTATCATATCTAAAGTTCTATAATGAATTAGAAGCTCATTTTTGGGTGGCATGATCTTCATATTATGTGCTACATTTAACTTAGTTATAGCTACTGCTCATTTTAAGTTTATCTTGCCTTAACTGTCCCTACAAAACAGCTTATTCAGATTAGCACTCTCATCTTGTTTTGATCATATCTCACTCATTATATTGATTCCATTGCATGGCCAACTCTCACATGTGTATAACATCTTTTGCTTACTGTAAATGGATCATACCATGCAAGTTTATCAGTTAAAGTTCTAGTTATATACTGTTTTTATACAGCCAACTAAATAAGCATGATTTTAGCCTTGTTTCTTATAGTTATTAACCTTTTCAAGCATATTTATCAACACTTGATCCCCACACAACATTTTTATCATCATATATACATCATATACATATACAATAATAAAGAAAATACATTTGTTCTTTACAAAAATAACAAGAGAAAATGGAGAGGATGATCTTCTTTACCAACCAAGTGTATTTCTTGTTTTTGGAAGACAAGAACTTGATGAACACCACAAGTAACTCCAAGATCATCAAACACCAAGAACAATAGTTGAGAAATCAGCCCTAGGACACAAGCAAATCACCTCCAATGTTGTTAATATGGCCACCAAATGATCAAGGCTTCAAGATAACTCCATGATAGAGCTAGTTAACATGTATTTCATGGCTAGAAAAGATCAAAAGGGGTGCTTGTAGCTTCAATATGGACGGCAAGGGTGGGAGGTTTTGAGAGGATTTGAGGTTGTTTGCATGTAAGTAAATGGTATGTGTGAAATGTTGATGGTTTTAGCTAGTGGAAGTGGAAAGAGTAAGCTTAAGGTGTAAGCTTAGTTACACTTGTAACTAGTTAGCTAACATGATGCCACATATGGTTGTGGTGTCATGTTGGTGCCGTCCCATAGTGCTAGTGGGGTGGGACAATGTATTTTGTCCCATCTCACTAGTTTACGGGTATTCCTCGATTCTAGTTTTCTCGATTTGCGTGCCCTCGGGTCGTTTCACAAAAAACGTTTTTATAAATTATGAATCAACGTCACAAAACGAATCCAATAAAAATTGTCTCATCAAAAACGGAGTTCAAAAACGTAAATACGTAATCCTACGGTTTCCGGTTTAGTCGTAAAGGACGCTAAATTATGCACGTAAGCCCAAATTTAAATCCGTAAATTGTGAGTTCGTCAACCAACACAAAAATAAGTTTCAAAATATTATACGAGAAAATATTTCACTACCTGAAAATGTTAGATTGTCACATTATGTTACTTATGAAAATCTGTATTAGTTTAATATACCAAAAGCCAATATAGGTCATGAGGTCAACAACGTGCATGAATAATTGAAGGGGTGACCTCGTCATGCAAATTAGAGGGGATGCCTCTAATTAATTGGTAATGGGTAGGAGGGATCAGCTCCTTGTGAAGGATGCAAGGCACACACCACGAGCTATCACTCCGCCGTGGTGAAGTCATAACACTAGTGCCTCTAGTGTTATGGTTATGGTACCTCCATAACTAGGTGAAACTGGTCATGCATGTATATGGCTAAGGTAACTAATAAAACATAAGCATTTAATCTGTAACTACTGGGGAAAATAGTTGGCTGTATACGGGAAATCCTAATAAAGGAAGAGGTTGTCCTTAATGAAGG
This sequence comes from Glebionis coronaria, assembly GCA_025667525.1. Classification (NCBI taxonomy): domain Eukaryota; kingdom Viridiplantae; phylum Streptophyta; class Magnoliopsida; order Asterales; family Asteraceae; genus Glebionis; species Glebionis coronaria. Next base: position 23,162 of record JANFOE010000551.1, read on the forward strand.
ACGGGAAATCCATACCTTGTGTCCAGTAGTAGCTAACAGAAACGCTGAAGAACCTACTCTGCCTTGACGGATAATACTACATAAGAATGGGAACGTGTATGAGTTGTCTAAATAACATGTGTTGTACTGGTTCTGTGTGTTATTAGCTTATTATACTTATTCTGTCATGTTTTAGTGTTTTACTGTGTTATCAGTAGTTATACTGATGTTTTGTAGTGTATTATGCATGTACTAGTGTATTATAATACTTGTATTGTAATACTAAGTAACTTTCTAAAAATAGCAGGTTTCCATAAATAGTAAGTTTCTAAAAATAGAAAGTTTCCAAAAATAGAAAGTTTCCATAATTAGAAATAAGCTGGATTATTAATAATAAGTAAAGTTTAATTAGTAAATACAAGTCATGGTTTAAAGATTATAGCTTATTAATTAAATAACTTGGTTAATTAATTAAACTATATATTATAAAATTTAATTAAAAATACATGTTTTAATTAAATTAAGCTAAGTAAAATACTTTAGGTTATACATGAAATATTAATTTTAATATTTAACCTAACTCATGAATTTAATTAAATTAAATAGCCTAAGAAATAAGTTATTTAAACATATTTCTAATTTTAATATTTTCCTGAATCCCGAAGCCATGTTTTAAAAATTAACCCGAGCCCGAAACCCGTGGTCACATATAAGCCGAGCCAAACAGCCCTACCAGTGGCTAGACCGGCTAGCCGGTTGCCACTGGTGGCTCTCGGTTCCCACTTCTGAGCCACGACAGCCACTACCAAGCCCGGTTCAACCCCGTTCACACCGGTTCATGATCGGTTCCCCCTTTAAAGCCGCCTCGTCTCGTGAGAAAAGTCGTGTGATTACCCCTAACCTTGATGTATTTAGAGTTGTTCCTTCTTCTCAACCCTCGAATTATAAGACGCCTTCATGTTCTAAAGTTGATGGGGTGAACGTGGCGACCAAGGAAAAGAGTGCACACCCTCGTGTACCTCGAATTCCATCCACGGTTCAAAAAAGAGAGTTTTATCGACCTCACCCAACTAACCCTTGAAGAAACTTGTGCTTCGATCCTTCTTAAAAAACCCAAAAGGGATATGCCGAGAAAGGAAGAGGATTCAGGCTAATTTCTACTACCTTGTAAATTTTTCCGAGATTGAGGGATGTTTAGCCCTTGTCGATTTAGGTGCTAGCATCAATCTTATGCCTCATTCTCATTGGAAATTGATGAGATTGCCTAGCCTTGCCCCCACGAACATGACAATCGAGCTAGCAAATTGTATACCTTTAGAACCAATTGGAATATCCGAGGATGTCTATGTTAAAACTGGAAAGTTTGTTTTTCCCGCGGACTTCGTCATATCCGATTACGAGTGTGATCCTAAATGTCCCATTATTTTAGGTCGACCCTTTTTATCGACGGCTCGAGCCGTAATCGACGTTCACGGTGGGAAACTCACTATGAAATATGGGGCGGAAAAAAATGGACTTTTTCACGAGTAGATCCCAAGTTTCAAATGATCATGATAAAACCAAGATTTTAAATGATTTCAAAATGTTAACTTTAGCGGAAAATATGACTTGATGCATGTTTTGAAAGAATTAAAATGAACGGTTATAAAGATGACGATTTTAATGATAAAGAATATGTGTACTTAATTCAAAAGGGTATTCGTAGATTTATGGGTGAAAAATCATGTTGGGATTTCGATGAAACCAGTGAACAACCAATTCTGAAGGGCGACGTTAGTGCCATCACGACAATGACCAAAATAGACTCGTCTTCACCACCTTCGAAGGACCACGTCTTTGAGGCTTCAACTTCTATTTCCATTGAAGTGCCTCCATTTCCTAGCCCAACACCCGTTAAGGCTAAAGGTTTCATCGACATCGATCCTCTCTTCCTTGAAAAGTCACCTAAGCATAGCCCTAAGGCTTGTAAGACCATGGTTGTGATTGCTCACATCGACTCTTTCTTTGACGATGACGATGGCGATTTTGCCGAGATTGGTCATGTGCTTCAAAATCCACATGCCATTTTTGAGGATTCTCCTAAAAAGACCTCTTCACATGGGAAGTACGATGATTACGAGTTTGATCCCGAGATTCAGGAAATTATCGAACGAGAGCTAGCTCTTTTGCCTCCACTTCCACCTACGAGTGAGGTTGATTTTTACAAAATCGAGGATAAACTTGATGAGTTGGAACGTCTTATATTGATAAAGAACCAACTCACGTGACCCAAAATCCTATTCTCGAGGAGTTACCTAATCAATACTCCTCAAATGAGAATGAAGTTTATCACATTCATGAGGAGTTACCTAATCAACACTCCTCCCTTATGAATGATGATTTTGTGCTTGATCATGATCTCTTCGAGAGAATTTCAAATATCATTAATGAGGATTATGAAGAACTTTGGTTCGATAAGCCTATTTACGATGAAGAAATGGATGAGGTTCACGATCATGAGGATGACGAATATGTTGACCCCGAGGGGGCGGTGTTCTTTGTTGATCAACGTTTTGAGAACTTATACAATCCACCACCCCCTAACCGCGACTTAAATGTGAGGACTTTTAACGTGACTAATATTGAATATGAAACGCCAAATATTTTCGACATCATTAAATCGGGTTTTCATAAAGAGTTTTTGAACGATGAAAAAGAAAAAGATTTTAAAAGTGATTTAAAAGATTTTTATACATGTCTAACTCCGTCATCACATCGTTATTTGAGTGCTACCACCTCGTCTACTACTTTTGACGACGGTTGGTGTGGATATAGTATGGGGGAAGCCCCTTATGTTCCCTCACATTTCTCCACCGTGGACGAGTTATTCGATCCCGGAATCGCATTTATAGGGAAATCTTGGTCTTCCACTGATGCAATAAATGGAAATCTTATTCATTTTCTTAGTGTGAGTCTACCTCGAGTAGCTCATTGTTTTAGTGACCCACCCATTGTCCCACCCTTCTATTTCTCACCTCTTTTCTTTGACCTCTTTGAGGTCTTAGCACGTGTTGAAGTGGCGTTGGTTCGTTTATCCCGTGAAAACGAGGACGCCATCTTCGATCCCGGTATTTTGCATCATCAAAGAACTTAGTCCTTAGTACCGGTTGCTTTTGGGCATTGTTTATCATGTAAGCCCCACCAAAAATTATCATACCATGATTATCCCTAAATGATCACATTCATGGGGATTCAAGTCGAGATTTTGACTCGGTTATAAAAAATAAGGTGCCTCGTGGGGGATTCTAATGCTTATCCTTGTAAATATTATCGTTTTCTAATTAGTTAACGAGGGGACTTGTGCTCTTCCAACCTTTGTCTCGTGGTTGTTTGTGATTGTAATACAATAGGTTCATCGTCATCATTGATGCCTCTCGTGTTCGTTTTACGGATCACTCGAGCTTCGATCGTTTCCTTTGGAGATTCCGATATCCGATGATATCCTTTTATGTTCTAACGTTTATCTTATTAGCATAATTCATAAACGGCTTATAGGTTATTCGTTTTACCCTTTCCATGCTCGAGATTAAGCATTCTACTTCGTCTCTAGTATGGGAGTGTTTCACCCCTACACTCAAAACATTGAGGACAATGTTTAGTTTTAGTATGGGAGTGAGTAGATACTTCACCTTGCTTACATCATCACGCAATCCAATTTTCATTTTTTTGTTATCGTTTTATGCAAAATAAGGCTAAAAATTGCCAAATTATAAAAATTTTCTTGTTATTCGTAAGTGTTTAAGACACGAATGTAGGTTTTCCGATGGTGAGAATAAGAGTATTTTTTGACTCGACCGTGTGTGTTGAGTACTTAGCTTCGATTCCTTAACTATATTAGGCTAAGTCTCTTAAATGAGGACGAGAAATGATAGAGTTAATTATAAGTTACGTAATCTTTCACGATCTCATGTGTAGTAATTATTAGCTTATTCTCCCCACGCTTTTGTTTATATAAATGCAATAAGTAAGGTCGTACGATATAAAAGGTTACTTAGCTTCTAGCCCAATATCGTTTAAAAGTTGCTAGTGTTCGAATAGAGTTCATATCCAAGGCATAACTTATTGAAGCGGGATGCGAAGATTGGCGAAGCTCCAAAAAGGCCCTAATAAGGCATGAGGAACTCTATTTTGTTGCTAAAGATCCAAGATGATGTGAAGTATCATTATTCCAAAATCAATATGAAGGATCGAGACACACGACGAGAAGCAATATACTCCCCTAAAGATCATGGAGGATTCTATCCAAAAAGACCCTAACAAGGTATGAGGATAAATAGATCCAAGTTCGAAAAGGAGGCGGATCTTTGTATATCAAAATCCCAAATAAAGATTGAAGAAAAATGATGAAGTCGTGGTCCAAGTTTGAAGAAATTCCATATAAGAAGAGAAGACCACTATTTCGAGAATGTCTTCCAAGATTTGAAGTTCGAAAAACATGCCAAATATTTGTCCGAGAAAGGTCTCAAATCGTGATACGAGTTATGCCAAGATATGAACTTAAGGAGATTACGAGAAGCCGTTTTAAAAGATCGTGTCCTTTAGCTAACTATCAATTAAATCGTCCTACTTTATTTTCGGCCTTAATAAAATATTGAAATAAGTCAAATGCATCCGCATGATCATTAAAACAAAAATAAAATATAAGATATACACCGTAGGAGTAAGGGAGTCTAAGTACGTAATTAACACTCATGAGTAATGATTGCTTTACTAACTTATAATGACAATTATCTCATTACACGCTTAGCATGAAATTGGTTGAAAATCGAGGATGACGAACTTATCTCTATGAGGCATTCACGTGTTCTTATTCTATGATCCTAAAAGTCACTTAATGGTAATGAAAACAATACATTATGTCTAAAACACGTGTAGTAGTTTATTTAAGTTTACATTTTCAATAAATGTCACCTAAAAACGAATTTTGGAAGTGCTATGATACTTAATTCTAGCATTGCGTGGGGACACGGCAATGGTTTAGTATGGGGGAGTGATGAGACTGCAATTATACATAGTCTCATTGTCCAAATCGGGCTTAAAACGCAAAAAAATATCATTAAAATACCCCAAAATATGCTTGTATTTGTTCATTGTGCATTTTAGGTACGGATTCGTGAAATCAACAAATGATCACAAGAATCAAGCAAAACCGAACACGGGAAAGAAGCCGCACAAAGAACCGGACCCGAATCATGAATTTCTAAAATGGTCCTTGAAGTTTTGAAGATTGTCAACTTTGGTCCCTCATCTTTAAAGATTTGGCAAGAAAGGTCCTTGGAAAACTCATATTTGGCAAGAAAGGTCCTGCATGTTTGAAGATAATACAAGAAAAGCCCGTCAAGAATGCATAATATGCATATATAGTCCTTGAAACAACTTTTCAAAAGTTGTTGTGGCCAAATTAAGAAAACAAAAACTTTGTTATAAAGGAAAAAAGGAGTTAGGCTGTATAAACTTGTATTGCAAAGCTTATGGGAGTACAAGGGCTTGTTTTGCCTAGACAACAAAGATACATCACCCAATACCGTCACGCCACATCACCCACTACCTCTCACCACCCAACCAGAATATGCCACCTCACCTATTGACTCCACATCATCCCAGTCAACTCATCAACAACTGTTTAAATCTGATTATCTAACAAAAACGCGTGGGAAACACATTTTTAAACAAAACATCAGATTAAAACCCCTTTTCATTCCCCCACATAAACCCTAATCCACCACTCACCCAAATCAAAGGGTTTTGAGCTAATTCCCTCCAGATCCCTAATAAACCATCTCCTAAACCCATCCCACTCACAAAAACGACAACCCCTTCACTCCATGTGGCCCTATAGTACTCCCCTGCTTAACCAAAAGAGGCAAAAATGGTATCTTGCAGATAATCAACGTCCAAGAGCTAATTCTTCTTCCCAAAGGCATCAAATCAATAACTAAGATCATTTCATCCAGCTGTATCCTCAAGGACAGTCAAATGCCAAAGATTTGACCAAAAATCAAGACCAAGACCCAAGGGCTTTTGTGTAAAATTACTAGTGCTAGGGTTTTCCTTTGTATGCATTCTATATTATTCTATTTACTAGTATTTAAGTAATGCTCGACTTGTGAGCATGCTTGTTCTAGATTTTGCTTGTAAAAATTTTCACTCATGAATATTTGAAGTATGTTTTTACATTCTTTTGCAAGTTAATCTGTGTTCCATCCTTACGGTTTTCAAAGTAGTTTAAGTTTATTTATTTTTAAGTAAATTAGATTTATCAAAGAGGATTTTTGTAAAAAACATCTTGGCAAAAGTTAACTTTGAGAACCAGTTTAGAAGCTTGTGGACTTGTTAACTAACACTCATCAACCTCACAAGTTTTGGTAAGCTGTTATATTATGTTTGTCCCATACTGGTTTTCCAAATATTGTGTTGTCCCTAATTATATGATGATAGATTAAAGAAATGAGATGAAAAGATATGAATTTTAGGGAGAGAAAGTAGTGAGAGAAAGTATAGAGAGAGAAGTGATTAATTAAGAGAAATTAGATTAAGAAAAATAATTAGTTGCCACCCTCCTAACATGCTAGGAGGGTGCTTATATAGTCCACCCACATGCAGGCTTTCTAATGGACTATATATGTTTTGATCCGGGCTTGAATAAATGCTTAATACCTTGAAAGAGGCCTTTTAAGCTAACCATCAAGCCCGTAATGTCACGACTATTTTAACTAACTATTACAACGTTCTAATAAATATTAAAATATAAACCTATGACCGAACATTCTTGTTTGACTCAATATTTTGAGGCTAACAATCTCCCCTAATGTGAGGTCATTCCTCTTAGATATTTGGAGTTCAATGGAGATTAGGAATTTCGTCATAAATGAATCTTAAATGTGTAATAGTAGTCTTGTTCCTTCATGCTGTAATCTTTGAGCCTTTGTCATTGTCTTTCGACTTTTCCTTTAAACTTGAGATCTTCAAATCATTCTTGACTTGTATTTGCCATCTTACGATCTTGTGTCTTTATCCACATGCTCATACTTTGCACAATCTTGAAAGCTTGCTAACAATCTCCCTTGAAGAGAGGTCATTCCTCTACATTAGTTGATAAGGAATATTTTGATCATCAGTGTTACGGAGGTCTTTAGCTTTCTTGATTGTTGAATATGTCTTTGGGCATGAGTATGTGGTTTTGAATCTTTGACTTTGCTGAGTACACCGTCACGTAACCTTCTTGTGACAAAACATAGACACAGACTGAGTGGCTTTGAAATTCATCCTAAATCGGTAGTGTTTTACCTCCGGTCGGTGAAGACCGTTACACGATAATAAATATCGTACCTGTGATTAGGTAAATTCAATTAAGAATCTCCTTGACAGGGTTTCGCGGCAGTACTAGCCGTTCTCTTTACTCGACTGTCTCAAAACAAGACTACGAACATAAAGAGTGAATTAATTGGATAAATATCCGCTTGATTAAAGCCGTCAATTCAAATTCCTGGAACAAGTTTGATTCATTAAGAATCTTACCATTGTTGCTTTCCAGTTGACATAAGCTTGATTCATAAGAATCTCGCAAGTTACCTACCGCAGCGCTGTTTGATGTTGACGCTAGAAGGATTTCCATTCGTCACTGGGAATATTAACAAATATCACTCTGAATGTTCTGGTGAGACCATAAAGATATTGCGTAGAAACCTGAAACGAGTTTGAATCGATAAAGAAACAAACCACTGTTGCTTTTCAGTTTTACATATGTTTAATTCATAAACAATCTTACAAATGACCTACCGCAGTCCTGTTTGAAGTTAACACTGGAAGGATTTCCACTCATCATTTTGAATACTAAGTAGTATCACTCTGAGTGTTCTAGCAATATCGCAAGGATATAGCGTAGGACTCTCTTGATCGTCATCTGTGTGTCCTAATGAGATTTGATTGATCTCTTGGCTCTAGACTCGATTTGTGCCCTTTTAGTGGTCGGAGGCTAGAGCAGATGCCACCTATTCAATATCAACTATCTCGGAGTGAGAAAGTCAATAGAAGTCGTGTTGATCTCCGTGACAATAAAACAAACTTCTTTTGAGAGAAGCCTGAGTTAGCTGGGGAGGGGTTGTGCATTACATCACTGGGTTCATGATGTGTTGTCTTCATGATGTGTTGACCCGGTTTCTGCCTAGGTTGTATGGAGGGCTTCTTTGTTTACACCCTTTATCCTTACATTTCTTTTTCATTCTTCAACCCCTTCAATGCTTAGTAAGACATCATTACTAGCACCTTGTTGTGATTGTTCCAGTGCTAGCTTTAGTACTTAGTCTGCATTCAGCTACGTTCACATTCTACTCTATCTTTCCTAAGGACTTCTAATAATCTATTGGATTGTCCCTGGGAAGATCCCTCCGGTTATGGTTGGATCATACAAACTTAAACCTAACCACCCTTTTGACACCAATAACGTCGTGAATTAAAGATGTTGTGGGTATTTGATCGTAACCATGAGTGCTTGAGTCTTTCGATCACATTTTAATCACATTTTCTCCTCTTATCTCTAATATATAAAATCGTTTGATATTAGAGATACCAAATTGATTAAAATATATTTTGAAAAAATAGTCTTGAAATGTTTCGGGAGAAGAATGTGTCAAACTTAGCATGAATTTGGAACGCTCCCCCTAAAAAATTGATCCAATTGAATTGGCATTGTGAGGATAGGAGTTGTTGAACACACAATTTTTGAAAGATTTTGAAAAATCATTGAGTAATTCTAGAAAAAAATGTGTTCAACGCTTTTTGAAAAACTCTATTTCTTTTTGGCGAAAAAGTTTTTCTAAAGCATAAACTTTATTTCATAGACATTGAATGTCTTGACAAATCCACTCAAGTGTAAGAAGTTTTCTCTTCTTTTGTTTAGGGTAAGGGCACTAAAGCGTACACTCCCCAGTGAATATAGATCCGGGTTGCAATCTGAAAGTGATTACAAGCCATTGTGTTGAGCTCAAAACGTTGAATGTTTTGTGGCAAGCTCAACCCAAGATAGATTTATCTAACCGTTGTTGGAAAAATTGTCCAAAATAGACATTTTTCGTTATAAAAAGTAGAAATGACATGTTTTGAAAAATATTTACAACTTTCATTCGAGCTTTATGTACACACCCGTGTCGTTATTGAGCAACATTTCTAGGCACATCCATATTATCAATACTGAAAGACATGTCGAGAAGAATATTTTTGGATTATCAAAGATTTTTTAATTTTGTATTTTCCTTTTTCATTAATATTTACAGGTAGATGTTTGATAGATGAATCAAGCAGGCTTCTTTGACAGAATCTCCAATTCTGCTGGAGTCAAACATCTCATACCAATTTGCCTAACTAGATACGCAAACCTCTCTTTCGAAAGAGCTTTTGTAATCAATTCAGCTAATTGGTAATCAGTTCCAACAAAGTATAGTTCAACAATACCCTTTTCAACTTGTTCCTTAATTAAGTTGATATCTGGCATCAATGTGCTTCGTGCGGGAATGTTGTACCAGATTGCAGGAGATAGCTATGGCGGACTTTGAGTCACAATACATAGGTACTTTATCAAAGTGGAAGCCATAATCCATGAGTTGTTTCTCATCCATAGAACTTGAGCATAACAGGCATATAGAGACACATGCTCCGCTTCGGCTGATGATAGTGACGTGCAATCCTACTTCTTGGAAGACCATCCCACAAGCTTATCTTGACTTAGAAATTGTGCACCACCAGAAGTACTTTTTCGTGTATAAAGATACCCTGCATGATCAGAATCTGAATAGGCCGTTAGAAAGAAACCGGTTTCCCTCGGATACCAAAGTCCCATGTGAATGGTATTCTTAAGGTACCGAAAGATCCGTTTAACCTCCTTGAGGTGCTTTTCAGCGGGTCGTTCTTGATATCATGCACAATAACACGTAGCATGTGATATATCTGGTCGGCTTGCTGTTAAGTACATGAGGGAGCCAAGCATGGAACGATATCTCGTTTGATCTATTGCATCTCCCTCCAAATTAGCATCTAGGGATGTGGTTGATAATGGTATCCCAACGGGGTCACATGAGGTCATACCATGCTTTTTGATTATCTCTTGACAATACTTAGCTTGGTTGATAAAGATACCACTTGGGGATTGGTGAACTTGAATTCCTAGAAAGAATCTTAGTTCGACCATCATTGACATTTCAAATCTGATGTGCATTACTTTTTCAAACCATTTTGAAAGTTTTGGGTTTGTAGACCAGAAAATAATGTCATCAACATAAATATGCACAAGCAAAATGTCATCCCCATAGTTATAAGTGAACAAAGGTAGATCAATGGAACCTTTTGAGAAACCTTTGGAGATCAGAAATTTCGAGAGCTCGTCGTACCACGCCCTTGGAGCTTGCTTGAGTCCATAAAGTGCTTTGTAGAGACGATACACCTTGTCAGGATAATGAGGATTGACGAATCCTTCCGGCTATGTGACATAGACTTCTTCCTTTAAAGGACTGTTAAGAAACGCCGTCTTTACGTCCATTTGATAAACGATGAATCCCTTATGTGCAGCATAAGCAAGAAAAATCCAAACCGCTTCCATACGAGCTACTGATGCAGATGATTCTCCAAAATCAATTCTCTCTTTCTGGCCATACCCTTTAGCCACGAGCCTAGATTTATTCTTGATGATCGTGTTCTCTTCATCCATCTTGTTTTTCCAGATCCATCGAATATTTAATGGTATTATATCGTATGGTCTGTCAACAAGTTCCCAGACTTTAAGTCTTTCAAATTGTTGAAGTTCATCTGTCATTGATTCAATCCAAGCGTGATCTTCCAATGCTTCTTTGATATTTGTTGGTTCAGCTTTACTCACAGTGAGTGCGAACATACAAACATCACCATCGGTTTCAAGTTGTCGTCTTGTACGAACGGGCTGTGAAGGGTTTCTAATTACTTGAACCAAAGGATGATCTCGGGTCCAATGATGTGTTGAGGGATGTCGTTAATAAAAGGTATGCATATTTTACGGATCAACATGGCGAGTAGAAGACTCTCCAGTTTCATGTACCAGTGTACCGAATGGGTTGATAAAGTTGTCTTCGTCATTTAATGCATAGTCTGCTTGATTTGTGTTCTCTGGAGCAATGAAAGTAGTTGTAGATGTTGTAGGAGCGATTGTTGATGTGATATTATGAGGAGGTAAATCTGCAGCAACCCGTGTAGAAGTAGATAAAGTTGTATCCTTTTGTTGACGATGATCGGTATCATCATTCTTATCATGAGTGACAGCGGAAGGCTTCGATACAACATGTTTCTCCCCCGTGAAATATTCATCATACATAGGTCCATATAACATTTCCAACTCTTCAATTTTCACGTTCACTGTCATATCTGCTCTTGGAACATTTTCTTGAACCAACTTTGAACTTGACGGTTCATTGCTGTGGTCTTGAATTCCGAGTTCCGTGCGGTTGTGAACGAAAGTCGTTTGTCGTTGTGGATCGGGACATACACTGTTTTGTTCAAGTACCATTTCTTGTAATTCATCAAATCGGATGTGAATAGTCTCGACTATCAATTTTGTTCTCTTGTTGTACACTCTATATCCCTTAGACTGAGTTGCATATCCCAGTAGAATACATGCATCACCTTTCTCTATAATTTTGTCCAGATTTTCACCATCTCGAATAATGTAACACGTACATCCAAAAACATAAAGGTGTTTGATTGAAGGTTTTCGATCATGAATTATGTGATATGGTGTCTTTTCGTTTCTTGGGATAATTAAGGATCAGTTTTGTGTGTAGCATGCAGTTGACACGGCTTCGGCCCACAAGTATAATGGTAGTTTTGAAGCGGATAATAATGTTCGAGCAGCCTCAACCAAAGTACGGTTTCGTCTTTCAACAACGTTGTTTCATTCGGGTGTTCGAGCAATAGATGTTTCATGTTCAATTCCTTCAGCTTCAAAATAGTCTCTCAGAGTTGAATTCAAAAATTTTGTGCCTTTGTTAGTACGAACCACTTTTATTTGATCTTGAAGACCACGTTGTATCAGTTTTAGGAAGTTGATGAGAACTTCGGGTGTTTCATCCTTGGAACTCAAGAAGTGAGTCCATGTGTACCTTGAGTAATCATAAAAAATTACCATCACATATTTCTTTCCATTGATACTCTGAACACGCATGGGACCACACATATCTATATGAAGAAGATCTAACCGTCTTTTAGAGCTTGGTGTAGTCTTTGTTTTGAAGCTACTTCGTTTAGCTTTACAAAGCTCACAAGAAGAACAAAGATGATCTTTGATGAATTTAAAGCTTGGAAGGCCTCTCCTAATATCTTTCTTGGAAAGCAAGTTGATGGTATCAAAGTTGAGATGAGATAGACGTTGATGCCATAACCATGCCTGAGTCATTGAAACTTTAGCCATGAAGCAAATTGGAGTTGAGAAAGTTGTGTCTTGAAGTGAAATAGTGTAGAGATCAGTACCCCGTGAATCGGTAAGTAAGTCATTCCCATCATAATCACGAACAAAACATGTCTTCTTTCTGAAAGCAACCTCCAAATCTGCATCATAGAATTGACCAACCGAGAATAGATTGTGATTGAGCCCTTCGACGTAGTATACCCTTTTTACCGTTATATTTCCCTGAACCAAATCTCCATATCTTAGGATCGGTGAAAATTGATCATTTCCGAATCGGACCGTACCCAGGAACTTTTCCACGAAGTTAATTAGAAGCTTGAGATTCCCCGTCATGTGCTTCGTGCATCCGGAGTCCAGTATGAAGATAATTATTTGTAGCACCTACAGAAGAGTTAGAACACGATGGATCATTTGCTAAATTGGATACTACAATAGTTGTTATTGTAGAATCATTAGTGTCCTTAGCAACATTTAAAGGCATACTAACACTCGTTGTCACATTTTTTGTCCTAACTTTAGGCATCCATTTATATCCTGGAGGACATTGATTAGCAAACCACCATTTCCAAGACTTGCTAGCAGACTCATATAATTCCTTAATTCTGCTTCTAGGGTTCTTAGTGGTGGAATCTGATGCAATACTTTGCTTAGTGGGGGTTGCACCAGAATGGTTCACTTTGCGTTTGGGTTTACTAGTACTAATAGGCATCGCAACTTACTTCTTAGTTCTAGTATCTACGCCTTTGACATTATTCATAGCACACATAGAATGATTAGCATTAGAACATTTTCCACATTTGACACAAACAAATTTAACATTCAAAGCATTCAAATCATTAAAATCGTCATTAAACGCGATTACAGACTTCTTATTCTTAAAAACATTCAAATTCCTAGGGTGTTCTTCTACTTCCTTCATCTTCCCTTGACTCTTGTGTTTCCAGACCTTATCATTCACTTGAGTGCGCTTAAGCTGAGGCCGGCTACCACTAGCAGTGGAGACTACTCATGTAGTAGAAGCCACACGAGTATTAGTGTTTCTAGAAGTCTAAGGCAATTGACTGACTTTGTTTGTGGGTTTAGTGGTCATTCTATACATCCCTGGTTTAATCACATTATTGTGCTTAACGATTGATGCTATAGTATTCCTTATGGGTTGACTGTGTGGTAACCTTTCCTTTCCATCCATCTTGGGTGCAAACACAGGTTTTGCAAACGAGGTATTTGAGAAAACGGATGGTTTTCCAAAGATAGAGGATCTATTCACTTTAGAGTCATTGGGTTGTCTAACAACAGGTTTCTTAACGCTAGGTTCCACAACTTTCCAACCCATCTTAGCAACGAGTTTCTTCAACTCTGCTATAGCTATGACTTTTTCTTGTAACTGATCTTTTAAATCCGAAATATCAAGACTTTTTTCGTTTAGTAATCGACATGACTCAGATAATTTTACTTCCAAAGGTGTATCATTTGAAAAACTGCCAACTTTCTTTTGCAAAGTAAGTTCAAGTGAATGACAATGATTTTGAAGATAATCATATCTATGTTCAAATAATGAAAACTCTTTTTGGTCAACTTTATTCAAAATCTCAGTTTCAAGACATTCACACTCTTTGACTTGATCAAGATATTTGCATGCAACATCAGAATATTCATCAATATCAGCACAAGATGTAACATAAACACACATAATATTTTTTGAGAGACATTCATGTAAGAGTATATCATATTCTTTAGAAAGCTCGTTTCTTTCAAGTTGATGGTCGTTCACTTCTTGTTCAAGAGATTCCACATATTTCAAATCATCAAAAATTTCTTGCTTAATTAATGTTTCAAATTCCAAAATATGTGTTTACGTTCTTTCCGCAAGCGGAATCAAAATACTTTTCACAAGCACAGATATATCGTGATGAATTTCTTTGTTTCCTTTAGAAAGTTCACGTTTTTTCCAGTCATCATCAACAAATTTTTTGAAATTTTCAATGTTACTCTTGAGAATAATAAGTGCTTGCTTACTCTTGCTTACAGAAGCTTTATATGGCAAGTACTCAATAAATTTTGAAACATTAGTTTTCTTAGTGGCAAAAGCTTGTCTCCATTTAATTCTTATTTGTTCACATTCGAAAAATATTTGCTCACGAGTCTTCTGTGTTTGTGGTTTGAAAAGACCATAAAGACTGTTTTCATAAGCATAATTATATGTTTCAACATCTTTATTAACTTTTGGTCTACTCTCTTCTTCCAAATCGTTTATCTCTTCACTATCGGGACTAACAACAAGGCAATCAAGATCGGTCCATTGGGACTCATCAAGGTATAAGTGTTGATTCTCAGATTGAGCTTGCTGAAGGTACTTAGGATTAGCAAAACTAGGTCTATCCTTGAAAAATGAACGAGGTGCCAACATTCTCATGGTTTGAATTGATTGATTAGTTTTGTAAACAATTTTCTTGTAAAAATCAATTTGAGTTTCAAGTTCCACCATTTTGTCGATGTCATTCGCTTGTTTAGTTTTGAAATCCTTTTCCATCTTTTCAACCACAGCTTTCTTTTCATTAACAAGTTTAGTTTTATCCTCTTGAAGAAAACCATTTACTTGAGTTAGCTCATTGACTTTAGTGGTAGCAAGATACGTTTTGTGACGTTCAGTACTCAAAGAGGTGTTATAATTACGTTTGTCTTGTTCTAGAAGCTTAAGAGTTTCGTTATATTTCTGTTGATAAACGTCCTTTTTGACGTTAATTAAACACCCTTTATAACCCTCAATCTCATTGGTCTTTTGAAGAAGCTGAGCTCTATAGCTATCAATGGTCTCACTAGATTTTATTAAAGCAGCTTTGCATTCTTCAAAATTTTGAGTGAGCGTAGCGTTTGCCTTCTTTAATTGCTTTTGACTTTTTCTAGTTTCTTTGACATCTTTTTTTAAAGAAGCAATTAAGTTAGCAAGCGCAATACGCTCCTCATCATCATCATACTCATTTGCATGTCGACCATCCTCAGACTCATTATTGCACATGTCTGATGAATCGGGTGTGGTATTGCTATCAACCGTTTCCATCATACATGTGTCACTAATGGATTTGGTTATCTTACAATGCTCATGAGTATTACCAAACACATTATATTCCTCTTCAGTGTGTACCTTATCGATTGGCTCAGTACTAAAGATAGGACCGTTGTCATCATCAGTGACATTAAGAACTTCTTCAACCTTTTCCATGTACGAGTAATGTGCTTCAAGTTCTTGGTCGGAGGCTTCATCGTCAGTGTCATCAAGCATTGCTACTTCCTCAGCCGACAATTTAACCCCAGCTTCTATCTTCTTGCAAAGCAGCATCTTTTTCTTATGATAACCAGAATCCCTAACTCGTTTCGGCTTTCTTCATTCCTTTGCCATATGCCCATAACCTTGACAATTAAAGCACTGAATCCCACTTTTCTGAACCACTTGAGTAC
Source organism: Glebionis coronaria (assembly GCA_025667525.1). NCBI lineage: Eukaryota > Viridiplantae > Streptophyta > Magnoliopsida > Asterales > Asteraceae > Glebionis > Glebionis coronaria. Next base: position 39,060 of record JANFOE010000551.1, read on the forward strand.
CAACAGTTTCCCTATTCCCAGCAATAGTAGCAATCCTCTGAGTATCATACTTAGTAGTTTGTCGATCATACCGTGCAGAACCCTCAACATGTGTTGGATTACATCGATCATACCTAGGAGGACTTTCATCACGTTAACGTGTGTCATACCTTCGAGGACTCTCAACATATTGGTTCCTAGTGTTAGATGATGTTCGAAGATTGTTGTTGGTGGGTTTGAAGATTTTCTTGTAGGTCTTCATAATGAAAGCAATTTGTTGTTTGATCTCCCTATCCTTCTGAGCTAGTTCTTCATCACTGTCCTCTTCAGATGATGGCTCAGGTGTTGGGGATGGTGCTCTTGGTTCTTTGTCTCGTGATCTTGTGGGAGCTGAATACTTAGATGAAGTGGATTATCTTGGTGATGAGGATGTAGTGGAGTATCTTGGTGAGGAGGATGTAGTGGAGTATGACTTTGGAGCACGAGAGCGATGATCGTGGACATGTTGAGTGGTAGACACCAAAGCAAGTGGATTAGAAGTCTTTGCTATACTTTCAGCTCGAATTTCATTCGCCTCATTCTGAAATTGTTTCAAAATGTCAAAGATCGTGTGATAGTTGACCTCGTCTAACTTACTTTGTTGTTTCACCAAACTTACGAACCGTGTCCACTCTGGTTAGAGTTGCTGTAGAAATTGCACATTGACTTGCATGGTGGAGACTTGCAAATTGTTTCTTGTCATGTCATTCATCATCTTGTGGAACCTTGAGTAATATGAATCAATTGATTCCCCATCCAATGAAGTAAACTTGCCAAAGTTCCAGAACAAGTTGGTTTTGACATCTTGCTTATTAAGTGATTCTCCTTGTTGCAAGCGTTCAATGGCAAACCACATTTCTTTTGTAGTAGAGCATGCATCAACCGTTGAGTAAATATCATCCCCAATCCCACTAAGAATCAAATAGATTGCTTCTTTCTCTCCATCAATCCAAGCACGTTTCTGTTTGGAAGTGTTCTCATATGTTTCCTCAATTGTTTGCTCGTCGGAACCGGTCGTCGAGTCGGTTGTTTGAATTGCAGGAATGGTTAATGTAGTGAGAATATAGGGTCCTTATTTGATGCAACGTCGAAGAACATCACCATTGGGTTTAGTGTCAAGATATCGAAGGAATCGTGATTGCCATTGTGCATATCGACCAGTCACAAGCATTGGTGGTCTCTCTTTGTTACCCGCCACCATGATGTTGTTGTTAGTAACACGATATTCAGTAGTAGAATCCATCTTGAAATTGAAGTGAATAGGATCTTAAGTAGATGTTGTTGTGAGTAGATTGTGGTTGAGACTTCAAGAAATGTTGTGAAAACCCTAAACAATGTCTTCGTAAGAAACCAAAAATTCGTAGGCGAAAATCACACGATTTTTTTCAAAATCACGTTTTTGAAAATTTTATAACACAACAATTCGGAATAAATCTTCAAAGAATAAGTCGGAATCCAATGTACACAATCCGGACTCCGAATGGGTACACAATTCGGAATAAGTAAATACACAAGTCGGAATGTTTTTCTTGACCTAAGTTGGAATGATTTACCTATACCTAAGTCGGAATCCGTGAGAGACTAACTTTGTTCAGAATAATAGATATTGACTTTGTTCGGAATAATGAGAAACTGCACGTAATTCGGAATCCGTGATCCTTACCTAATCCGGAATAACAAGAACCCCACCTTGTTCGGAATCACAAAACGTAACCTAATCCAAAATAATCTTTCCAAAACGTAATCCGGAATCCTAATCATAGACCTTATCTGGAATCCTTGAATTTGACCTTATCCAGAATCCTCTACGTAATCTAAGTCGGAATGTGACTCAAGATTGGAATCCGGAATAAAACAAGTAGATTCTAATCTGGAATATGACTGTATCCAGAATATGAAAAACCAAAGCTTGTTCGGAATAACAAAAAACTAGACGTTATCCGGAATAATCCTTCGAGACCTAATCCGGAATACTAAGTCACCTAATCTAGAATATAATGTTAAATCGAATCCGGAATGCCCCACTTAATGTTATCCGGAATACTACTTGACTAATATAATTCGGAATACTTCTAAACACAACATTATCCGGAGTATGATACTTGATCTAGTCCGGAATACCCACCTGTGACACACAAGTCGGAATGTCCAAAACCCCAGTTTCCCGACTTATAGAAACCCTCAACTTCCGAATAACATGAACCAAAAACTTAATATGACGAATTTTTTACCCAAAATTAAACCAAAAATTCCAATTTTTTCGTGAAAATTAACAAAATGACAAACACAAATTCCTACCACAACTTTGTAGGCAATTTGTATGAATATTTTGAGCTCGAAAACACAAATTTTTTTTGAGACGAGATGATTTGTAGATTAAAATCACACGAATTAAAAATAATAACCACAAACTAAATATGAATCTACCCCATGGTGATTGATGCCAATTGCTGTCCCTAATTATATGATGATAGATTAAAGAAATGAGATCAAAAGATATCAATTTTAGAGAGAGAAAGTAGTGACAGAAAGTAGAGAGAGAGAAGTGATTAATTAGGAGAAATTAGATTAAGAAAAATGATTACTTGCCACCCTCCTAACATTATAGGAGGGTGCTTGTATAGTCCACCCACATGCGGGCTTTCTAATGGACTATATATGTTTTGGGTCGGGCTTGAATAAATGCTTAGTACCTTGAATGAGGCCTTTTAAGCTAACCATCAAGCCCGTAATGTCACGACTATTTTAACTAACTATTACAACGTTCTAATACATATTACAATATAAACCTATGAACGAACATTCTTGTTTGACTCAATATTTTGAAGCTAACATATTGGTTTCAAAATTTTTGGTTGTCTAAAAAAAATCATTTATTTTTAGCTAATGTCACTAACTGTTTCAAAAGCTATACCAAAAGCTGTTTGACAACCAACTTTTGGTTAAGTTTTTGAAGCCTATAGTTCCTTGTTTGCTTGTTTGTTTTTGGGAGGTACACAAAGCAGTCTCAATTCCATTTAAAGGTATTTTGGGGTTTGGCTGTTGTAGCCTCCCCTTTTCTCTACATTCAACAACATCAAAAACCATAAGCTCATTCTTTAAGCTAAGAAGAGATGGCATCAGCCATTGTGGGGCCTGGATGTGGGTCCCACTAGGTAACAGTCGGCTTGAATCCCTTTTTTAGCTTAAATTTCTGATTGTTGTGGATTTGTTTTTGCTTGTTGAAGTTTGATAAATCTTGTTTTTTTTATGATAATATAATGTTAAGTGATTAATTTGAGTTTAAGTTATATGATCTTGATTTGTTTTGCATGATTTTAGTGTAAAAATTTGTTAGTCAGATTTTTGTAGGGGTGTTTGGGATTAGGTTTTGAGGCAAGTGATAGACAAATCTTTGGTTTGAAAACAGGTTAAACATGCTCTTGTAGGGTAGATAGGTGTGTTTTTAGCTATTGGTTTCAAGCTTGGTATAATATAGAGTATTTTCATGTTTATTTTTGGGTAAAATAGCATAAGAACAATCAGTAGGGTATAACTAGTCATTTTTAGTGATTTTTGTTATGAAATCTTGAAATCATTTAGTGTATGTGTTAGTTTAAGATTGCTAATAGTTTATTTGTGATTTGGTAGTGTTTTGTGTAAGTTTTGGTGTGTTGAAGTTCACCCAAGTGTCAAACAGACAAGCAACATAGTGCCTAGACCTGCCATGTACATCAGTAACTGATAATTTCTTGTTTGAGTGATTTTGTGTGTTGAACTTCGTTGTTTCTTGCTTGCTGTGACTCCCCACAACCCAACTGGTCGTGGGGGTGCCCTTGGTTCCAAACAACACCAACAAAACAAGCCTAAAATTGTCCATTTGTGGTTTTTGTTACCAAGCAGTGGGAAAAAGTTCCCACTGCTAGCTCAAATTTTGCCACTGATTAGCTAAAGGACAAAGCCAATAGATCTGTCATTGTGAGTTTTTAAGTTTTTTTGTCTGTAGTGGTTGATTTTCAACATTTTTGAGTAATTTTAATTTTCCTGAGTTATTTTATTTATTTTGATAGAAAATTTTATTTTTATTTTACTGTTTGTTTTAATATTTTTAGCATTTTATTCAATTTTAATTTAGTTTTTAATATTTTTGTCTTTTAGTGCCAAAAAGTAATATTTTTCAGTTTTTAAATTTTCCAATATTTTTTAGTTTTTAAATTTTTCTTAGTTTAAGTAAAATATTTTAAGATTTTTAGAAAAAGAATTTTACTATTCACTTTATTTGATTATTTTTAGAATTAATTTAAAGTTTAATTAGTTTTTATTCAAACTGATTTTGTCTTATTAGGGTAAAAAAGTTTTATTATCAGTATTTTTCATTTTTCTACTGTTTAGTAATATATATTAGAATTTTTCAGAAAGTCAAATTAATTTTCACATTAGTTTATTATTTTTTATGATTATATTAGGTTAAAAAGTGTTTTTAGTGTTTTAAACATAGAAAAATAGTTTCTAAAATTTAGGAAAAATACTTTTTAGTGTTTAAATAATACAAGTAAGATACTTTTTTGATAAAATAATATTTTAGGCTTTTTGTTAATTATATTTAGTTTTAGAGCTTTAATTAGCATTTAAAATTGAATATTTAATTAATAAAATGTTTTAAAATTTATTTATTGAATTTTTATTCTTATTTATATTATTTTGGACTTAGTTTTAGTTTTTAAATAATTTTTAGCTTTAAATTTTAATTTCATTGCGTTTTACGTATTTACGTCATCGTTTTACGTTTTACGTCGTAGTGTAATCGTAGTGTAACTCGTCTTTAATTTTCTCTCTTTAAACCAAAAAACGACACTAATCCATACATTGTTTTTATATTATATTGGCCTAATAACTACACCTCCGCCGAGAGCGAACTCGCATTTATCGGTTTTACGGTTTTCCTAAACCGACTAACTTAATACTTGCCACATACGCGTTTTTCCTAAAACGTGTACGATTTTTACTACATCAATTTTGGCGCTGCTGCCGGGGAGGTGTTTAGCCATATATATCGTGTTTGTGTGAGTAGTGGGTTTTTGCTTTTCATTTTTGGAAAGCATATATAACGTACATACTCATTTTTGTTATTTTTCTTTATTATATTATAATATCCAAATAAATCGTGTTTAATTTCCTAAATTAAACACAAAACAATCATTTTACTATATTGTAGATATATTCATTTTCGTTTTTCTTGTGAATATTATTAATATATTTTATTTACGTATCACAATAAATTTACAATATCTCCAAAAGCGTGAAAACGCAACCTTAATTGAGATTTCATCACTCAATCATTGTATTCGAATCCAAAGCAAAAATCAAAAGGCAAAATAGATAAATACTTTCGTGAGGCTTAATTTTGATTAACACAAACTATAAGGTGACTATAAGACGGTTGTATTTCACGACCTAAGGGAAAAATGCTCTTAAGTGCTTAGTGCCGCCTCGTTTCCCCCGCTTGCTTGTGCGTGTTTTGAGAAAGAGGGCTAATCGAGGGTTTGCCAACCAAGTATTATATATGTATACTATATTTGCTTGTTTTTCAAGATTAAACCCTCTTGAACGTTTTGGTGTTCCACCAACGTTCCAAAGTCATCGAAGACGTTCACCCCACGTGATCGTTTTCATTCATTGAGACTCCTTTAATCGATAAATTGATTCGAGGAGAGATTTGTAGATTTAAGTCTACGTAATACATCAAAATCCAAAAAAGTAAAAAACAATCAAAAACCAAAAAAATTGAAAAAACGAAAAACCCCAAAAAGAATCTTCTTTGCTACCCCCATTCTACGCTTAGTTCATGCGCACTCGATCGAAGGATTATTCTAATTCTAGCGACGCTTCGAATCGACGCAATCGAAATCGAAGGAATCGACGACGTAGACGAGAATTAGAAACTGGCGTTCCTAATATCGTTGTTGAAGAGACCGTAGACGAGATGGCCGACAATAGTTCGATGATGGAATTGATCCAAGCGCCCACCGAGGGTTATGGAGACGCGATCGTTATTCTCGCTATCGAAGTGAAGAATTTTGAGATTAAGAGTGGAATGCTTTCGTTGGTACAAGCTACGAAGTTTCGAGGTCATGAGGCGGATAATCCTCATGATCACATTTGGAATTTTGATTGTCTTTTGGCCACGAGCAAGTTTAAGAACGTCGACACCGATGTCGTCAAGCTTATGATTTTTCCGTACTCGCTTGATGGTGCCGCCAAGGATTGGTACGAGAAAGATCCACCTAATTACATAATTACGTGGAAGGATCTCGTTTCCAAATTCGTTAATCATTTTTTCCCACCATCCAAGACAACGTTTTTCAAAAACGAGATTACGAGATTTGAGCAAAAATCGAATGAATCATTTAGAGACGCGTGGGATCATTTTAAGGAATTGCTTAGGCAATTTCCTCACCGTTGATTTTCCGAGTTTCACCAAATCGACATGTTTTACAACGGTCTTAGTTTCCAAGAACAAGATTTGTTGAATTCTGCCGCCGGTGGCAACTTTTTGTGTAAAACTCCGAAAGATGCATTAATGATTATCGGGAATAGATCCAAGGTTTACCAACTCCGCAACGCACTAAGTGTTGCCAATGTCGTCAATGTTAGTAATTCTAATCGCGACATTGAGAGGGTTGATGCGAAATTCGACAAGTTAACGAATGTGTTTACATATTTTCTCATCGAGATCCAAAATAAAGACGCTCCAGCTACGGTGAAAGCGGTTGAGGAATCGTGTACGTTGTGTGGTGGACCTCATAATTATTACGATTGTGCGGCTACAGATGGCCTAACTTCGAGGGTAAACGCGTTAAAAAACAATTTTCAAAATCAAAACAACGCGGGTCTATCACAAGGAAGTTATAATCAAGGCAACAATTTTTCGAATCAAAACCATAACAATTTTCAAGGAAATAATCAACAAGGGAATTTTTCGAATCAAGGTCGTAATTTGAGTTGGCAATATCGAGATAGTAACAACAATCAAAACTCGAGTTTTCAAAACAACAATCAAGGAAACAATTTTTCGAATGGTAATCAAGGGAATTTTCAAAGAAGTAATCAAAACCAAGGGAACTTTAAATCAAATCAAAATAGTTCGTCAAACGATTTTCAAGAATATATGAAAAGGAATGAGGCTAATATGAGACGTTTAGAGAGACAAATTGGTACTTTGAAAAACGACTTTTCCAATACTTAAAAAAATTAAAATACAAAGATCGAGCAAGGATAAATCGACATAAAAAAGATGTTTTCGGCCATTATGAACAAAGCCTCAGGTGCGTCATCGAGTTCGTTACCTAGTGACACCGTTGCAAATCCGAAGGAACAATGTAAAGCCGCCTCGTCTCGTGAGAAAAGTCGTGCGATTACCCGTAACCTTGATGGATTTAGAGTTGTTCCTTCTTCTCAACCCTCGGCTTCTAAGACGCCTTCATGTTCTAAAGTCGATAGGGTGAACGTGGCGACACAAAAGGAAAAGAGTGCACACCCTCGTGTACCTCGAATTCCATCTACGGTTCAAAATGAGAGCTTTATCAACCTCACCCAAGTAACCCTTGAAGAAACTTGTGCTTCGATCCTTCTTAAAAAACCCAAAAGGCATATGCCGAGAAAGGAAGAGGATCCGGGCCAATTTCTACTACCTTGTGATTTTTTCGAGATTGAGGTATGTTTAGCCCTTGCCGATTTAGGTGCTAGCATCAATCTTATGCCTCATTCTCTTTGGAAATTGATGAGATCGTCTAGCCTTACCCCCACAAACATGACAATCGAACTAGCAAATTGTACACCTTTAGAACCAATTGGAATAGCCGAGGATGTCTATGTTGAGATTGGAAAGTTTGTTTTTCCCGCGGACTTCATCATATCTGATTATGAGTGTGATCCTAAATGTCCTATTATTTTAGGTCAACCCTTTTTATCGACGGGTCGAGCCGTAATCGACGTTCACGGTGGGAAACTCACTATGAAATATGGGGAGGAAAAAACGGACTTTTTCATGAGTAGATCCCAAGTTTCAAATGATCATGATAAAACCGAGATTTCAAATGATTACAAATAATTTCAAAATGTTAACTTTAGCGGAAAATATGAGGCTTGATGCATGTTTTGAAAGAATTAAAATGAACGGTTTTAAAGATGACGATTTTAATGATAAAGAATACGTGTACTTAGTTCAGAAGGGTATTCGTAGATTTATGGATGAAAAATAATGTTGGGATTTATTCGGTGAAACAAGTGAACAACCAATTCCGAAGGGCGACGTTAGTGCCATCACGATAATGACCAAAATGGACTCTGTTGAGTAAAAAATGAGCCAAGACACTCAGACTCTGACAAGAGAAAATTGGACGTTGACAGGAAGAAATCAAGCGCTGACAGATCAAGTATTGACAAGAGATATCCAAGCGATGACAAGAAGAAGTCTAACCACTGATAGGAAAACTTAGTCAACACATTTATTATTTGAAGAAGAGATATACTCGATATTGTATTTTCTGCATTTATCTTTTTCTAGAATAGTTGATATGTTATCCTTTGTACATGAATCTTTATGTTATAAAAGGAGGCCGTAGGGTTTGGAGTTTATACACATTGTTCAGTATTTAAATTTCATTGTACTAAAGTTTGATTATAAATCAAAAGTGAAAGTTTAGTTTATTTGTTTTTACTTGTTCTGTAATCTAAGTGTTAATTCCGCATAACACTTGTGGAAGTCCCTAAACTATGCTTGAAACAATAAACTTAACTAATCAACACACTTAATTACTTTTCAAACGTAATACTTATTATTGTATAATAAAGAATTACAAGTGTTATGGATAACACCGTTTGATGACAATGTGTTGTGCACACTTTGGACAAACTAAAACCTAACTTATGAACACAGTCGCAGCTGTTTGGAGCTATAAGTTCTAAGAGTTAATGTGTGAGTTCTTTCAAAGTGTTGAATAATAACTCTAGGCTACCTAACCTATTTATAATGGTACGAGGTTGACTCCAAGTACTGGATGATGGTGACTACACTAGACAGACACTTGTCAGACCTCTGTCACAAGATGCTCTTCTATTCTTGGTAGTCTGCCACAATGCTTTAGGGAAACAGAGCTGACACAGTTTCCCTTTTCTTCATAGTCTCGTACACACTAAGGTATGTCCAAAGTGTGTTGAGTGTTAACAGGGTATTGCCACCCCTGTTAACCCTCAACCCCTCAGAGTCCCTGATACATCTTGGCTGTTATCCATCACAGCCAATGAGTATGTCTTCAAGTAATCTTCGACTTCCTTGACAATGTCTCTGACATGGACTCCTCTAAGGTTGCTCATAGAGACTTAGATCTCTGTGAGTCTTGTGATACTTTCCTGCCTCCTAGGCACAGACAAGTTAATAACAAACAATTTGATTTGTGTTTAAATCTATGATACAGGGAATCTAATAAACTTAGATTCCTAAAAATCTCCCCCTATTTAAACATAAATACAGCTAGAACTACATAGGTTAAGGTAAGTGATATGACAACTTCTTCTTACATATAACAGATCTAAACAAACATACCTCATGATTTTATTAAGACTTAAAGGAAATTACAAGTACAAAACATAAGTGAAATAAAATATGAAAGTAAAATTCAGCTGTGAAATCCTTCAATAGTCATCATTCTTGATTCTTTCTTCAGCTTCAGCTATGTCTGTCCTAGTATCCAATTTGGCCTGCAAAGCTTGTGCAAATATCTTGGAATACTCTGTGTTGATTTTAAGTGCGTTTTTGAGACAAATAAGTTGTATGGTTGATGCTAATCCTAGCTCATCTTCCCATTGGAATGCATATTCACATCCCTGTTCATGAAAGCCATACCTTTCTCAGGCTCAGTATAAGTCTGACCATCAATAGGGCCTATGATTTTATTTGGTAATACCAAATCCCTGTGCATTCCATCCACTTGAACATCAACCGGAACGAAGGTCTCCTTAATAAATTGAGTCGTCCTTCTTCTTTTCTTTCCAGAATTTGGAAGTTCTTGTTCAAATAAATGTGATGGGGGATCTATCTTGAGTTTGGCTGCAGTTTCTTTAACCCAATTAAACTTAGCTTTGAGAGTCTTAAGAAGAGTAAAATTTGCTTGTCAAGTTCTTTTAGCAGCCAAAACCTCAAGTTCAAACCATTCAGTCAAGCCAAGTTTCTTTAACTTAAAGTCTTCAAAGATATCCATATTGGCCTGTTGGTTATCTCTCCACAAAATCATTTGTGGCGTGTTAGTAGACTTGTGAATAGTATACTTAAACTTGGTGATTTTTCCAGGTGCAAACCTGTTGTTGACGCATGCATCATAATTAGCTTTTACCTTTTTCAGTGCCTTTGTGCGTTTGAATTCCATATCTTTCAACCTTTGTCTTTCTTCTCCCTTTGAAGTGGAGTCATTTTTCTCAGAGTTTCCTCATTAAGATCCTTGGCTTTCTTGATTTCATTCAACCTCTTGAATTCAATAGCCTATTTCTCAATTTCTTCAGGTGTTAGAGGATTCTCATTTGATTCTGTGAAGGTTGTGAATTGGGATGGGTCAGTGGTTGATCCTCCTATCTCTAGCATCGCAGCTATTTTCTTTAGTTTGGCGTCTGAGTCTACCATAACTATTTCCTTTCCTTTCTTTGAGACAGAGGATACCACACTTACGTTTTTCATCTCTTCAGCTTGTTTGAGAAAAGCCATCTAAGCTTGGTTTTGTACAGCTTTGGGTAGGGAGCTAACAGTGAACTTGAGTTTCTTGGCAGTTGGTTCACCATCATCCACAGCCTCGCTGGTGTTAACCAGAGTCAGGGATTTTGATGAATCAACTCCATCCTTTGTTTGTTGCTCCCCCTTAATTTCATCCTCATCATCAGGTATAATTACTGGAGTGATGACTTGAAGAGGGACATGTGAAGGAATAGTGTTGTCAGCAGATTTTGAGCTTTGTTTAGCAGATTCAAGGTTAAGTACCTTTTCCTTCTCTCCCTCACGTTCAGCCTGTCTTTTCAGACGTTTGGATGAACGTGCCTGAAAGTGCTTAGCAATCTGCTCAACAGAGGCAGCCATGTCTCGTTTCCTGGTTCTTGAAGCTTTGGCAATTTTCAGCAGTTGGTTGCAATTACCATTTGTGTTGTGATGAACACGATCGACTATAAAGTTGGTGTGACGAATTTTCCTGTTTCGGACATCTTCAAACTCTCTATGCATGGTTAACTCATGAGCATTGAAAAGTGTAGGGACCTCTGTGACGATGGCATCTTTGATACGTGTGGACAAATGACTAAGTCCTTGGGACACTCCCTTTCTTGTACCATCCTTAATATGTTCAGTGACTGCATCCCTAACCGCCTGTGTAATGATCTTTGGAAAGTTGACAGTGAAAGAATGCATTTCAGATTTAATGATGTCCAGCTTTCTTCACAGGCGTTTCCTGTCTGATTGATGGTGTTCAGGCTTAAGATCATGGATGTTCAGACTTTGTTGTGCATAATCATCCTCCCTTGGCAATATATCAAAGTTGGTTTGGGTAGGGTGATCAAACAACAAGAATTCAGCTGTCGGATCATATACAGGCCTTTGAACTACTGTAGTGACAGATGTAGCAGAGGTGGGAGTTACTACAGCTTTTTGGGAGGAGGAGTGGCATCAACAGCTGGTGTGGACACAACGACAACCTTTGGAGGAGACAGAGATTGCTGGTCATCATCTTCTTCATCCTCCTCATCCTCAATCATCCCCTCAGGGAGAATCTCATCATCAGACATGGATTTAGGTTCAGAGAAGTCATCTACTAAGGAGAGCACATCCTCATGAACATCAAGTATAGGCTCTTCCTCATTTGGTTGATCCTGAATCAATGTATCAGCTTCTTTATATGGCTGCTCCTGAGATTTGGTTGTACATCATCAGCCTGCAAGTTGTTTTAAATTAGTAACAGTGAAATAAATAAGGGGAATGGTCGCCAGTTCGCTGTCCTAGAGAGGCTGAGGGTGATTATTCATCCACTCCAAAGGATAAATCCTTGGGATTCTTTTAAGAGTGAAAAGCATGAGGTTAATGGTCGCCATTCGCTGCCCCTAGGAAAGCTGAGTGTGATTATTCAACCCCCCCCAAAAGGTTAAAACCTTTGGGACTCTTTTATTTGTGAAATTATGTTGTTAAGGATCGCCATTCGCTGCCCCTAGGAAGGCTGAGGGTGATTATTCAGCCCCCCAAAAGGTTAAGAAACCTTTGGGACTCTTTTATTTGTGAAACATATGTAGGTAAAGATCGCCTGTTACACTTCCCCTAGGAAAGCTGAGGGTGATGATTCAGCTCCCCTTGAGAGGATAAATCCTTTGGGATTCTTTTAAGTATGAAAAAGATGTAGGGTAAGGTCGTCTTGTAACGCTGTCCCTAGGACAGCTGAGGATGATTATTCAGCTCCCCTAAAAGTAAAACTTTTGGGATTCTTTTTCTAAGGGAACCAAGAGGCTGTGTGAGGTACAACTACTCTAGGTCGAGACATATATGTATTCAAATTGTTGTTTGCCTGAATACAATCTAGAGGGTGCACGGTCATCGGGGTGCTTTATAAACACAAATGAATCACTCCCTGGTGCATGGACAGGGTGTACAAAAGTCTTAAATGATTTCTAAATGCATGTAAAGACTCCTATGGGTCGAGGATAACCCTAACTTCACAACTCTCACCTACAGACATTTGAGAGTGTCTGCTTATGGACCTCTAAAAATGATAAGACTGATTACCTGTGCGATATCAACAGAATTAGGCAGGTTCCCTGTTGTCTCGGCTGACATGGAGACGCTAGACCCTTGTTGTTGGTCAGTTGAAGTCTCTTTAACCTGGACTTTGCAACAGAGGAGGATGAGAGGTTCACGTTCTTCTTTAACCTGGCCTTTGCAACAGTTTTGGTTTCAGAATAAGATGGGTTTTTCTTCTTCTTTGGTTGTTGGCCAGTTGTTGCCTTGGACGTCGTGGTGTGCTGCCCAGAGGTCAAAGACGCAGACTTGCCATACACATCAGATGTATTCACCTTCTCAGAGGAAAGGAGCAAGGACTTCACAACAGAGGGTTGTTTATTGGCAATGTTCAGCATGTGAGAAGTAGTAGGCACATCTTCAGATCCAATCTCCTTGTAGATAGCTCCAGTAATACGATATGGCTTCAGGGTTATGAGTGCAGATTTGTGGTAGCTGTCACCCAACAGGCTTTGGAAGAGAAGAGAAAGAAAGCGAACATAGCAAATATTTTTCTCCCTGACCTGGTTTGCTCCCTTAATCTTTTCCACAAGGTTTGAGAAAAGTATGCTTCCAACATCTACGTCTGTGCCCTAGATCAGCCCAAAAGCAATTGATTGGTGATTAAATGATATTTGGTCCCCATACTACCCAGAGACTTGACTATATGAGTGAAGAGGACACGCCACATAGGGGAAAAGTATTTGATCTTCAGAGGAGACTTGGCAAGAACTTCAGCAGGAGTGAGAGCTGGGTTTACATCATGTATGGGTTTAAGTGTGGCAAAGGCGTCCTTTACAGCCCTTTTGTCTACAACCTTTAGGTATTCATCTCCATGTCTTAACCCAGCCACATTTGCAAAATCTTTGAGAGAGAAGGCGAAGGGGTGTTCATTGTACGAGAGGCTAAAAGCGATGGTGTCGTCAATGAATTCAGCAGAATACCAGAATTCCCTAAGGTATTCTTGGTAGAAAACGGATGGGGTCTTTGTGAGTGCTTCACTTACATCACAGTTCTTCATAAAATTCACCAGATCTGTGTATGAATCGTTAGGATCCTTGAGCCATCCAATCGAGTTGTTAGAAGCAAGGATGCTCTAATTGAGTTTGAAGGTGACGTTAGAAGACTTAGGAACTGGGAACGCCATGGATTCAAGGTTGAAGAAAACGAAAATGGTGAGAGTGTTTAGAGAGAGAAAGGTTAGAGAGAGACGAGAATGTGAGAAATGAGAATAGTGGTAGGTAAGAAGAAACGTGAGACAATATTTATATTCAAAAAATTGAAACAGTTATTCAAATGCATTTAATGCGTAGTGGGAAAAAGACTGCACAAGTGGGTCCCTTGACCTTTCAAAACCATTTGTCTCCTCGTTATTCGGAAAAGAAATAATTAAATATAAGGAATGTTTTCTAGCATTTACTTGGAAAGTAACTACCTAGTTTCATGTGAAAAACATTTAATATTTAATCAGACATTTAATGAACACATTAATTATCAAGCCACAGGCTTTGTGATATTAAGCATCCCTAGCTCAACAACTAGCCTGTTGAACGAAGGTTCAGCTAAAGGCTTTATGAAAATGTCAGCTAGTTGCAGCTCAGTGGGAACGAAATGCAGCTCAATATCTCCCTTCATTATGTGATCTTTGATAAAATGATACCTGATATCAATGTGTTTAGTTCAAGAGTGAAGAACAGGGTTGTTGGAGATGGCAATGACGCTTGTGTTGTCACAGAAGATTGGCACTTTGTCATATACGATCTCATAATCAGCCAATTGACTCTTCATCCAGAGTACCTGAGCACAACAGCTGGCAGCAGAAACATATTTAACTTCAGCTGATGACATGGCCACAGAGTTTTGCTTCTTAGCACTCCATCCAACCAATTTTCCTCCTAGGATTTGACAGCTACCTGAGGTACTTTTCTTGTCAATACAACATCTAGCATAGTCTGAATCTGAATAGGCCTTGAGATCAAAGCCTGATTCCTTGGGATACCATAGACCTAGGGAGGTTGTTCCTTTGAGATACCTGAAAATTTTCTTAACAGCCACTAGATGGGATTCTTTTGGGTTAGCTTGGTACCTTGCACAGAGACATTTGGAGAATTGGATATCAGGACGACTGGCTGATAAATACAAGAGTGACCCAATCATGCCTCTGTATAAAGTCTCACTAACAGAGACCCTTGACTCATCAGGACCCAAGTTATTGGGTAGAAGCATGGGGCATTTCACTGATGCACAATCAGCTAAGTCATATTTTTTAAGTAAATCTTTAACATACTTTTCTTGACAAATTGAAATTCCCTTAGGACATTGTTTAATTTGAAAACCCAAAAAGTAAGTTAATTCACCCATCATACTCATCTCATATTTCTTGGTCATTAATTTAGCAAAACGTTTACTAAGATTAACATTAGTTGACCCAAAGATGATATCATCCACATAAATCTACACAATGATGAAATCACTCTTGTCCTTGAAGGTAAAGAGTGTTTTATCGATGGAACCCCTGACAAATTTATTTTCAGTTAAAAAATTAGATAGAGTTTCATACCATGCTCTTGGAGCTTGTTTCAGCCCATACATGGCTTTGTGTAGTCTGTATACATGATTATGAAACTCGCTGTTCTCGAAATCCTTCAGGCTGTTCAACATATACTTCCTCAGCCAAATCTCCATTGAGGAAGGCACTCTTAACATCCATCTGATACACAGTGAAGTTCATATACGCATCATAAGCAAGAAAGATTATGATAG
Organism: Glebionis coronaria; assembly: GCA_025667525.1. Lineage (NCBI taxonomy): Eukaryota > Viridiplantae > Streptophyta > Magnoliopsida > Asterales > Asteraceae > Glebionis > Glebionis coronaria. Next base: position 54,616 of record JANFOE010000551.1, read on the forward strand.
CTTCAAGTCTTGCCACAGGAGCAAACGTTTCATCATAATCAATCCCTTCAGTTTGTGTATACCCCTGTGCCACCAGCCTGGCCTTGTTTTTGATGATGTTTCCAATTTCATCCATCTTATTTCTATAAATCCATCTAGTGCCTATGATGTTCTTACCAGGTGGAGCTGGCACTAGAGTCCATACCTTGTTCCTTTTGAACTGATTAATTTCTTCCTGCATAGCAGCTACCCACCCATCTTCCGTAAGAGCCTCATCTACTCTCTTAGGTTCAAATTGAGAGAGAAATTCAGCAAAGAGACATTCATTGGTTGAGGCAGACTCTGAGTCATGAATTCGATGTCTAGTAGTAACCCCTGCATTAGGTTCCCTAATAATGTTGACAAAAAGAATGTGTTGATCTTTTGACCATTTAGTTTGAGGAGCTAGGGAATCATGGACAAGGACATCTGTGGAGGTAGATAGCACTATTTGAGTTTCATCCTACTGAATAGGAGGACTTTCTTCAAAGATGACCTCAGTATCTGTTACAATTTCAGCTATATCAAGGGACACATATTCATTGTCAGTAGGAGAGTCTTCAGGGATTTTAAGAATTGAAGAGTCATCTTTAGCAGTTGAGGAACAAGGACTACAAGAAGGCTGTGGTTCTTCTTCATCACGTCCTTGAGAAGAAGGAACTTCAAGGTTGTGTGTTGATAGAGGGTCAAATGCAGGAACATAAGGAGTGAGAGTGTTGGAGTGATGATGGTGATGAAAGGGGGTTCTTGGTTCTGAGACTTCATCACTTGGGAAAGACATGTTTCTATTAAAATCAATTTCATCACCCTCAGTTCTTGATCTCTGTATGATGTAATCATCTTCATTGAATCTGACATGAAAGGTTTCTTCTACTTATTTTCTTCTAGTATTGAATACTCTGAAGGCCTTGGCAGTTGGAGAATATCCTAAGAAGAAACTATCATCAGCCTTTTCATCAAATTTTCCAAGTTTATCCCTATAGTTATAAATGAACACAGGGCATCCAAAAACATGGAAATAGCTAACATCTGGAGCTCTATTTCTGAAAACTTCATAGGAAGTTTTTCCATGTTTCTTGACAATGATTGACCTATTTTAGGTGTAGCATGCAGTGTGAACAGCTTCTCCCCAAAATTGCTTTGGTAAAGCTGCGCCATTTAACATAGTTCTGGCTGCTTCAATTAGAGTCCTGTTTCTTCTTTCAGCCACACCATTTTGTTCAGAGGTGCCAGCTGAAGAGATGTTTTGTGATATTCCCTTTTCATCACAAAAGAATTCAAGTTGTTGATTCTTGAATTCAGTACCATTATCACATCTTAAAGCTTTGACTCTAACATCATTCATATTTTCAACCTGTTTGATGAAGGACATGATGGTACCAACAACATCACTTTTCCTTCTAAGGAAGAAAACCCATGTATACCTTGAAAGCTCATCAACTATGACCAAGGTATATTTGTTGTGATTAATGGTCTGAGGTTTGACAGGCCCAAACAAATCCATGTGAAGGAGATGTAAGCACTTGTCGATAAAGAATGATTCCTGGTCATAAAAGAAGACCTGTGCTGCATTCCCTTGACACAAGCTGAACAAGTCTTGTCTTTAGAAAACATCACTGAAGGTAGACCAGCAACCAGGTTTTGTGTGGCTATCTTGTTTATGTTCTTAAAGTTAAGATGAGACAGTCTTTTGTGCCACAACCAATTGACACTTTCAGAGGCTTTGGCTAGAAAACAGTTGGAGCTGTCTTTAGAGCAAGTAGCCATGTTGATGAGATACACATCTCTCCTTCTTGGTGCAATAAGCACCACATCATTGTTCTTGTTGAATATGGTTCCCTGAGTCTTAGTAAACAAAACCTTGTAGCCAGCATCACACAATTGGCTGAAGCTAATAAGATTGTGCTTAAGACCATTCACATATGCAAACCCTTGTAAAAGTTATCCCATTACAGTTCACTGAGTCGTATCCCTCTATGTCGCCTGAAGAATTATCCCCAAACACCACTTTAGGACCTGGCTCCTTTGAGTATCTGTGCAGGTATTGTCGAATCCCCGTCATGTGTCTAGAACAGCCACTGTCTAGATACCATACCGATTCCTTAAGATGTTTATGCACAGATACATAGAAACAAGTTAGTTCCTATGGTGAACCCACTTTCCAGTGGGTTCCCTGAATTGATGATTAGCAACTCTTGAGTTCTTGTAGAACTTTTGACGATGGGAAGGACAGTTAGCTGTCTCATGGGTGAACCTTCCACAGATATCACATCCTGGAAAGTCACTACACTCATCTGAGTGATGGTCTGTGAATCCACAAAATTTACAAGGAGGATAAGGTCTGTAGTTACCTAATTGTCTCCTAGAATCCTGTTGTCTATCCCTAGAAGGTGTCTGAGATCTCTTAACAGCCATTTGTCTATCATGATCTATGGTCATGTGATGAGAGTTTTTATCTATATTACAGTAAGGTTTGACTATCCTTTCACCTTTGGGTTCTCCTAGAATAGACTTAGGTTCATAGGAAGTAGAGCATTAAGCAGAAGGCTTAATATGTTGTTTCAAGAGTTCTACTTCTTTCATTAATGACAACAGGCGTTCTTCAGTTGAGGAATCAACTTTGTTAACAGATTTTGTTGAGACAGGCTTAAAGGCAACTTGCTTAACTGATTGTTTAGCTGGTACAACGAATACCTTATCTGGTTGTTTCTCAACTTCTGTTTTGGGTTCAGCCTTAGCTCCTCTAGAAGAGCTGCTGGGTTCAACTCCTGAGAGTTTTGGTAAGGGTGGTAAATCAACCCATCTTCAGAGACACGGACATCAGTCAAGAGGGGATCTGACATATGAATTTTCTCTATAGATTTGAAAACAATCTCTTTGGGTTTGGTGAGAATTTTCAATTTATTTTTCTTGGCAGAGATATCCCTTTTAATATCAGCAGGTAGTTCATCATTAAGCAATTCATCTATAGTGAACCTACTGCACAACCATTTTTCTATAACCTTATTTAATTTAAATACTTGCCATTTAAGGCACTATTCTTTAAGGTTAACCTATTAACTTCGTTTTGAAGAGATATCTTTTCAGAATTAATCTGTTTGAGAGTTTCACATTCAGCCTTACCAGTTAATAGTTCATGTTTAACAGAGTGAAACTTATCTAACAAGTTCTTTCTTTGTTCCTCAACAAAGTGTAAATCAACAATGGTGTAATCAAGAACATGCTTGCGTTCATCACTTTCAGACATAGATAGAAGCCTGTGTACCTTTTTCATAGTGATGTCAACCCATTGTCCTGATCTTGCATCTCCTTTCCCAACAGCTGGTTCATCCTCAGCTATTTCCATGAAAGCCCTGACTCTAGTAGTATCTTCCTCATCTGAGGTCAGCGGCTCATCATTCCAATCATATGCTTCAGCTACCAACCCTTTCTCTGTCTTCTTATCACCCCTTTTTCTTATTAGACAGAGCTTCAAGCTTCAAATTCATCTGTTATAACTCAGCTTTAAGTGCCTTATACTTGTTCTTGTAATCCTTCTTCTCGTTGTCTAGGGAGTTGAATTGGTGAGATGAGTTGTTATGTTGTGATTTGAACTTGTAAGGTTTGGTAGAAGATGATGGATAAGAAGATGAGGATGTCTTTGTGGTAATGGGTTACCCCGGTAAATATATTAACCAAAAAAACGTTTAAATACAAAGGAATGTGGCTGAGATACCACATTAACCTCAAGCTACATGCAGCTTGTTAACAAAGACTATGAACAACAAAAGCCCTAACCGAATCTAGAAGACAAATAGTAAACTAGATAAAAACCAAGATGTGAACATGAAACCGCGCTCACTCTGCAACATCCAACACCACCATGATAGGAGCAGGATGAATCCAAATGAGTCTGCCTCCTTAAAAAACCTTACCAAAGAAAACCCAGTGGGAAAAACCTTGGACAAGGAAAAAAGAGTACAACACTCACCCGGCACACCTATCATGGAACAAATCTAGAGCTCGGCACCCTCCATTTGTCAAGCAGCAAACTTGATCTGGTAGATAATTTCTTGAAACGGAAAGAAATCAACTTCAAGCGAATAGTATCACATAGAATCTGAAATAACTGATCAACAGACATCCGCTTCTTCTTGAATAGTCTTAGATTGCGTTCCATCCAAATAAAATAAGCAGTAGCAGCCAACACAAGACGAGCAAGAATGCTAACACATGATTTCCCATTCGAAATTGAAATAACATGAGCTAATATATCATCAATACGAGGTGGGACAGTATCCATACCACACAATGTCCGAACCTTAGACCAAACCTGCACAGAATAAGAACATTCAAAGAAAAGATGGTCATGTGAGTCCTGCACCAAACTACATAAAGGACACCGAAGAAGGCTTAAATCCACCAACGGGCCAACATCCCATTGTTTAAGCCTATCCTGTGTCTTCAATTTCCTTCTAACCACCAGCCACAAATTAATAGAATGACGAGGAATACAATGAGAAAACCAGACAGCTTTATACCAATTTACTTCCATAGCCCTATCACGTATGGAATCCCAAGCTAACGCCACAGAAAATGGCCTTGAAACACCACTAATATCCCTCCATAACAACTCATCTTCTTTGTCATCATTAATAATAGGCACAGGTATAGAAACAATATTAGGAAATCTAGTATTCCAATCCTGCGGCCACTGCCAAGCACCATCAACGATAAGATCCCTCACCTTATTAGATAAAGAGAACCCCGATCTATTGATATTACGGACCGTGAGGATGTATCGTAGAGGACATAAATCTGCCCAATTATCAAACCACATAGAAGCAATTCTACCATTATTAATATTATACCATACAAACTTACGAACACGTGATCTGATTTGGAGAAGTTTTCTCCAGCCCCAACTCATGTCTCCAATACTAGGAACATCCCAAAAGCTTCTATCCTTTAACTTATAAGAATAGATCCATTTGACCCATAAAGAATCTTTACGAGTCAAAATACACCAAATATGAGAAACCATTAAAGCAGCATTAAAATCAGAAAGCTTACGAATACCAAGGCCACCTTCAACAAAAGGATTACAGACAGAGTCCCAAGCAACTTTAGCCTTACCCTTCTTCATGAGGATGTCTTTGTGGAAGGACAGTCTTTTTGAAAGTGTCCAAGTTTTCCACAGGCAAAGCAAATTTCTTTTGATTTGTTGGTTTGTTTGCTAGCTGATCCTACTCTCCCTGATCTTTTGTAGAATCTCCTTTGATTAGCTAGCAAGGCTCTTTCATGAAATTCAGCAATAAGGTCTGTCAATAACTCTTGGCTGCTGCGTGTGTCTTCTTCAACATCAGATTCGCTGTTATGAGGGTGTGGGGTAGAAATCAAAGCTTTGGATGTTTCTCCCTGAACTACAAATCTTTCAGTCTCTGATTTGTATATGGTATTAATCAGCCCTTCTTCATAATTGTACTTTCCATATAGCTGAGCTAAGGTGTCATTCTTGATTGAGTTATTGGCTCTCTGAGTCTGATTCATACTCAGCCATTTTCTTGGAAGGTTGTTGACAAATGTGGCATTTACTTCAGCTTGACGAATGGTGACGTCATTCATAGCAAGGTCATTGAGAAGAATCTTCAGCCTTGTATATGTTTGTTGAACCTTTTCACCTTCAAGTGCCTTGAAAGCATTGAACTAAAGTCTGAGTGCCTGAATCTTGGTTTCTCTGGTCTCAGAGGGTCCTTCATGACCAAGGATAAGGTCTGTCCACATTTGTTTGGTTTTAGGACACTGAATTACAGACTTCATGATGTGTTTGGGAAGACAGGATATAATGATGCTTTTGAGATGTTTGTCTTTGTTTGCCAATTTCCTATCAGCTGGAGTCCACTGCTTGAGAGGTTTGGGAAGAGGATTCTCATCAGTAGAGGTAAGCGTCATGAGAACATAAGGTCCATGATCTAGAATTTCTAGAAGAAATGGTACAAGTCCGTCGAGATACACGAGGAATTGACTCTTCCAGTTTGCAAAATCATCTTCATCAAAGACTGGTACATTGGTGACATGAGATCCGCCTCTTGAGTCAATACGTTGGGGTAGATCATCTTCATTTTGAGGTGGAGGAGTGAGTCTTGATGATGTTGGTGGTGCATTAGTGTTGTTCCCAGAAGACGGTGGTGGTTGGGTATTGCTTGTTTCAGGCATTGGTGGATCTTGATTATAAAACTTAGAACGATGTTTATGAGGGTTTTAATATCAAACACCGCTCTGATACCAATTGAAAGTCCCTAAACTATGCTTGAAACAATAAACTTAACTAATCAACACACTTAATTACTTTTCAAACGTAATACTTATTATTGTATAATAAAGAATTACAAGTGTTATGGGTAACATCGTTTGATGACAATGTGTTGTGCACACTTTGGACAAACAAAAACCTAACTTATGAACACAGTCACAGCTGCTTGGTTCTATAAGTTCTAAGAGTTAATGTGTGAGTTCTATCAAAGTGTTGAATGATAGTTGTAAAATCACACTTGTTTAGGAAAACAAGGCAATTAGGACAAGTAGGCACGACGATTTAGGAAAACCGTGTGTGAATGACCCTAAAAGTGAGTTCGTTCTCAAGGAGGCACGTGCGTTGTGTGATGAATTGATTAATGTTTGTGATTATATTACTAAGAAAAAGAAAATAGAAATGAGATGAGAAAAGAGTGACGGTTACGAAGACGGATCGAGCTAAGACAAAAAAGCGTTCACGTAAAACCGTAAAAACTACAAAATTAAAAATTTTAAAACCTAAAAATTAATTAAAAGCTAAAATAAGTCTAAAATAATATAAATAAGAATAAAAATCCAATAAAAATATTTTAAAACCTTTTATTAATTAAATATTCAATTTTAAATGCTAATTAAAGCCCTAAAATTAAATATAATTAACCAAAATGTCCAAAATATTATTTTATTGAACAAATAACTTATTTATATTATCTAAAGACTAAAAAGTATTTTTCCTAATTTTTAAAAACTATTTTTCTATTTTTAAATCACTAAAAACTATTTTTAAACTAAAATAATTATAAAAAATAATAAAATAATACAAAAAATGATTTACCAATTTTAAAAATCCTAATTTACTCTAATGAATAGTAGAAAAATGAAAAAGTTTGAAAAATAATAAATTTACCACTAAAAGACAAAAACAGTTTAAATAAAACCCTAATTAACTTAAATTAATTCTATAAAAAATAATTAAAAGATGAACAGTAAAAACTTTTTTAACTAAAAATCTTAAAACATTTTTCTTAATCTATGAAAAATGTTAAAAATGAAAAATAAGTATTTTTGCCACTAAATGCCAAAAACTTAAATAATTAAAAGTATTTAAAATAGCAATTAAACCTAAAAAATAGCTAATGAACAGTAATAAAATTTTTATTTAAACAGAAAAATCAGAAATTAAATTAGAAAAATAATGGAATTGGTTTCAAGTCCTAACTCACAAATTTGCCCACTAAAGACAAAAATTCTTTAAATCTGAAAGTGACATGTCAAGGACTTTGTCCTTTAGCTTAGCAGTGGTAACAACAACTTCAATCACGGAAACCTAGAAAAATAATACTCGTCTTAGACTCTTGTCCAATGACTTTATAAAAACAATAACTATGTATATATATGATGATTTTATAAATATGATGATTGTCAAGTGGGATTGTACATCTTTATTTACTCATTATAGTGTCATGTGTTGGTAAATTTTCATACTAGTTTCACTAGTTTAACTTCTTTACTTGTCAAGGCCCAATAAGCCCATTATAGGCCCAATACTTTCTATTAGTCCATCTTATACTTTTAACATCAGTCCTATGCTTACATGTTGGGCCCAAGTGGGTTAAGCCCAATTAAGCAAGTTTATTAGTGTTTAGCCAAATTAGTTGGATTAAAAGAATAAGGCTAATTTGGCCCGTTAATGTCCGTATGTTATAAAGCTCGGTTTTTATCGGTTTTTACTTATAATATGTACTTATATATCAGTATATGAGTTATAAAAATTTCACATTAGACGGGTCCGACCATCTAAGTTTTAATTGACGAAAAAGTTAATTCTATTGTTTTAGCAGAAAAGACGTAAAATCATGTTTATAGTTTTATAACTTATAAAACTTATCAAATTGCCATTTTTATAAAATGTCTCATTTATTTATTATTCTACATACTTATATAAATGTTATATATAAGTTAGTGGATTTTAAGTTTACATTTTATAAATTATTTACTTGAGTGCTATTATAATACTATATACTTTAATTTTCACAAATCTCATTTTTACTTTCACCATTTTTACCATATCTTGAGTTCTACAAGGAGATAGAAGCTAATTTTTGGATGACATAAACTTCATATTATGTGTTACAAATAACTTAGTTTTAGCTACAGCTCAATCCAAGTCTAAGTATCCCTAACAGTCCTCACAAAACAGACTATTCAGATTGATACATCAATTTTGTTTTGATCATATCTCACTCATTATAATGATTCCATTGCATGGCCAACTCTCACATGTGTACAAGACTTAATACTTACTGTATATTGATTCTACTATGCCATTTTATCAGTTCATCATATGGTGGCTTACTGTTTTTATACAGCCATCTATTTTAAGCATGATTTAACCATTTTACATGTAGTTTTCAATCTTTTTATCCAAGTTTATCAACACATGATCCCCACACAATATTTTTATCATCATATATCATCATATACATATACATTAAGAAAGAAAATACATGGTTACATATTCAAAATAACAAGAGGATAGGAAGAACAATCTCTATACCACCAAAGTGATGAAAAGATAGGGTTGGTGATGAATAAGACTTGGTTTTGGGTAACAAATCTTATGAGATATCAACACCACTTCTAGGATCACAAAATATTTTTAGACTTCTCCAAAAATCAGCCCTTGATCTCCATGGAAACTCCTTGCTAGTTGTTAAAATCAACTCCAATCAATATATCTTCAATGGGTTTTCATCATATGTGTAAATAACATATGATTTATGGTTGAATCAAGATCAAATGGGGGTTGTTTTGGGTGAAGAGTGGACGTTCATAGGGAGAGAGTTGAGAGAAAAATGATGGTTTGCATGAGTGTTATGTGAGAGAATGGTTTTAGTTAGTAGTTTTAAGGTGTGGATGGTTTTGGTGCAAGACTAAGGACATGTGTCCTTAGTTAGCTTAACAATTTGACAAACATGAGGTGTGTTATTGAAGCTTAATCCATCCCATATTGGGGGTGGGGCAAAACTTGTTTTGTTTCATCCCCAATTATTTACGGGTACTCCTCGATTCTAGTTTCCTCGATTTGCGTGCCCTCGGGTCGTTTTACGAAAAACTTTTTTATAAATTATGAATCAACGGCACAAAACGAATCTAATAAAAATTGTCTCATCAAAAACGGAGTTCAAAAACGTAAATACGTAAACCTAGGGTTTCCGGTTTAGTCGTAAATGACGTTAAATTATGCACGTAAGTCCTAATCTCTTCTCGTAAATTTGTGAGTTTATGAACCAACACAAATTTAAAATCTCAAAATAATATTCACGGATAAATTTATTTCCTGAAATGTCAGACTGTCACCAAAAACAGTGTATGTAAATGTAAGCACGTAACGTAGAGTCCTCTGGTTTAGACGTAGTCGATGCTACTTCAAGACGTAAACCCAAATTTCTTCCCATAATGAGTGAGTTCATAATATAACATTAAAATAATATTTTTAAATAATAATTGAGAATAAAATATCAACCATAAATTGACGGATTGTCACAGATATCCTTTGGTACAACCAAAGATTTCAAGAGTTAAGCTTGATGTGCACCAGAATGTTCCCTCTAAGGAGTGACAAGATTGAGAAGTATGTCAGCGGACTCCCTGACAACATTCATGACAGTGTGCTAGCTTCACGACCCACTACCATGGAAGGTGCAATGAAATTTGCAACAGAGCTGATCAACAAGCGAGCTCACAACCTATCTGAAAGACAAATGAACAACAAGCGGAAGTCGGGTAGAACTACTCGTATCCAGCACCAGCAGTCTTCCAAAAGACGAAACATGGAGCAAACTAGTGACACTACTCCCATAACCCGCAACAAGAACTACTTAGGATCCAAACGTAAGTGTTGAAAGTGCGACTACCATCATGATGCTGGAAAACAATGTAAGGGAAACCAAAACCCCGTAGGTGAAAGTTATCATGGGCCAAAGAAAGTTGTAGTATGTTACGGATGTGGGACCCCTGGACATGTGAGACTTGATTGTCCCAAGTTGGCCAACTGGAAGGAGGACAACAAAGGAACCCCATCACAAGCATACATGGTTAGCGATGCCCAAGCCAATCCAAATTCCAACATCGTCACCGGTACATTTCTACTAAACCAACGATATGAATCTATCCTATTTGACACCGGGGTAGATCGAAGCTTTATATCAACGAAATTTAGTAGAGTATTGGAAATTACTCCATCAGTCTTAGACTCCTACTATACTGTAGAACTAGCTGACAGAAAAATTGTGACAGTTGACACCATCATTCGAGGTTGTACTTTAAACCTCTCCGACCCACCGTTCAACATCGATTTGATCCCCGTAAGTCTTGGTAGCTTTGATGTCATCATTGGCATGGATTGTTGTCGAAGTACCATGCAGTCATATTATGTGATCAAAAATTGGTCCGTATACCTTGGGGAAATGAAACCTTGATTATACGAGGGGATGGTAACCCTGATATAATAAACACTAGAATTAGTGTCATTTCTTGCACCAAAGCACAAAGGTACTTGACCAGAGGATGCCCTATCTTCCTAGCACACATCTCCAAAATCGAGGAAGAAGACAAACCCGAGGAGACACGAATCGAGGACGTGCCAATTGTCCGAGATTTTCCCGAGGTATTTCCTGAGGAACTGCCAGGTATGCCCCCTGTGCGACAGATAGAATTCCAAATTGATTTGATTCCTGGGGCTGCACCTGTAGCTAAGGCTCCCTACAGGCTAGCACCATAAAATTGAAGGAACTAGCCAAAAAACTCCAGGAACTATCAGAAAAAGGATTCATTAGGCCTAGCTATTCTCCATGGGGAGCCCCTATTCTATTTGTCAAGAAGAAAGACGGCTCTTTTCTAATGTGCATCGATTATCGAGAATTAAATAAACTAACGATAAAGAATCGCTATCCTTTACCTCGCATTGACGACTTGTTTGATCAACTCCAGGGATCAAGTGTGTATTCTAAGATTGATCTGAGGTCTGGATACCATCAACTGAGAGTCCGGGAGGAAGATGTTCCTAAGACAGCTTTCAGAACTCGTTATGGTCATTTCGAATTTAGAGTTATGATTGTGGTAAATTACACCTCTTGTTTAGGAAAACAAAAGAGCGTAAATGAGCGGTAAGTATCGAGTGATGATTTAGGAAAATCAACACTAGTGACCCATAAGGTGATGAAAGTTCGTTTCCCAAGGAGGTATATGTGTGTGACTAAGATGTACAAGATTTGAGATTAATATTTGGTTTAGAAGGGGATTAGAAAAGAAGATGACGAAGACGTAAAAATAAAAATTAACAAAAAATCACTACTAGAAAGTTAATACGCAGAACCTTAAAATTCACCAAAATAAAAATAAATTCTAAAAATTACCAAAAATTCACCAAAAATCAAAAATAATAAACTAAGAGTTTACCAATGATCAAAACTTTTTCAAACCTTTTAAATAATTAAATATTCAATTTTTAAATGCTAATTAAAGCCCTAAAAATCAAATAAATTATCAAAAAGCCCAAATAAAGATTTTACAATTGGTAAACCTCTAAAATGGCCTAAAAAGATTAAAAACTATTTTTAGAAATTTTAAAACTAATAAAAACTATTTAAAATGATTTAAAAACTATTAAAACTTAAAATAATTATAAAAATTAATCTAAAAGAGATAAAATTATTCTAAAAGTTGCTAAATTCCTATTTTAATGTATTAAACCTAAGAAAAATGTAAAAAGTTGGAGAATGTGAAATTTCAAAAATAATAATAAAATAATAATAAAATAATACTAAAAATCCAAAAATTATAAAAAATTCTAAAAACTTAAACTAGTTTATTTTAACCTAAATAATCAGAAAATCACAGTAAAATTACCAAAATACCCCTGTTGGGCCCTCAAATGGGCCAAATCCAAATTCAGTCAACACAAATGGGCTTTTGGGCCCAAAAAGTCAAACTTGGCCCAATTGACTTGGAAAAGCCATATCTGACTTAAAATTCAATTCTAAGAACAAAACTCTAAGGGCCCAAAAGCTGAAAATGAGCTTATTACAGCTTATTGAACACTCAGCTTATTCTTATTGGGCTTTTCAGCCCATTAAGCCATAAGCTAATGCCATAAGCTCTAATTTGACACACAACCTTCTTTTGGGATGCTTATGAGATCTGTAAAAAGAATTTTTGAAAAAGCTCACTCAATAAGCCAGAAATAAGCAATGTATTATTTCACAAAACGACAAAATAGTCGGGTTTGAGAAATAATGCACCTCAGAACTTGATTCAACTTGCAAAAGCTTTCAAATGGACTCAATAAGCAAAATCAATCAACAAAAATCCAATAAGCACAACCAATAAGCCAGAATAAGCACAAATGAACTTATGTAAAAGTCAAAGGAGTTGGTTTTCTAGTCAAACTCTAAAGTCAACCACCCAAATGCTCCAGTATGAACAAATGGGTCAAAATATGAGCACCTATTACAAAAACAAAGTTGTTGCAGGTTGGAATAAGCTATTATAGCTTATTGATAAGCTGACACCAATTTTGCACTATCAGTGGCAACCAGCAGGGGAAAGGAGTTCCCACTGCTTTGACTATTTGACCAAGCTTATATGAGAGTTCTAGTTTGATTCAATTGGAAACAAAGGCACCCTTGTGATCAGTGAATCACAAGGAGTCAATAGCAACAATAAAATCACAAAATGGTTCACACAATAAGCCACAATAAGCCAAACAGTCACCAGATATGGACCAGATATGGAAATAAGCAGTTAAGCACTTAATAAGCAGATTTAGCCACAATAAGCCAACCAAACTTAACAGGATGCATACACAAGCTATATAAACTAAGAACAAACACAAAGCAACAAGAATCAAACACTGAATCAAAGTAAATAACAAGATCAAAGCACTAGAAGTTACTGATGAACAATGAACATATGTAGAAACAAGTTTGCTGATATACTTGACACTTGATCCAATTTCAAGCCTCAAATCCTTCTTCCATGGTGTGATTAACAATGATTTAGCACTTGTTAACCCTAGCCTAAGCTTAGATCTAGGTGTCCTCAAAATCCTAGCCAATTTTACCAAGTATTTAAGATTTTATAACCAAATCAAGAATCTATGTGTTCAAAACCCTCAAACCTGCAAACAGATGAACATAAGCACCTAACAAACAGATACCAATACTTGCTTACACGAAACAAACACTTAGCAAACCACAAATCCAACTAATGCAGTAGACCCAAACACTCCTTAATCTACCACTTAACAAAAGAACTTGTGATTTTAACTAATAACCTACTGATTTTAATGATCAAAAACACTTAAACAATAGCAACTAACACAATCAAACTCAAAAATCACCAACACAAACACCAATACTCAGAATCAAAGCACCAAATTCAAAACAGCCATAAACATGAAATTTTTAGGGGAATTTAAACCAAGAGATTATACCTGCCTTCCACAACATCCTAGGAAGGCCAGCTATGCTCCTTGGACCTTGTTCAACAACTAGAACAAGACCAAGGTACTTCAACAAAGATGATCAAAGCCTGCGGATGTTCAAAGCAGAACAAGGCTTTGATTATGATATGTCTTCAACACAAGCAACAAACAAACTCAACCAAAGGCTTAGAATCCTTCTCAGGCTTGGTGTCAACAAGCTTGAAAGAACTCAAGGCTTAAGGCTAAGGGTTAGTACATAAATATAAGCCAAATTCAGAAACAAGGACTTCAAGGCTTTTGAACCTTGAAAACCTTTCAAACCTAGACGTGACTTAACCACAAGGTTAAGGAAGGTCTAAACAATCAAATGGAACTCAGAATTAGGCTACTCAAACACCAACTTTTAATCAAATCAAAAAGAGAATTCAATATTTTTAGAAATTCAAATTTTATTAAACTTAAAAAGGAATTACAAAGATTGATAGCCTAAAACTGGAACAAAGGGACTCTCACATGTTGAGGTCTCCTTTTATAGGCAAATGCCTGGCTACACTATTCACAAACCCTAGATGTGATTTCTCTAAAATGCCCTTGAGTTCTTCTAGATCATTTGATGGAATGAGCTGTTTAAATTCATCTTAGACGTTCATTTTAGCTTTGATATGAAGCAATGATCCTTGGCTGTTGATTTGGCCACGTCATTTTACTTGAAGGCCAAGTTGTGTTTTCATTGGTTAAGGAGGTTGAGTGTGGGGTCCAGGGAGTAGTAGGAGTGAGGGTTTTGTATGTGGGATTAGTTTCTGCACATGCGAATCAAGTGTGGGTAGGGTTAATTTAGATTTACCCTTTGTTTGGTAAAAGTAAATTCTGGGTGGAAGAACATGAATAGTGGACCCATTGATCCGTTTTTCGTGGAGTGGAATGTTGTTTGGCGCATTTTCGTTTCAAAAGTTTCAAATACACAACTTTAGCCCTTCCTCTTCATTTCTTTTGTCACTTGTATATAAAAGTCTGTCAGCGCCCAAATATACTTGTAACAACTTCCAAGACTTGGCAATTTTGGCACAAAACTTTCTAAAAAGTGTTTCAAGGGTTATTTTTGGAACTTTTGCATTTTTGAAGGACTGATCTTGGACATTTTTGATCTTCAAAGGTCTTCAATGTATCTTTGGCTTGATGAGGGACCATAATTGACAATTTGAAATTGTTGAGGGACTAATCTTGCCATTTCTTCAAAGTTGAGGGACCTTTTGTGTAATTTTGACAAACTTAAGGGACCAAACTTGTAATTATGACTATACAAGGGTTTTAAGTGTCATTTCTTCAATCAATGAGGATCAATCTTGTTTGTCTTCAAGTCTTCAAGGGTATTTGTTGAATTTTCCATGATTAGGGCCCGGTTCTTCGTACGGCTTCGTTTCTCGTGTCCGTTTTTCCTTGTAACTTGTGATCTTTTGTCTTTTTCATGATATCCATACGTAAAATACACAATTAAACAAACACAAGCATATATATGGTATTTTATGACATTTTTATGCATTTAAAGCCCGAAAAGAACGATGAGATCATGTATAAATGCCATCTCATCACTCCCCCATACTAAGCCATTGCCGTGCCCTTACGCAATGCTAGAATAAAGTATCAAAGCATCACCAAAGTTCAATTTTATTAACCTTTATTGAAAAGTAAAAGACTTGCAACATACTACGATAATGTGTAAAGACATAATGTATGATTTTCATCACAAAAAGTGACTTTTAGGGTCAAATAATAGAAACAAGTAAATGTCCCTTAGAGTAAACTTCGTCATCCTTGATTGTCATACATTCCATGCTAAGTGCAAAAACGAGATCATTGTTGGTACAAGTCACAATGCTAACACTACTCATACGTCCAAATTGTGTAATACTTTTTCTCCCCGCAATCCTAGTTATTATAAAAGAAATGGGTTACTAGCATTTTTTATCTATTTGTCATGGATCACAAGTGATTCATATTGACTTATTTGAGTAGTTATTAATCCGAAAGCAAAGTAGCACGATTTGATCAATAGTTAGCCGAAGGACAAAATCTTTTAAAACGGCTTCTCGTGTATCTCCTTAAGTTCATATCTTGGCATAACTCGTTTCACGATTTGAGACCTTTCTCGGACTGATATTTGGCATGTACTTCATACTTCAAATCTTGGGAAGACGTTCTCGAAATTATGGTCTTCTCTTCATATATTTGGAATTTCTTCACTTGACGTTTTTGAGAGATTCTTCATATTGGACCACGACTTCATCATTTTTCTTCAATCTATACTTTGGATTTTGATATACAACGATCCGCCTCCTTTTCGGACTTGGATATATTTATCCTCATACCTTGTTAGGGTCTTTTTGGATAGACTTTCTCCATGATCTTTAGGGGAGTAATTGCTTCTTGTCGTGTGTCTCAATCCTTCATATTGATTTAGGAATAATGATACTTCACATCATCTTGGATCTTTAGCAAAAATAGAGCTCCTCATGCCTTGTTAGGGCCTTTTTGGATAATCGCCAATCTTCGCTTCCCGCTTCAATAAGTTATGCCTTGGCTATGAACTCTATTCAACCCCGAGCAACTTTTAAACGATCTTGCGCTAGAGGCTAAGTAACCTTTCAAATCGTACGACCTTACTTATTGCAATTATGATTTATTCCTAATGCATTTATCTTATGGGAAGAAAAAGCCACAATTAAAAACATATGAGTTTTTGAAAGAACACTTTCATGTTCTACGTTTAGCATGATCACTTGTCTAACTCTATCATTTCTCGTTCTTCACTATATAAAGACCTCTAATTAAAGAGACTCGTGAATACTTAGCCATGCAAGTCAAAATTAAGCCAAATTTGGATTAGCTTTCATTAAGACTATATCAAATCAAAGTTTTAGGTTTTCAAGCCACCTATAGGATCTTGCACTTTCTTGGACTTTTTCAAGTTTAGAGAATGCGTTTTAAAGTTCCCTTGATAAGTGACTTTCTAGAATCAATTATAGGAACTTGCGAAAAGTTCTCGTTCTTAACCCGAATGAATTAAGACTTTCGCGTTTTAAAGCTCCCTATATAAAAGTCTAGCAAAACTTGAATTGAGCGGGTTAAGGAATGTAAATGGCTCCAAATGCCCATCAAGTCAAAAATTAACTCTTATTCTACCCATCGGAAAATATACATTCGTGTCTTGAAACACTTATGAAAAACTAAGAAAAAATTTAAAATTTGGCCATTTTTAGCCTTATTAGCAAAACAAAAATATTGAAAATTGGAAAGCGTGAGGGCGTAGCAAAGCAAGTACCTATTCACCCCCCCATACTAAAAGTAAACATTGTCCTCAATGTTTCGAGTCTAAAGGTGGAGCACCCCCATACTAGAGATGAAGAGTCGAATGCTTAGGATCTAGCATGGAAAGGGTGATCAACAATATATCTAAAGCCGTTTATTAAGTATGCTAAAAGATAATTGTTAGAGCAATAAAGGATATGTCATGGATTCGTGAAAAACTTCTTCAAACGAACGATGGAGGCTCACGTAAACGAACACGAGAGTCTTCAATCGTAGATCTAGATAACACAATCACAAACAACCACGAGACAACAAGTTGAAAGGGTACAAGTCCCCTTATTAGTGAATAGTGAGCCTAAAAGATAAGCATGGGATCTCCCCCACGAGGCACCTCGTTTTTGATTACCGAGTCATGAGCTCGACTCGATCCCCTCAATGCTAACTATCATTGGGGAAGGTGACTTGGTCGAGGGCAACCATTGAAGGAATTTCCCCACCAAAGTAGTGCTTAAGCCTATGTCCATTCACCTTGAAATTAGGACCATCATCTTGAGCTAGCTCAATGGTCCCATATGGAAATACTTGTGTAATGGTGAACGGACCCGACCAACGAGATTTCAATTTCCCGGAAAATATCTTAAGACGAGAGTTAAAAAGCAACACTTGATCACCAACGTTAAAAACCCGGTTTTTAATCTTTGAATCATGAAACTTTTTAGTCTTTTCTTTAAAAATTAATGAATTTTCATAAGCATTATCTCTCAATTCATCCAATTCATTCAATTGTATTTTCCGGAGATCTCCCGCGGTCTTCAAATCAAAGTTTGCATGCTTAAGGGCCCAATATGCCTTGTGCTCCAACTCAATGGGCAAATGACAATTCTTCCCATAGACTAACTTATAAGGAGTACAACCAATAGGTGTCTTATAAGCGGTCCTAAAGGCCCATAAAGCGTCATCGAGTTTGTCGGACCATGAAGCACGGTTTTCTCCAATTGACCTCTCTAAAATCGTCTTCAAAGCTCGGTTCGAAACCTCGACTTGCCCACTCGTTTGCGGGTGATAAAGCCGTAGAAAGACGATGAGTAACTCCATATTTCTTTAGAACCTTTTCGAATTGGTCATTACAAAAATGGGTTCCACGATCGCTTATAATAGCACGAGGGGTTCCGAACCGAGAGAATAATTGCTTCAAAAACTTCACTACCACACGAGCATCATTAGTAGGCAAAGCCTTAGCTTCCACCCACTTAGAAAGGTAGCCACCGCGACGAGGATATATTTTTTGCCATGAGACGATGGGAACGGCCCCATAAAGTCTATTCCCCATATGTCGAAAATCTCACATACTTGAATTATGTTTTGCGTCATTTCATCATGTTGAGACGATTTTCCTTCACGTTGGCACGAATCACACGACTTCACAAGTGCGTGTGCATCACGATAGATAGAAGGCCAAAAGAAACCGACATCGAACACTTTCTTACCCGTGAGATTAGCACCGTGGTGACCACCCGTGGGTCCCTCGTGACAAGCTCTAAGGATATTAGAAGCTTCGGTACCAAACACACAACGTCAAACGAGTTGATCCGCACAGATCCGAAAGAGATAAGGGTCGTCCCAAAAATAGAACTTGACGTCACGAAAAAATTTTCGTTTTTGTTGTGTCGTCATACCATTGATTATGAAATTGCCCGCATGGTAATTTGCAATGTCGGCAAACCATGGGGTTATGTCTTTAGAATTCACTACACCGAGAGTCTCAAGAGGAAATGTTTCGGTAATTTCCTTGTTCTCGAAAACATCTTTGTGAGGATCTTCTAGACGAGAGAGATGATCGGCCGCTAGATTCTCGACTCCTTTTTTGTCAAGCACGGTGACATCAAATTCTTGTAGGAGGAGCATCCAACGAAGCAATCTCGGCTTAGCATCTTGCTTAGCTAAGAGATACTTGATAGCCGAATGGTCGGTATACACGATGCTTTTAGTCAAGACGAGATAAGGTCGGAATTTCTCAAAAGCATAGACCACGGAAAGGAATTCCTTTTCCGTTGTGGTGTACTTTAATTGAGCCTCGGTCATCGTCTTACTAGCATAGTGGATAGGATGAAAATGCTTGTCATGACGTTGCCCTAAGACGGCCCCTATAGCATAATCACTTGCATCGCACATGATTTCAAAGGGTAATTCCCAATTAGGAGCAACAAGAATGGGAGCTTCGGTAAGTTTCCTTTTAAGAGTTTCGAAAGCCTTAACACAATCCTCATTGAAGTTAAAAGGAGCATCTTTCTCGAGAAGGTGTGTCATAGGTCGAGAAATTTTCGAAAAGTCCTTGATGAAACGACGATAAAAGCCCGCGTGGCCTAGGAAACTCCTAACTCCCTTAACGGTTTTGGGATGAGGTAACTTGGCGATGACGTCTACCTTAGCTTTATCGACCTCAATCCCCTCCTTCGACACCTTATGTCCTAAGACGATTCCTTGTTTACACATAAAATGACATTTTTCCCAATTAAGCACAAGATTGGTTTCTTCACAACGTTTTAACATTTGCTCGAGATTAGATAAACATGACGTGAATGAATTACCAAACACCGAGAAGTCATCCATAAATACTTCCATCGACTTCTCGATCATGTCGTGAAAAATCGCCATCATACACCGTTGAAACGTACCGGGTGCATTACAAAGTCCGAAAGGCATCCTACGATAAGCGAACGTTCCATAAGGACACGTAAAAGTAGTCTTCTCTTGATCACGAGGGTCGATAGGGATTTGAAAGTAACCGGAAAAACCATCTAAAAAGCAATAGAATTCATTTCCTGCAAGTCGCTCCAACATTTGATTCATGAAGGGCAAAGGAAAGTGGTCTTTACGAGTGGCGTCATTTAACTTTCGGTAGTCAATACACACCCTCCAACCGGTCACAACACGAGTGGGAATTAACTCGTTGTTCTCATTAGGCACAACGGTCATTCCTCCCTTTTTAGGGACACAATGGATTGGGCTCACCCATGGGCTATCGGATATAGGATAAATCATTCCCGCGTCAAGGAGTTTAAGGACCTCCTTTTTAATGACATCGTGAATTTTTGGATTCACCCTTCTTTGACTTTGAATTGCGGGTTTGTAGTCTTCCTCCATTAAAATCTTGTGAGTACAAAATTTTGGGTCAATACCCTTAATGTCGGATATTTTCCACGCAATTGCCCCTTTATGAGCCTTAAGAACTTTCAAGAGCTCGGTTTTTTCATCATTAGCAAGACCTTTTGCAATAATAACCGGCAACTTGTCATCACCTTCCAAGAATGCGTATTCAAGGTGAGAAGGAAGATATTTCAATTCAAGGATAGGTGGTTCCTCGATTGAAGATTTTGGTTCAACACTCATAACTTCCATCGGCGAAAGAAATGGTGGAATAGAAGTATCATCACTAATCAACACCTCATCTTCATTGTCGATTTCATTTGAAGTGAAATCGCCTCCTTGGAATGGAGTGAGATTTGGTGTGGAATTAGCAAGAATCGGATCCAAAATAGTGGGATTGCCACTTGACGAGCTATCGGAAAAATCTAACACTTCTTGTGAAAACTCATCGCAAACCACATCAACGATGTCAATGTGATTGATGGTAGCGATTGCATAAACATGAGAAGGTTTCGAGTTTTGAGTAGCGTTTATAACAAGTTCCTCTTCGTTGAATCTCAAAGTGATAGTTCTCGCATGAACATCGATAAGCGATCTCGAAGTATCTAAAAATAAACGACCTAAAATTAGAGGAACTTGAGGATCCGCGGGGATGTCAACTACTATAAAATCAACGGGATAGTAGAACTTCCCCACTTTTACGAAAACATCTTCGGCTACTCCACATGCCATAATCGTAGAATGATCGGACATCTCGATGGACATGTTCGAAGGAATGAGAGCCGGAAGCGAAAGCGATTTCCAAATGGAAAATGGCATCAAATTAATGCTCGCACCAAGATCGGCCAAGGCGAGGCATTCTTTCATATCTTGTATGTCACAAGGAATGAGAAACTTTCCGGGATCACCAACTTTTTCCGGTATGCGGTTAAGATAAACCGAAGAACAATTAGCAAGCTTTGAAAGCTTTTCCTTATCGCTCATCATACTTTTAAAAGTGGAAGCGAAACGAGGCATATATAACAACGCGTCGGCTAAACTCACATCAAAATGCACTTGTTGAAACATTTTTATAAAAAGCTCAATTTGTTGTTTGTTACGTTCTTGCAACTTCTCTTTGTTTCGTCTCGAAGGGTAGGGTAAAGGTGGTGTGGGTTGGTCATTAGGCAACGGCCTTGGAAACTCGGGTTCCACAATTGGTATTGGTTCAACCGTAGGTGTGGTATGAGCGGTACTTCGTGGGATTGTAATGTGCTCCTTTTCGACCATCACCTCGGGTTCTTTCTCGATTTCCTTCTCCGTAGAAGTACTTGGACGAGAGATTGGTTCCTTGAAAGTTTTACCACTTCGTGTAGTAATAACCTTCATTTCTCCCTTCGGGTTTGCAATGGTATCACTAGGAAGACCACCCGAGGAAGAGGGTTTACACATGATCGCTTCAAACATCTTAGCCATTCGGTCCTCAAATTTTGATTGCCTAGCATCCGCTTTTAATAACTCTTTCTTAATCTCATGTTGTCCTAATTCCATCTTTTGTTGGTTTTGTTGTAGACGTTGGACATTTCCTTCCATTTTGTTTGCATGAGTTTTAAGTTCATTAGCAAGTTCATTTTTTAACTCGTTTTTCAACTCGGATCTTAAGCTAATCATCTCACGTTGCATGTTATCAAATTTAGCATCATTTGCCTTAGCATAATCCAAAAATTCTCCTTGCAAATTTTTAGTGTGAGCATTTTGAAAACCTTGTGTAGTGTTTTGAAAATCACGGTTTTGGTTTTGATTAGAAATTTGTCCATTCCCACTTTGATAATTCCCTTTGTTGTAATTGAGTGAATTGCCTTGGTAATTACCTTGGTTGTTGTTTCGATAATTGTTAACATTTTGGTTTGGTGGAGCTTGATTTTGGCGGGAACCTTGACCGTTTTGGTTGTAAGTTCCCGTTGCTACATAAGCACTCGAAGTGTTACCATCCGCGGTAATGCACTCGGAAAGATCATGAGCTCCCCCACAAGATAAACAACTCTTAGCAACCGCTTTAACCGAAGCGGAATTGGAAGCTTCTTGAGCCTTCCAATGGGACATTAGATTAGCAAATCTATCAAAAAACCGATTTTCCTCATTAGCTTCATCATGTAAGGCATTAATGCTACGAGACGATTGTGACGAAGATGACGAACCCATATTGGCAACACTCGGTGTGTTACGAGGGTTATAAACCTTAGATCTATTTTCAATGATTTGTAAAGCCTCATTTGTCGTCTTGCACAAAAAATTACCACCTGCGGCGGCATTCAAATAATCTCCTTCATGATCATTAAGCCCATTATAAAAAGTATCCACTTGATGCAATTCCGTAAAATCATGGTGTGGACATTCATGTAACATTTCTTTAAAGCGTTCCCATGCCATTGAAAAACTTTCATTATTTCTTTGCACAAATCGTGAAATCTCATTTTTCAAGTGTGTTGTTTTAGATGGTGGAAAAAACTTGTTCACAAACTTAGAAACGAGATCGGCCCATGTCAAAATCGAATTTGGCGGTTCTTTCTCGAGCCAAATTTTAGCGGGTCCATCCAACGAGTATGGAAACAACATCATCTTAATGGCGTCATGTGGAACATCCTTAAATTTGCTAGTGGCGGTGAGACGGTTAAACTTCCTAATATGGTAATGCGGGTTGTCTTTCTCGTGACCTCTAAACTTATTTGCTTGCAACATCGACATTAAACCCGTCTTAATCTCGAAATTCTCCGCAAGGATGGCGGGAATCACAATAGCCTCTCCAAAACCCTCGGTGGGTGCTTGTAGCAACTCCATCATAGTACGATTAGCCATGACGACTTCTTGTTCTACAATAGGTTCAACAATTGGAGGTTCTTCAACAATCAACGTCTCTTGATTGGCTTGCTTTTGAAGACGTTTACGAGCTCGTTTTGCTTGATTACGAGTGATCATAAACTTCACGAAGAATGGGAGGTGAGCAAAGAAGATTCTCTTTGGGTGTTTTGTGAATTTTCAATTTTTTTTGTGTTTTTGATGATATTTAATTTTTTTGGATTTTGGTGTATCTTCGTAGACAACAAGCTACAAAATCTCTCCTCGAATCAAACTCTTGATTAAAGAAGCCTCAAAGGAATTAAAACGATCACGTGGAGTGAACGCCTTTGAATGACTTAAGAACTTTGGTGAAAACCAAATTGTTCAAGAGGTTTTAATCACAAAGAAACTAAGCAAATATATTATATGTAATAATACTTTGGGCGGCAAAACCCTCGATTAGCCTTCAATCTCAAAATACTCACAAGCAAGCGGGGAAACGAGGCGGCGCGAAGCACTTAAGAGCCTTTTTCCTTAGGGTATATTTTATAATACCCGCCTTATACCCACCTTATAGTTTGTATTTTTCAAAATCGAGCTTCACGAAAGTATTTATCTATTTTTGCCTTTTTCTTTTTGTTTGAGATTCGAATACAATAATTGAGTGATAAAATCCCAATTAAGGTTGTGTTTTCACACTTTTGGAGATATTGTGAATTTATTGTGATACTTAATACAATATATTAATAATATTTGTACAAGAAAAACCAAGAAAACCGATAATACGTATTAGTAGAGTTCTACTAATACAAATACTATATGGTTAATATTAAAAACAACAATGCAAATTAATCACGACACACCTCCCCGGCAGCGGCGCCAAAATGATTGTGGTAAAATACACCTCTTGTTTAGGAAAACAAAAGAGCGTAAATGAGCGGTAAGTATCGAGTGATGATTTAGGAAAATCAACACTAGTGACCCATAAGGTGATGAAAGTTCGTTTTCCAAGGAGGTATATGTGTGTGACTAAGATGTACAAGATTTGAGATTAATATTTGGTTTAGAAGGGGATTAGAAAAGAAGATGACGAATACGTAAAAATAAAAATTAACAAAAAATCACTACTAGAAAGTTAAAACGTAGAACCTTAAAATTCACCAAAATAAAAATAAATTCTAAAAATTACCAAAAATTCACCAAAAATCAAAAATAATAAACTAAGAGTTTACCAATGATCAAAACTTTTTCAAACCTTTTAAATAATTAAATATTTAATTTTTAAATGCTAATTAAAGCCCTAAAAATCAAATAAATTATCAAAAAGCCCAAATAAAGATTTTATAATTGGTAAACCTCTAAAATGGCCTAAAAAGATTAAAAACTATTTTTAGAAATTTTAAAACTAATAAAAACTATTTAAAATGATTTAAAAACTATTAAAACTTAAAATAATTATAAAAATTAATCTAAAAGAGATAAAATTATTCTAAAAGTTGCTAAATTCCTATTTTAATGTATTAAACCTAAGAAAAATGTAAAAAGTTGGAGAATGTGAAGTTTCAAAAATAATAATAAAATAATACTAAAAATCCAAAAATTATAAAAAATTCTAAAAACTTGAAAACTAGTTTATTTTAACCTAAATAATCAGAAAATCACAATGAAATTACCAAAATACCCCTATTGGGCCCTCAAATGGGCCAAATCCAAATTCAGTCAACACAAATGGGCTTTTGGGCCCAAAAAGTCAAACTTGGCCCAATTGACTTGGAAAAGCCCTATCTGACTTAAAATTCAATTCTAAGAACAAAACTCTAAAGGCCCAAAAGCTGAAAATGAGCTTATCACAGCTTATTGAACACTCAGCTTATTCTTATTGGGCTTTTCAGCCCATTAAGCCATAAGCTAATGCCATAAGCTTTAATTTGACACACAACCTTCTTTTGGGATGCTTATGAGATCTGTAAAAAGAATTTTTGAAAAAGCTCACTCAATAAGCCAGAAATAAGCAATGTATTATTTCACAAAACGACAAAATAGTCGGGTTTGAGAAATAATGCACCTCAAAACTTGATTCAACTTGCAAAAGCTTTCAAATGGACTCAATAAGCAAAATCAATCAACAAAAATCCAATAAGCACAACCAATAAGCCAGAATAAGCACAAATGAACTTATGTAAAAGTCAAAGGAGTTGGTTTTCTAGTCAAACCCTAAAGTCAACCACCCAAATGCTCTAGTATGAACAAATGTGTCAAAATATGAGCACCTATTACAAAAACAAAGTTGTTGCAGGTTGGAATAAGCTATTATAGCTTATTGATAAGCTGACACCAATTTTGCACTATCAGTGGCAACCAGCAGGGGAAAGGAGTTCCCATTGCTTTGACTATTTGACCAAGCTTATATGAGAGTTCTGGTTTGATTCAATTGGAAACAAAGGCACCCTTGTGATCAGTGAATCACAAGGAGTCAATAGCAACAATAAAATCACAAAATGGTTCACACAATAAGCCACAATAAGCCAAACAGTCACCAGATATGGACCAGATATGGAAATAAGCAGTTAAGCACTTAATAAGCAGATTTAGCCACAATAAGCCAACCAAACTTAACAGGATGCATACACAAGCTATATAAACTAAGAACAAACACAAAGCAACAAGAATCAAACACTGAATCAAAGTAAATAACAAGATCAAAGCACTAGAAGTTACTGATGAACAATGAACATATGTAGAAACAAGTTTGCTGATATACTTGACACTTGATCCAATTTCAAGCCTCAAATCCTTCTTCCCTGGTGTGATTAACTATGATTTAGCACTTGTTAACCCTAGCCTAAGCTTAGATCTAGGTGTCCTCAAAATCCTAGCCACTTTTACCAAGTATTTAAGATTTTATAGCCAAATCAAGAATCTATGTGTTCAAAACCCTCAAACCTGCAAACAGATGAACATAAGCACCTAACAAACAGATACCAATACTTGCTTACACAAAACAAACACTTAGCAAACCACAAATCCAACTAATGCAGTAGACCCAAACACTCCTTAATCTACCACTTAACAAAAGAACTTGTGATTTTAACTAATAACCTACTGATTTTAATGATAAAAAACACTTAAACAATAGCAACTAACACAATCAAACTCAAAAATCACAAACACAAACACCAATACTCAAAATCAAAGCACCAAATTCAAAACAGCCATAAACATGAAATTTTTAGGGGAATTTAAACCAAGAGATTATACCAGCCTTCCACAACATCCTAGGAAGGCCAGCTATGCTCCTTGGACCTTGTTCAACAACTAGAACAAGAGCAAGGTACTTCAACAAAGATGATCAAAGCCTGCTGATGTTCAAAGCAGAACAAGGCTTTGATTATGATATGTCTTCAACACAAGCAACAAACAAACTCAACCAAAGGCTTAGAATCCTTCTCAGGCTTGGTGTCAACAAGCTTGAAAGAACTCAAGGCTTAAGGCTAAGGGTTAGTACACAAATATAAGCCAAATTCAGAAACAAGGACTTCAAGACTTTTGAACCTTGAAAACCTTTCAAACCTAGACGTGCCTTAACCACAAGGTTAAGGAAGGTCTAAACAATCAAATGGAACTAAGAATTAGGCTACTCAAACACCAACTTTTAATCAAATCAAAAAGAGAATTCAATATTTTCAGAAATTCAAATTTGATTAAACTTAAAAAGGAATTACAAAGATTGATAGCCTAAAACTGGAACAAAGGGACTCTCACATGTTGAGGTCTCCTTTTATAGGCAAATGCCTGGCTACACTATTCACAAACCCTAGATGTGATTTCTCTAAAATGCCCTTGAGTTCTTCTAGATCATTTGATGGAATGAGCTGTTTAAATTCATCTTGGACGTTCATTTCAGCTTTGATATGAAGCAATGATCCTTGGCTGTTGATTTGGCCACGTCATTTTACTTGAAGGCCAAGTTGTGTTTTCATTGGTTAAAGAGGTTGAGTGTGGGGTCCAGGGAGTAGTGGGAGTGAGGGTTTTGTATGTGGGATTATTTTCTGCACATGCGAATCAAGTGTGGGTAGGGTTAATTTAGATTTACCCTTTGTTTGGTAAAAGTAAATTCTAGGTGGAAGAACATGAATAGTGGACCCATTGATCCGTTTTTGGTGGAGTGGAATGTTGTTTGGCGCATTTTCGTTTCAAAAGTTTCAAATACACAACTTTAGCCCTTCCTCTTCATTTCTTTTGTCACTTGTATATAAAAGTCTGTCAGCGCCCAAATATACTTGTAACAACTTCCAAGACTTGGCAATTTTGGCACAAAACTTTCTAAAAAGTGTTTAAAGGGTTATTTTTGGAACTTTTGCATTTTTGAAGGACTGATCTTGGACATTTTTGATCTTCAAAGGTCTTCAATGTATCTTTGGCTTGATGAGGGACCATAATTGACAATTTGAAATTGTTCAGGGACTAATCTTGCCATTTCTTCAAAGTTGAGGGACCTTTTGTGTAATTTTGACAAACTTAAGGGACCAAACTTGTAATTATGACTATACAAGGGTTTTAAGTGTCATTTCTTCAATCAATGAGGATCAATCTTGTTTGTCTTCAAGTCTTCAAGGGTATTTGTTGAATTTTCCATGATTAGGGCCCGGTTCTTCGTACGGCTTCGTTTCTCATGTCCGTTTTTCCTTGTAACTTGTGATCTTTTGTCTTTTTCATGATATCCATACCTAAAATACACAAGTAAACAAACACAAGCATATATATGGTATTTTATGACATTTTTATGCATTTAAAGCCCGAAAATAATGATGAGATCATGTATAAATGCCATCTCATCAAGTTATGCCTTTTGGTTTGACAAACGTACCGGCAATATTCATGGATCTCATGAACCGGGTGTGTAAACCCTATTTGGATAAATTCGTGATAGTCTTCATCGACGACATACTTGTTTACTCCAAGAACAAACAAGACCATGCTGAGCATCTGGCCCAAGTACTGAAAGTACTCAAGGAAGAGCAGCTATATGCAAAATTTTCCAAATGTGAGTTCTGGATACCCAGAGTCCATTTCCTAGGACACGTCAATGAAAGAGATGGTATTCACGTAGATCCTGCAAAGGTTGTATCCGTTAAGAGTTGGGCATCTACCAAATCACCAACACAGATCCGCCAATTCCTAGGCCTCGCCGGATACTATCGCCAATTCATCGAAGACTTCTCCAAGATAGCCAAACCAATGACAAAACTCACTCAGAAAGGAGTAAAATTTAATTGGGGAGAAAAGGAGGAATCAACTTTCCAACTGATAAAACATAATTTGTGTAGTGCGCCTCTCTTATCCTTGCCCGAGGGCAATGATGACTTTGAGGTATATTGTGACGCATCATATAAGGGATTGGGAGCAGTATTGATGCAAAGAAAGAAAGTGATTGCCTACGCTTATAGGAAATTAGAGAAGCATGAGAAAACCACACTACCCACGACTTAGAACTTGGAGCGGTAGTCTTTGCCTTAAAAATTTGGAGGCATTACCTTTACGGAACAAAATGTACAGTGTGCTCCGACCACAAGAGTCTGTTACATATATTAGATCAAAAATAGCTTAATATGAGGCAGCGTCGTTGGATCGAACTGTTAAACGATTACTATTGTGAAATCAAGTACCATCCAGGTAAAGCAAACGTAGTTGTTGATGCACTGAGCCGTAAAGATAAAGACCCACCCATGAGGGTTCGAACCTTAACCATGACCATCAATCTGGATCTGCCCAAGCAAATCCTTGAAGCACAAACACAAGCACGGAAACCCGAAAACCTCTGGAAAGAAGACATAGGAGGATTGCTTCGAACCGATCTCTCTAAAGAGAAACTGGAACCAAGGGCAGACGGAACATTGTGCTTACACGGGAGGAGTTGGTTACCCCGTTATGGGAATTTGAGGGACATAATCATGCACGAGTCACACAAATCCAAATATTTAATACATCCAGGATCGGAAAAGATGTATCAAGATATGAGGAAATTATATTGGTGGCCAAACATGAAGACTGACATCGCCACTTATGTCCAGAAATGTTTGACATGCGCACGTGTCAAAACAGAACACCAGAGGCCATCCGGTTTACTGGTACAGCCTGAGATACCTGAATGGAAGTGGGAAAATATCACCATGGATTTTGTGACCAAACTCCCAAAATCATCACGTGGATATGATGCCATTTGGGTGATAGTCGACCGACTCACCAAGTCTGCTCATTTAATACCCATCAAGGAATCCGACTCCCTATCCAAGTTGGCAATGACCTATCTTAAGGAAATTGTAACCAAACATGGAGTACCAGTCTTAATAATCTGTGATAGGGATAGCAGATTCGCCTCCAACTTTTGGAGGGCTCTCCAACGGGCCCTAGGTACCCAACTGGATATGAGCACCGCCTATCATCCACAAACGGATGGTCAGAGTGAGCGAACTATCCAAACCCTAGAGGACATGCTAAGGGCATGTGTAATTGATTTTGGAAATAGTTGGGTAGAGCATATACCTTTGGTGGAGTTCTCCTACAACAATAGCTATCACGCCAGTATCAAGGCCGCCCCTTTTGAAGCCCTTCATGGGAGGAAATGTCGCTCTCCTGTATGTTGGGCAGAGGTAGGTGAGTTCCAACTCACTGGGCCTGAATTGATTCAGGAGACTACAGACCGAATTGTCCTTATAAAGCAGAGACTGCAAGCTGCTCGTGATCGACAAAAGAGCTACGCGGATCAGAAACGCAGACCCGTGCAGTTCAAAGTAGGAGATCGTGTCATGCTAAAAGTATCACCATGGAAGGGAGTTATACGATCTGGAAAGCGGGGGAACGTTGAATCCATGATATGTGGGCCCTTTCAAAGTGATAGCCAAGGTCGGGGAATTGGCTTATCGTTTAGAACTGCCACCACAGTTAAGTCGGATACACCCCACCTTCCATGTGTCAAATTTGAAAAAGTGCTACGCCGAGGAACCTTTGTTTATGCCCTTAGAGGGAGTCCATATCGATGACCAACTCTAATACACGGAGACACCAGTGGAAATCATGGAGAGAATAACAAAGAAGTTGAAACGTAGCCGCATCCCGTTAATCAAAGTACGATGGGACTCGAAGAGAGGCCCCGAGTACACCTGGGAACGTGAAGACATCTTCAAAGCCAAGTACCCTCATCTTTTCAATTAAAAGATAACTACCTTTTTAATAGCTTTGAGGACAAAGCTAAAATAACGGGGTGGTGCTGTAAAATCTATGATATTACCATGATTTTATGTAATGATGTTTTATCTAGAGATCTTAAGAGCAATCACTCATGTGTTATAATCCTATAAGATGTGTGTGTGGACTTATCATTATGTATTTTTTTACATCTACAATCATTTTTTTTTGTGATGGATTACATAACTAAAATCTTGATATGAAAGTAAGAGAACAAATAATGAACCATTCATATATATGAAACAAATCTATGAATGTAACATTTAACAAAACTTGGAAATATGTTGTGATAAGTATTTATTCCATCTATGTATATGTGTACATCTTAGGCATTCATGCACCTTGGACTAGCCCAAAATCCTTTACCTTTTGGTGCTAGCCCAACACAAGCCCACAACATAAGCCCAAATTAGGCCCAACTTTCCCCCTTTTGTTTAGGTGTACACGGCACCTATAGGTGGAAGAGGGAGAGTTGCTTTGGAAATGAAGAGTATGACAAATGTCATGTATTCCCTTCCGAATGCAATATTACCCTTTTTCCTTCCTTCTCTCTCCCCTTTTAGCTAGGATCTCACACACATACATTCTCCATATTCTTATGCAAATCTCTCTCCCCTTTTCTCTCTCAAACAATTCGGCTATAAGCCACCAAAAATCCAAGTTTGTTCACTAAATCTACTAGAACTTTGTCCTATAGTAATCATGTGACAATCCGTCAATTTATGGTTCATATTTTATTCTCAATATTTATTTGAAAACATTATTTTAATGTTATAATATGAACTCACTTATTTTTGGGAAGAAATTTGGATTTACGTCTTGAAGTAGCATCGACTACGTCTAAACCGGAGGATTCTACGTTACATGCTTACGAGAAGAGATTAGGACTTACGATTATAGTTTAACGTCCTTTACGACTAAACCGGAAACCTTAGGATTACGTATTTACGTTTTTGAACTCCGTTTTTGATGAGACAATTTTTATTAGATTCGTTTTGTGCCGTTGATTCATAATTTATAAAAACGTTTTTCGTAAAACGACCCGAGGGCACGCAAATCGAGGAAACTAGAATCAAGGAGTACCCGTAAATTAATAGGGATGGGACAAGTTTACACTTGCCCACCTCTATACAAATGGGCGGCAAGACTTAGCCACTACACCAAAGAGGTGTCAAGTTTACACAAACTAAATGGACACATGTCCATCTAGTATACCAAAACCATTTAACCTCCAAAACAACTCACACAAACCATTTCCTTACATGCAAATCTAGAAAAACTCTATCAAATCTCTCTCTTGCACCTCTTTTGGCCGTCCCATATCATCACCACAACACCATCATCATACAATTTTAACCATAAACTATTGTTATAACTTACATATGTTAATCTCCTTCAAAAGAGATGAAGATTGGTGCAAGTTTTAACATCTAAAAAGGAGTTTTCAAGTGAAGTAAGGGTTGATTTCTACATGAAGTTTACAAGTATTGGTGGCCATGAAGATTGGTGTTGATCTACCACAAGTTCTTCCATCAAAATCCATGTCTTAATCACAACCTACATCATCTTGGTGGTATAAAGATTGTTCTTCCTATCCTTCTTGCTATTTTGATTATGTAATCTTGTAATTTCTTTATTTATGTATATGTATATGATGATGAATGATGATTAAAAAAATATTATGTGGGGATTTGGTGTTGATAGATTTGATAAACATGGGTAAAAAAAAGATGGAAAAACCACATGTAAAAATGGTTAAATCATGGCTAAATTAGGAGGCTGTATAAAACAGTAAATACTCTTATGATAAACTGATAAATGGCTTGGATAAATTAATATACAGTAAGCTATGAGTCTTATACACATGTGAGAGTTGGCCATGCAATGGAATCATAAAAATGAGTGAGATATTATCAAAACAAGTTTAGAGTGCAAATCTGCCTATACTGTTTTGGACGAATTTTATAAAATACTTAGAGCTTGATTCATCAGTAGCTATAGGAATAAGATGAAGCACATATCACGTAGTTTCTGTGATAAAAATTTGGGGTTCTATCTCCATGTGGAACTCTAGATATGACCATTTTAGTAAACTAGATTTTTAGGACTGATTTTGTATAAATAATATATAATATAAGCACTCAAAAATTTATATAAAATATATATAAATACAAACTCCACTAGTTGATAATGATTATTATAAAAGATTTATATAAATGTTGATATTAAAATGGATTATGTTATATAAAGTGTAAATATAAATGTTTTTCCAAGCTATAAAAACTATAAACATGATTCTTACGTCTTTTCGGCTAAAGCCGAAAGATTAACGTTTTTGTTAAATAAAACTTAGACGGTTGGACCAGTCTAATGTAAACTTTTATAAACTCACACACTGATATATTAACATATATAACAAGTAAAAACCGATAAAACCCGAGCTTTACAACATATAGATATTAACGGGCCAAAGTAGCCTTAATGGACAATAACCCGACTAATTTGGTAAAACACTTATAAACTTACTTATTGGGCTTAACCCACTTGGGCCCAACATATAAAGTATAATACTGATAATAAAGTATAAAATGGACTAATATGAGGTATTGGGCTTATAATAGGCCTATTGGGCCTAAAACATGTAAATAAGTAAAACTAGTAAACTAGTATAAAACTTACCAACACATAACTAAAATGAGTAAATGAGAACGTATAAACCCACCTGATCATCATCATATATATAAAATCATCATATGTATACATAATTGTTATTTTTATAAAGTCATTGGACAAGAGTCAAAGACGATTATTATTTGTCTAGGTTTCTGTGATTGAAGCACGTACCGTACATCCGAATTGTCGATAACCCGCCTTCCCACATCAACGTGAGTTCATAGCCTCGCACTCTTTTAAATGTTTTTTATGAAATGTTTTATAAACCCGCGAGGGAGATAACATGTTAGTTTTTATAAAATAGGTCACCATTTGTCCCGATTGTTTTTTTATTGATTTGGACCCGAATGATTGTATGACCCGATGAATGATTAAATGACCCGATAGATGAAATGAAATGGATTATTAAAGTTAGGTTATGTCACTAAAAGTCCCATTAGCATGAATTGTGAACTACTGGGATTTGGTAAACGCTTATGCATATAATATTACTATTTGGGGACGATCACCCCAGTTCGCGCCTTGACGGTTGATCCCCGTCGTGCCACATTGATTGGTAAGCGAATTTATGTATGAGAAGATTTACACAAGCGTGATTATTGTGACGACACGCTAATTTAGATGGGCAAATGAGTTTCGTGCTAGCTACCCGTTGTTTGTTGTAGTAAGGTAACAATGTCATGCGTCTTATAATAATCCAAAATAACGAAATACTGCTATACGCACCGAATTAAGATATATTGCCTGACTAGCAATACGGGGTCATATTATTGATATTATGTTTGTGTTTTGGTTTTACATAACCATATTCATATAATGGTTTTTATTTAAGTCTACACGACGTTATAAAACGTATTGTAAGATATTTTTACGACATTGGTTCGTATAATGGTTTTGAAAGCAAAAGCCTATATTGTGATTTTGACAAGGATTTGTATAAAATGTTTTTGGCCTATTTCATGGTCTACTATAAAGATTTGTACAAAAATAATTTTCGTTAATGATTATATACCGATGATACATTGATGGTTTTATTAAACTCTATGAATTCACGCGGCGTTATCGCTGACCTTTTCTTTTAACATGTTTTATCTCAGGTACTTGAAGGTAATTCTCGGGAAGACAACAAGAATTCATGGCCCGCACTTAAACAATAATTTCCATTCAAATGCTTTGTAAAACTTGTATGAAATACAATGACTTGGGACCCATGTAAATTTGATATTTATGAATGGAAATGCTTTATTATTAAACGACGCGATTTTTAAGCGTTGTCTATGATGTGAGTAATGTGCTATCCCGTAACACCAACGAGTCTTCCGCTGTATTGAATTGTGTAAATTTGGGGGTGTTATAGTTTGGTACCAGAGCTCTCGTTATAGAGAACGAAAGATTTTTAAAACCACGGTTTTGAATAAAACATTTCAAAATCTTTTAACCATAAACATTTTTCACAAAATGTCTAAAAATCTTTTTGTCTATAACGGTGTTGAAGAATTCCCGAGTTACCGACAAGGCCAGACTGAGAAGTGTTATTTTAATATATATATAACTTAGATTATATATATATATATATATATATATATATATATATATATATATATCTATATATATATATATATATATATATATATATATATATATATATATATATATATATATATATATATATATATATATATATATATATATATATATATATATATGATGTAATTTGATTACATGATTGTTTGATGATCATTTTAATATTTATACGAGGTATTTATACGACGTAGATTGTCACAAGAAACCCTAACTCCCCTAGTAAATCAATAGAAGCTATTCTCGTAGGAATTCTAGCTATCCTAGATCTAAACCAAGTTGTGGATATTTATGATCCCAACAAATGGTTGATACTCGTAGAAATGTAGATATTAGTTGATTGTGATGTTGAAAACGAATTGGCAAGATTAAACCTGATATCGATGTCATGACGATCTTTCCTTATAGAGTGGAGTTTGACAAAACGTTACCACCTGGAAAGGTGTTATCTGATTCGTTGTCACCCAATTCTTAAATTTGAAATCTAAAGGGTGAATGTTGCACTTGAGGCTGTCATTGGAACCATTACCAAAAGCCTCATGCCACTAGTACCTTTCCGAGAAATCTAATTGAATGTGTGAGTCATCTCATGCTAGTGACTCATTTGATAACTATTGTTGTAAGAGCTATAGGATTGGAAATTAGGCGTTGTTCATATTGAACTTTTATTGCCCTTTCAAGGTTTAAGAATAAGGTTGAAAGTATTGGAGAATGAGGTAGGATGTTGCATTGAGTATGATTTGGTTGAAACTTGAATGAAGAAAAATTTAACTTGTATGGAATAAGAAATTTTTAAGAGTAAGTTGTTAAGTTTTGTGATTAAATTATAAGG
Source organism: Glebionis coronaria (assembly GCA_025667525.1). Taxonomy (NCBI): domain Eukaryota; kingdom Viridiplantae; phylum Streptophyta; class Magnoliopsida; order Asterales; family Asteraceae; genus Glebionis; species Glebionis coronaria. The sequence goes on from JANFOE010000551.1 coordinate 89,994, forward strand.
TTTTAATTGATTGTTGATTCGTGTTAAGGGTTGTTCATAGGCTATTGTCCACTAACGAGGATGCCTAGTGTCCAAGAAATAAATTGAAGAAATCTTCTTCTGAATTGAGACCGATGGATCTTCTGGGACATGTGGAACACCTAATGACTCTTGTAGATTAGTATTCATTGTGGTATCTATTAAAAATAATCCCTAACTTAACTGAGACATCAGTTGGTAGGACGAGTTCTTGGAATTGTATGACATAGTGACACGTAATGTGTCACGGTACAATTTTGACTTGTTTGTGATTAATAAAAAGACTACCTTTGATTGCTAAATTCTACATGTATCGATGTTATCTATCCTTTATTGCTTCATCCTAATGTTCGCATTAGCGATGCAACCATTGAACAAGTACTCATCTCGAATTGAGTTACGTTGTGGATTATTCTCTTTGTATTAATGAGTGCCATCGAGGTTATGAACCTCATGATTATTTGGCTAAAGCTCATTTCCTAGCATATTGTATTTAGTTCTTGGTGAACCACTCCTCGTCACTCTTTTGTAGATCACTCATTGTTTTTATAAGAAACAATAGTATCCCTTGGGAAAAATTGAATTTTCATCACCATATGAATTATTTAAAGTGAGATTTATAAATAATCATTATTGAAATAAAGTTATGAAATACCTTGGAAAACATAATTGTTTTCATAACAAAGAAAATCTTTGTAAATTTATTTTTGATTCTTATTTAAGAATTAAGCATGAAAATGTTTTTATTATAAACATGATGATAAAATTTTGACGAACTGAGTATTGCATCGTTAATCTTGAAATTGTATATAGTTGCGCGCCTACATATAATTTGGAATGCACCATGCAAGGCTGATTAGTAGTCACCATAAAACTAATTAATAAAACTACATTTTCTTTGAAGATTGTGAAAGATTAAATTTTATGAGATCTGCAAGAAGTGCAAAAATAGGGACATAGTGTTAGGGACACCTACATATGTGCCCGTACTATTTATTCTTCCAAGTCGAATTTACTCATCTGTGGAACTTGTCTTACTTGACAATTGATATTCCCTTCTTGTACAATTCTCCCGTGGCGAAATTCTTAGGAAAAGTATCTGATTATCGAGTGTTGATACCCGATTGGATGTATCGACATTCCTATCATTTCTTTTGATTTGATTTCATTTGAATGACATGGGAAACGATCCGAGGAGCTTTCGAATGCGTACTCAAATTATGAAAACATGGGATATATTCATATTCATTAAATGTTTTCGTTTGTATCTGATTTGAAATTCTCTCGCGTAGATTATGCGTTGACCTTACCCTTTTAAGGTTAGTTATGTCTCCTGATATCCTTGAATTTGTGAAGGATTATGAGTTATTATTAGTCTTTTGAGAAGTTCACATCTTATCAACGGTAATGAAACTAGAAAGTTGATAATTCCAGTAGAATGGATTGATTGATTATGACATGACGACATTGTCTTAATTGATGGGAACTCGAATAGAATTCCCCTAAATGATAAGATGTTGATTATCAAAAGTGATCTAAATAATTCTTAATGGATGACCATATCCTGCATTTAGACTTGAAATTATACCATGAATGATTATAAACTAATCATAGATCTTGTAATCTAGAAAGAACCTAATATGAATTTATTAAAAGATGTTTCTGTTATCTGAAACCTTAGGAAGTATTTGTTGGTGAATTACCTAGACTTCTGCCATAAAGGCAAGTTGAATTGGTATTAATTATATTCCTGGTGCTGCACCTGTGACATGTGCACTATACATCAGCACCATCTAAATCGAAAGTGTTACCGTACAACTGAAAGAGTTGTCGGGGAAAGCTTTTATTCTACCAAGCTTGTCATCATGAAGAGCTATGGTGTTATTATTCCTTATATTTGCTGAATTACCATGAACTAGGTAAATTGACGATTAAAAATCTATATCCACTACCCAAGATGATAGGTTTGTTCGATCATTTACAAGGTTCTAGCGTATGTTTTAAAAATTTTGATCCTCGGCATGGTTATCATCAATTTCGCATCCGCGAAAAGATTATCTATTCCAATCACTACATCCGGTACTTGTAATGAACATTATGAGTTTTACGTGATGTCGTTTGGATTGATTAATGCACATGTTGTATTTATAAATTTGGTGAATCACGTGTGTAGGTTGTAATTTGATAAATTCATGCTTGTTATCATTAAGAACAATCTGTTTGTTTATAAGAATAAGAATGAGTTAATAATTATTTATAGATTGCCCTGAATTGGCCGAACAATGAAAACCTTTACCTTGAATATTCAACATGAGGTTTAAGACTAAATCCTTTACATTATTTGACCGTGTGATTAATAAGATAATGGAATCTATAATGACTTTTCAAAGATTAGAGCCATTAAGGCTTTGGGTTTTACTAAAAAGAAAATGGAAATATGTTTTGACAGATATTTTATCAAAGAAATTTTTAAGGGATTATTCCCTTAAACCCAAAACATTTAACTAAACTCCTGTTTAGGGGGTAAATGTTTGTGTATACTTCTAGATATCTTAAGAAGAATTGAGGAAACTATATAATTTTTGACTTGAAATTTGAAATAACAATTTTTGCTTTCCAACTAAGAAAATTTTGACCAAGGAATAAACAAAGATTTTTTTCAAACATTTACAAATCTTGTTAATTATTTTCGATAAATCAACAAAAATCGTGATGATTAAATTCAAGTTTATTTTGAACATTTTTATATAATTGGTCGAACTAAAAAATTTAAAATTTTTACGTTTACATTTCATAAAAATCTAATATTTATTATTTAATTACTTGTAATATTTATCGACGCTTTAAACGTCAAATTGAGCAAAACTGATAAAAATAATAGTTGAGACGATACTAAAACTTAGAAAATATGAAGAAAGAATTTTTGAATAAATACGGTCCTGATAATTATTTTATCAGGAAAGATGAATGTAGATACTGACACATTATATAGAAAGGATAAAGAATCAATTAGGATGTGTTCCTTAATAATGACTGTGCAAAATAAATTGCCGAGCAATTTAAAAATATATCCGATGCTTGTAAAAAGGATAATATAGATAATAAAAGGGGTTCACGGCTAATGTGAACCATTATAATTGAGAAGCCGATGGCGTTAAATGTTTTAAAGGCCGTTTGTGATTGCCTAAAAATGGAGATTTTGAGATACAGTTATGTTGGAATCTTGTAAGTATAAGTATTCTATTCCTGTCATTTCTGATTTAATGTATCATTATCAGAAGAAGTTGTACTGATGGCAAATTATGAAGGCAGACACCACCTCATACATTTGTAAACGTGTAACTATTGCAAAGGTCATCATCTGAATTTGATTCGATTTGGGTCATCGTCGACAGACTGACCAAATCTGCTAATATCATTCCTGTTAATGATAGATTCTTGATGAAGAAATTGACTCTTTTGTATTTAAAGGAGTTGTGTAAACATGGTGTGCCTGTATCGATCATCTCTATCAAGATCCTCGCTTCGCATCAAATTTCTAGAGATTTGCTCAGAAGTAATTGAGAACGAATCTTGATGAGAATACTGTGTACCACCCCAACCGAAGGGACGGGGTAAAGTAACGATACAAAATACTATAAGTGTTGTTTTATGTTGAATGATTGACCTTTGGTAATAAATTGAAAAATTGTTTTCCTTTGGAGAGATTATCATTGATAATTATCGTATTAAGATCAAGATCGAATCTTGTGAGAATATATATTAGAGCATCTGTAAGCAGGAGTTGGGATGAAGACACCCGACATACACCCATTGTGAGTTGGACATTTCTTTTAGGTTTAAGGTTTCCTATGATGGCAAACCTAACCTTACAAAATACCCGACCCGCGAGACCTGAAATGATTGTTGAAATTAGGATCTGATTATTGACTGCTGGTAGTGGGCAGGAGGTTATGTGAATATGGAATGTAGATCTTGAAGTGCCAGATGAGTAGCGAAGTTATGCCAAAATTTTAACCATGGAAAAATGAATTGATGATTTGGAAGATCATGGGATATAAGTCCCCGTTGTATGGGATCATTGAGATGATGTAAAATTTGGTTTGAAAGGCATATAAGCTAGATCTACCCTAGGACTTCAAGAGCTGCGTGAATTATGTTTCGTATATCGAACTTGATAAAATGTCTATCAAGTGAGAATCTGATCACTTCTTGATAAAGTTTAGATCGGCGAAAAGTTGCATTCATCAAAAACCCGTGAACATCATGGATAGAGAAAGTAAGTCAACATTAAGCCTGATCTTATTCCCGTAGTTATGTTTGATGAAACTCGCATATTGTAATGGATTACACTTATGAGAAAAGATCGGATGTGGAGGAAATACCCACATGGCTTTAACTCTATAAGAAGCGAGTAGTAAGATAAGATGATCTTTGAGGACAAAGATCCTATTTAGGGGTAAATGCTGTGACAATCCGTCAATTTATGGTTCATATTTTAGTGTCAATATTTATTTGAAAACATTATTTTAATGTTATAATATGAAATCACTTATTTTTGTGAAGAAATTTGGATTTACGTCTTGAAGTAGCATCGACTACGTCTAAACCAGAGGATTCTACGTTACGTGCTTACGTTTACATACACCGTTTTGGTGACAGTCCGATATTTCAGGAAAATAAATTTATCCGTAAATATTATTTTGAGATTTTAAATTTGTGTTGGTTCGTAAACTCACAAATTTACGAGAAGAGATTTGGACTTACGATTATAATTTAACGTCCTTTATGACTAAACCGGAAACCTTAGGATTACGTATTTACGTTTTTGAACTCCGTTTTTGATGAGACAATTTTTATTAGATTCGTTTTGTGCCGTTGATTCATAATTTATAAAAACATTTTTCGTAAAACGACCCAAGGGCACGCAAATCGAGGAAACTAGAATCGAAGAGTACCCGTAAATTAATAGGGATGGGACAAGTTTACACTTGCCCACCCCTATACAAATGGGCGGCAAGACTTAGCCACTACACCAAAGAGGTGTCAAGTTTACACAAACTAAATGGACACATGTCCATCTAGTATACCAAAACCATTTAACCTCCAAAACAACTCACACAAACCATTTCCTTACATGAAAATCTAGAAAAACTCTCTCAAATCTATCTCTTGCACCTCTTTTGGCCGTCCCATATCATCACCACAACACCATCATCATACAATTTTAACCACAAACTATTGTTATAACTTACATATGTTAATCTCCTTCAAAAGAGATGAAGATTGGTGCAAGTTTTAACATCTAAAAAGGAGTTTTCAAGTGAAGTAAGGGCTGATTTCTACATGAAGTTTACAAGTATTGGTGGCCATGAAGATTGGTGTTGATCTACCACAATTTCTTCCATCAAAATCCATGTCTTAATCACAACCTACATCATCTTGGTGGTATAAAGATTGTTCTTCTTATCCTTCTTGTTATTTTGATTATGTAATTGATATGAGTAATTTTACTCATATCATTTGTAGCTGAAAACAATGAAATAATGCATTTAATGTATGAAATTTGCCTTGTATATGTTTGTTTCTTGTTTTAATGTGTCTAGGTACCAAGTTCACGAAAATCGACAAAACTGGCACGAGTTTGGAGAAAAGATCAACAAAGCCAACTTTGAGCTCGTTTTTAGCGGATTGAATCGTTTATTATGCTTAATGGGCTTGTGGGTCCCACACTTGAGAAAATGGGCTAAAAAGCCCATTTTGAAAAGTGTATTATGTGTTCATGGACCAAAAGCTCAATTTAAAAGCCCAAGTTCAATATCGGGTCAGATTTCAAATGGATGGGGTAGCTTGGGTTCAAGCCCAAGTCGAATATCAAATGTGGATGAAACGGGCTTCAAGCCCATCAACAAAAATGACAATATAGAAACGGATGGAATAAAAGAGTTTGGTCAAACCCCTAGACCACTCACCAAACCGGTTATTTACCTCCACACGTTTTCCCCACTTTTATTCACATATTCACAATAAATAAATAATCGATATTACCAATTCTTCCCCTTCACTCCCTTTCTTCCATCTTCCCCAAAAGCCAAAACCAGTAACTTTATAGTTACTTTTTAAAAAACCCTAAATCAATTAATCATACAATTAACATGGGGCTTTTACTCCCACGTGCGATTCAAGTGTGGGGGAATTAAATCCCCCAATTTTAAGGAAGAGAAGAGATTTAGTTTTAGGTATTTGTAATTTCAATTTTTCTTTTCTTTTAATGTTATTATGTCAATTTAGTTTTAGGTATTTGTAATTTCAATTTTTCAAAGTATTGTAATGATTTGATGTTTTAATAAAAGTTTTGGTTCTGTTAATTGTTTCTCTTAATTTGCTTTAATTAATTTTCGGTTAAGAAAATAAAATATACTTACTGTTTCAACTTAAAACTGATGATATAATGAATAACATCTTATTTGTTTAAGCTTCCTTTATAGCTTAATTGAATAAGTAAAAGAAGATTAGAAAGGAAAGGTTTAACCCACTGTTAAACTTAAATTCTACTGTTAAAACAAGAAGTATTTAATGACTCGTTAAGATTTCATGATGGATTGTGATTATGTTATAATGGTGATGTTGTGTTAATGGTCCGAATATTGGTGGTGATGTCGTTGAGTTTTTAAGCTAGCTCAGCGCTGCGCTTCTTCACAAAGGATATCTTCAAAAGGTGTAAATTTCTTTTTAGTTTATGATGTATTAGATTATGGTTGTTTATGCTATGATTTAGTTAAGATTAATGTTTGGTATTTTTGCATAAGTGTGAGAACAGTTAATGTATTGTTTGCTGGAAATTAGACTACCTTAGCTTCATTAGGATAGTTATGAATTGTTGATGATTATCATAGTTGTTATGTAAGCGGCTGCTGATAAGTTTTGAGTGAAGTGTGATAGTGCTGCTGTTGCATTTTGACTTACTGAATAATGAACTGATATTGTGTAATATGGGTAACTTGATTTGTTTTTTCGTATAGATGTTGTTAGATGATTATATCTGTTATAGGTTTAATCTGATAGTTTAAATATGATTAGCCTTATTTGTTATTAATTTGCTAATATGGTGATTATGTTTTCTAATGACCTTCGGATTTGTTAAGAGTAGAAGTTAAAATGCTATTGTGTTTTTTTTGGTATGATTGAAAATTTGCTTGTTATTGACCTGCTCGTATAAATTTGCTGAAATAATATAGGATTATCGATAACTAGGAGTGTTAAGTTTATAGATTTTGCTTAAGTTTAATTCATTCCTGCTGGACTAGTGTTTACGGTTTGCTTGCGTTTTGGCTGTAACTAGGTCTTTCTGCTTAATTGTTTTATTTGCCGAAACTGCGTTATTTGATTTTTAATCTTGTTCTGTTGTTTTTTTTATCTGCTTCTTACTAACAGATCCTTTTGATCTGTTGTAACTCATTGACTGATTACTATCAGTTTAAGTAAATAAGCTTACAAAGGTCACTCCTGTGACTCCTTCCTTTTTACTGACAAAAAAATAATGCTCCAAAAATGTCCCAAGTGAGGCTCGACCTCGAGACCTCACGCTCATTACCCAGCTAGTTTACCATCTGAGCTGGTGGATTTTTGTGTTTAATTTTATTAAGTTTAATTAATATCGTATCTTATTCTCTGGCAAATTTTGATTAGAATTTTGTTACAATTAAACTTACGTCTAGATAAATTTTCATTAGTAATCTGACTAAAGTAATTTTTAGATTTAAAAATAATATTAGTTCAAAATAAAATAAAATAAAAAAATAAAAAATAAAAAAATAATAAAAATGTTTTTATCAATTTAAAAAGTTTAATTAGTTTATTTTAATAATTAGATTTTTATAATTTTAGAATTTAAATAAAATTAGTTTTAAAAAAATAGATTTGGTATAAGTAATGTTTAATAAAGTTAATTAGTTTTAAAAAGTTAATTAGATTTCTAAAAATAGTTTAAAAGTCATTTTTAATTAAATAGAATTATTTTTATAGATTTTCAAATTAGTTTAATTTTTTAAATAGTATTAATTTTAAGTAATTGTTTTTGGATAATTAATTGGGGGTTTACGATTCATGCACTTTAGGATAATTTTAAATAGTTTAAAATTGGTAGAATTAATTTCTAGTTTAAAAACCGAAAACCAATTCGAATCAATTGTCCAAATCGACTCAAAACGTCTCAAATTCACTCGATCTTCGTGTACAACGAACTTGGTTCACCACGTGTTTAATTGAATTCGTCATTGGTAATATTAGTCTATTACTTTTCCTAAAGGTAATTTTCTAATTTACCTTATAACGTATCTTAGTTATCATATATACTATCACGATCACATCAAAAATTTTGGCGCCGCTGCCGGGGATCTTGTGTACGATTCGTCTTTGTGGAGATTTGTTGATCGTTGATTTGAAGACCCTTTCCGTCCTCGGAAAGTTTTGTTATTTTTCTATTATATAGTATGTATCGTTTTTCTCGTTTTTTGTAAATAATATATTGTATTACGTAGCACAATAAATTTACATACTTTTCAAATAAGGCCTTAGTTGGGATTTCATCACCTAGCTGTTGTATTCGAATCCAAAACAAAAATAAAAGGCAAAATAGATAAATACTAATAAGAAGTTTGAACTCGATTTATACAAACTATAAGGTGGGTATAAGGCGATGTGCTATAAAAGGCCCTCTAAGGAAAAAGGTTTTTAAGTGCTTTGTGCCACCTCGTTTCCCCGCTTGCTTGTGCGTATATTGAGAGGGACGACCTATTATTGGTTTGCCGACTCAAGTAGTAATAAATCTTATTTTTGTAGTTTACTTATTGAACCTCGAGACGTTTAGGTTTTCACCTATCGTTTCAAAGTCGACCAAGGGTAATTTACTTCCATAGTAGTTATCCGTATTCCTTGTTTTTTTTATCGATCATTTTTTATTGAGCAATACCAAATAAAATACCAAAAATAATCTTCTTCTTGTCTAATTTCTTTTCTTGAATCCTCTAAATTCTCGTCTTTGTAGTGTATGCAATTACGTTCTTCTCGTCTTGTGATTGATTTTAATAAGCTTGAAAATATTCCTCGTAGAAATAGAAATCGTCAACAACGAATAGTGGAACCCGAGCTTCCACCTATTGTTGTAGAGATGGCCGATAACCGAACAATGGAGGAATTGCTCCGTGCACCCACCGAAGGGTATGGGGAAGCAATCGTTGTGCCGGCTATTTTGGCGGATCATTATGAGATTAAGACGGGTCTTTTATCACTCATTCGTGCCGACCAATTTCGTGGCAATGAGACCGATAACCCGCACTCTCACATTCGGAATTTTCTTCGAATTACCTCGACTCTCAAGTTTAGAGATGTGCTGAATGACGCGTTTAAGCTCATGCTTTTTCCGTACTCGCTCGAGGGTAATGCTAAGATTTGGTATGAGAAAGAACCACCGGGTTCGATCTTAACATGGGATGATTTAGTGTCTAAGTTCATGAATTATTTCTTTCCACCGTCCAAAAAAACACACTTTAAGAACGAGATCACTATATTTGAACAAAAAGTGCATGAATCGTTTGGGGTTGCATGGGAAAGATTTAAAGATTTGTTGAGACAATGTCCACACCACGGTTTCTCGGAATTGCATCAAATTAATACTTCCTATAATGGGCTAAATATGATTGAACAAGATTCTTTAAATGCCGCCGCGGGTGGTAATCTTTTAAGAAAAACTCCGAGAGACGCGTGGGGAATAATTGAGAATAAATCTAGAGCACAATATTCACGAAACACACGGGGTGTTTCCAATGTGAATTCATTTAATCCCGAGATTGCTAGATTGGACTCTAAGATTGACACGATTTTGAATGAGCTTAGGAAGAATCCTCATGGATCCATTAATATGGTTGAGAATGTTTGCGTATCATGTGGTGGAGCACATCCTAATCATGCTTGTTTAACCACGGGGTTTGATCAAGCTAGTGCTTTTACCGCGACGGGAACTTATGGCTCCAACAATGACAATCCGTCAATTTATGGTTGATATTTTGTTCTCAGTATTTATTTAAAAACATTATTTTAATGTTACATTATGAACTCACTTATTTTTGGGAAGAAATTTGGATTTACGTCTTGAAGTAGCATCGTCTACGTCTAAACCGGAGGATTCTACGTTACGTGCTTACGTTTACATACACCGTTTTGGTGACAGTCCGACATTTCAGGAAAATAAATTTATCCGTGAATATTATTTTGAGATTTTAAATTTGTGTTGGTTCATAAACTCACAAATTTACGAGAAGATATTAGGACTTACGATTATAATTTAACGTCCTTTACGACTAAACCGGAAACCTTAGGATTACGTATTTACGTTTTTGAACTCCGTTTTTTATGAGACAATTTTTATTAGATTCGTTTTGTGCCGTTGATTCATAATTTATAAAAATGTTTTTCGTAAAACGACCCGAGGGCACGTAAATCGAGGAAACTAGAATCGAGGGATACCCGTAAAATAATGGGGATGAGACAAGATAAATCTTGCCCCACCCCCACTACATGGGTGACAAGCTTATCAAACACACTTGAAGTGTGTCAAGTTTCTAGCAAAAGACTAGGACACTTGTCCTAAGTCTTTCACCTAAACCATCTAACATCAAAACCACCACCACAAACCATTTACTTCATTTTACAACATGCAAATCTCACACACAACTCTCGCCTTGAACGTCCAACACCACCATTATATCACCATCATCATCAAATTTTGACCATAAACAAAAGATATAATCAATATATGTTGATAACCACACCAAAAGATGAAGATTGGAGGTGATTTTAACATATAAAAAGGAGTTTTTATGGAGGTCTTTGGGCTGATTTTCAGGAAGGATTTTAGGGCTGATTTGTTGAAGGTATCTTCATATCCTTGGTAATCTTGAAGGTGGTCTTGATATTTCATAAGATTGGTTACCAAAACCAAGCCTTGTTCATCCAAAATCTAAACCTTTTCATCACTAATGGTGGTATAGAGATTGTTTCTTCCTATCCTCTTGTTATTTTGATTATGTAATCTTGTATTTTCTTTATTTATGTATATGTATATGATGATGAATGATGATAAAAATATTATGTGGGGATTTGTTGTTGATAAACATCGGTAAAAAGATGGAAAACCACATGTAAAATGGTTAAAATCTTGCTAAATATGATGGCTGTATAAAAACAGTAGGTAACCAAATGTTAAACTGATAAAATGGTAAAGTGGAATCAATATACAGTAAGTATTAGGTGTTATACACATGTGAGAGTTGGCCATGCAATGGAATCATCAAAATGAGTGAGATATGATCAAAACAAGTTTAGAGTACAAATCTGAGTTCACTGTTTTGGACGATTTTTAGAAAATACTTAGAAGCTGATTCAATAGTAGATATAGAAGAGTTAAATGGAGCACATATCATTTAGTTTATGTCATAAATATTTTAGCTTCTATCTCCATATAGAACTCTAGATATGGCAGTTTGGGTGAACATGAAAATAAAAATCAGATTTTGGAAATTAAAGTATAATAGTATTATATAAGCACTCAAACAAAAATAGTATAAAATGTGAATTAAAACCCACTAACTCATATAATACATTTATATATATATGTATAAGGATAAATAAATGGACATTTTTATAAAAATGGTAGTTTGATAAGTTTTATAAGTTATAAAACTATAAACATGATTTTTACGACTTTTTCGGCTATTACCGTAAAATTAACGTTTTTGTTAAATAAAACTTAGACGGTTGGACCCGTCTAATGTAAACTTTTATAAACTCATCTACTGATATATAAACATATATAACAAGTAAAAACCGATAAAACCCGAACTATAGGACATACGGACATTAACGGGCTAAGTTAACGTTATTGGACTAATAATACAACAAAATGGACTAAAACACTTATAAACTTATTTATTGGGCTTAACCCATTTAGGCCCAACATGTAAAGTATAAATACTGATAATACAAGTATAAAATGGATTAATACAAGTTAAAAAACTTATAATAAGTTTATTGGACTTAAAATATGTAAATAGGTAAAACTAGTAAACTAGTATGAAAGTAATCGACACATAACACTAAAATGAGTAAAAGAGAATATGTAAACCCACTTGATCATCATATATATAAAATCATCATATGTATACATAATTGTTATTTTTATAAAGTCATTGGACATGAGTCTAAGACGAGTATTATTTGTCTAGGTTTCCGTGATTGAAGCACGTACCGTACATCCGAATTGCCGATAACCCGCTTTCCCACTACAACGTGAGTTCATAGCCTCGCACTCTTTTTAAGTGTTTTTAAGAAATATTTGATAAACCCGCGAGGGAGATTACATGTTAGTTTTACTAAAATAGGACACCATTTGTCCCGATTGTTTGTTTATTGATTTGGACCCGAATGATTGTATGACCCGATGAATGATTAAATGACCCGATAGATGAAATGAAATGGATTATTAAAGTTAGGTTATGTCACTAAAAGTCCCATTAGCATGAATTGTGAACTACCAGGATTTGGTAGACGCTTATGCATATAATAGTACTATTTGGGGACGATCACCCCAGTTCGCGCCTTGACAGTTGATCCCCGTCGTGCCACAATGATTGGTAAGCGTATTTATGTATGAGAAGATTTCCATAGCGTGATCTTTGTGTCGACACGCTTATTTAGATGGGCAAATGAGTTTCGGGCTAGCTACCCGTTGTTTGTTGTAGTAAGGTAACAATGTCATGCGGCTTATAATAATCCAATTAACGAAATACTATACGCACCGAATTACGATGTATTGCCTGACTAGCAATACGGGGTCATACTATTGATATTATGTTCGTGTTTTGGTTTTATATAACCATATTCATATAACGGTTTTTATTTAATCTATACAACGTTATAAAACGTATTGTATGATGTTTTTACGACATTGGCTCGTATAATGATTTCTAAGGCAAATGCCTATGTTGTGATTTTCGATAAGGATTTTTATAAAAATGACTTTGGCTATTTTATGGCCTATTACAATGATTTGTACAAAATGATTTTCGGTAATAATTTTATACCGATATTATATTGATGGATTTTATTAAAATCTATGAATTCACTCGGCGTTATCGCTGACCCTTTTCTTTTAACATGTTTTATCTCAGGTACTTGAAGGTAATTCTCGGGAAGACAACAAGAATTCATGGCCCGCACTTAAACAATAATTTCCATTCAAATTCTTGTAAAACTTGTATGAAATATAATGACTTGGGACCTATGTAACTTTGATATTTATGAACGGAAATGCTTTATTAATAAAACGACGCGATTTTTATGTGTTGTCTATGATGTGAGTAATCTGCTATCCCGTAACACCAATGAGTCTTCCGCTGTATTGAGTTGTATAAATTTGGGGGTGTTACACCAACGGTCAAGTTCCTCGTCAAAATCATGTTGCTCCACCGGGTTTTCCACCGGTTTAAAGTAGGTACAACAATGGAAATAATGGGAATAATTTTAACCGTGGTAACCAAGGGAATTATAATCAAGGAAATGGGTTTAATGTTATTCAAAACAATCAAGGTTTTCAAAGCAATAATCAAAATGATTTCTCAAGATATATTAAATCAAATAAGGCAAATATGAAAGCTTTACAAAATAACATTCAAGGGCAAACTAATACTTTGAGACTCGATTTTCAAAATACGATTAAAGGGCAAAATAACAAGATTGAGCTTAATCAACAAAGGTTAGAACAAAGTCAAATTCGTATGCACCAAAGTTTGGAACAAAGTCAAAATAAATTGCTTTCGATGTTTGAGGGATTCATGTCTAAACCATCTACTTCTTCGGGTTGCTTACCTAGTAATACCATTCCAAACCCGAAGGGAGAGCTTAAGGCCATAACCGTTTATGATGATTGTGAGAATTTAGATAAAGTTGAAGTGATTGAGTTTAAGCCTCCACCTAAGGAAACATTTCTAGAAGTCACTAAAGCTACTTTGAATGTGATCAGTACCTCGGTTTTCTTTGATTTCTTTCCCGAGAAGTATAAAGATCCGGGTCAATTCTTAATACCTTGTGTTTTCAATGAGCTTGGGGTTTGCAAAGGCCTAGCCGATCTAGGAGCTAGCATTAACATAATGCCCCTAGCCCTTTGGAAAACTATTGACAATGCACCACTTAGTACCACTCGAATGATCATTGAGCTTGCTAATGGTACCACCACTCGACCGGTTGGTATAGCGGAAAATGTCATTATGAAATTGGGAAATTTCTTGTACTTAGCCTATTTTGCTATAGTTGATTATGAGACCAATCCTCGTGTGCCTATTATTTTAGGAAGACCATTTTTGTGCACGGCTCAAATTCAAGTTGATATGAGGAAAGAGGAAATTAAATTGTTTTATGGGGATAAAAAGCATTGTTTTTAAACCGGAAAAGATTCCAAGATTTGCTTCTAAGAAAGTAGAAAGTGTTAAACTTGTTGAAACAATTGAATGTAACAAGAAAGCTTTTTTTGATAAAGGTGTTTTTCCAATTTTGGAAACATCTATTTGTGATAAAGGAAAGTTAAATTCAAATGAAGAAGCTTGCTTTGTTGAAACATGTTGTAACCTTTCCTCATCTACACTCACTCCACACGAGGATGATAGTGATAAAATTGAAAAAACAAATTGATGATTACTTAAGTGAGCCATTTGATGCTAGTGAGTTTAATAGTGAAAATTTTGATCCCGAGAGTGATATTGCTTTAATTTAACAATCTTTGGAAATGGACTCATTTTCACTCTCTTCTAAGGATCATGTTGATGTTCCTAAGGCACAATCTTCAATTGAAGAGCCTTTGATTCCTAACTTCACACCGAGTGAGGTTAGTGACTATTCATGTGATAAGTTCATCGATGAACTTTTTGCTATCATTGATCCACTTCCACGGGGAAGTGAAGATGTTTCTGATCTCGAGATCGAGCGTGATTCTTGTGTTTTACCTACCATTCTCGAGGAATTCACCAATGAATTTCCTTCAAATGAGAATGATGATCTTGTATCCGAGTGTGATACACTTGATACTTTGTCAGATATCTCTTGTGATGAAAAGATTGATGACACTTTTGTGACCTACTCAAATCCTCTATTTGAAGCTTCATTGAACAATAATCCATTGTTTCAAGAGGATTTTGAGAGCATCATACCTCCTACATCTCACAACCTTTGTGATGATGAGCTTCTTATGAAGGAGGTTGATGAGTTTCTTTATATAGACATTCCTTCAGAATTTGAGGAAGAGTCTAATGACGGTGATGACGATTCTTGGTTTGATCACCCGATTTATGATGATGATAATGTTGACCCGGAGGGAGAAATTACTTTTGCTCCAATTATCCTTCCCACTCGCTTTGATCTTAATGTGCGGGTTTTTCATGCGACTCATTTTGAGTACCATGACCCCTTTGTTCACATTCCTAAGAGTGACAAGGTCAACAAAGTCATGCAAGTTGATACCACTATGGTTGAGACTTTTACCACACCATTACCATGTGCCTTATATGATTTAGGATTAGCATGGGGGGACGACACAATGTTTTCTATTCCTTTCTCCACCGAGGATGAGGTATTCGACCCCGGAATCGTTGATTTAGGGAAATCTCGGCCTTTCACCGATGCAATAATTGAAAGACTTTTTAATCATCTTGGTGCGAGTTTATCTCGAGGAGCATGCTACATCCATACCATTGTTTGTGACTACCATCTCTTTTTAGAGATTTGTGTTGGAGTTTTATCCTTTCGTTTGTCATCCGACAACGAGGATGAGATCTTTGACCCCGGCATCGTGCTTTATGTTGGATTTTATTCCATTATGCCGGTTTTTACCACTTTCCCTAAGGACCAATGAATGCGGGGATCGAGTCGAGCTCATGACTCGGTTAACAAAAACGAGGTGCCTTGTGGGGGAGTCCCATACTTTCTATCTTCTTTCTATTTTCTAACAACTAATAAGGCTTGATCTTTCAAGCTCGTGCTTGTGTTTTGTTGTGTTGTGAATCTTAGGTATGACCCTTATCATTAAAGACTCTCGTGTTCGGTTTTTGTCGGTCCACTTGATCTTCCATTCTTTGATTGCCAAAAAGGGGCACACTCTTTATCCCTTGATTTTTATCGACTAACGTTTTATCTTGAGGCATAATTAATAAACGGCTTATAGATTTGTGTGCTCTTTCCATGCTAGGATTTTGCATTAGACTCTTCGTGTTTTAACAAGGGGGTGTTACTCTTGAGCTAAGAAACATTGAGGACAATGTTTGGTTTTAGCATGGGGGAGTCAGTCGATATAATCGCTTGTAATTACTTTTGTCGTGTCTAAACGTATTGTTTTTTCTCATTTTTCATAAAATTTTAAATTTTTAGTGTTGTTTTTAAGTTTTAATAAAGAAAATAAGTGCTTTTGACACGAATGTAGGCTTTCCGTTGGTGAAAATAAAGATAGTTTTTGACTCGACTCGGTTTTTAACCTTAGCTTTTCCTTAACGTATTTGAATTAAGTTTTGCTAGGCTTTTATATAGGGAGCTTTAAAACGCGAAAGTCTTAATTCATACGAGTTAAGAACAAGAACTTTTCGCAAGTTCCTATAATTGATCCTAGAAAGTCGTTTATCAAGGGAGCTTTAAAACGCAAATTCTAAAACTTGAAAAAGTATAAGAAGATGCAAGATCCTATAGATGACTTGAAAACCCAAAACTTTGATTTAATAGTCTAAGTATCCATTGATTTCACATTTTTAAAATTTTACAATATGGAGAACAAGAGATGATAGAGTTCAATCATAAGTTTCTAAGGTTAAATTCTTCTTTGTGCAAGTATTTTTGTGTTTGATTTAATCTCCTCGTATTTACTTTCTACACTTGAATAATAATTGCTTAATAAATGAAGTTTTTAGCGGTTTAGGCTTGATATCTTAACTCGTAACTCCTTCTTTTTCTTCCCTTGTAATTAAAGTGAGAACACATTAAGGGTGCCAGCGTCATGGACTTTTGATCATGGGATTGCGGAAATTTGGCTTACTATAAATATCATATTAATAAGAAGAATAAATAAAAACATGTTCTCTAGGAGCCTTCGAGTGGGAGTCATGTAGCACTAACCTTGTCATTAGAGCCTTAGGGTGTATGTCAAGGGGCGTGTTGAATAAAAATTGCTTCATCATCATGATCCGTAAGGTGGGATGGTGAAGTCAATTCCTTTATTTTTGTCCAAGGAGCCTTAGGGTGTGGATTTTAAATAAGGAGCACAATTGCATCTTAAAGAGCCAAAAGGTGTTATGGTGTAACAATTTCTAACTCCATTAATAAGGTCATAATTAACTTTGGAGGTTTTATTGTTGCTTTTAAGTAGCCATATTAGCCAAATTTCGGGTCCGGGGATTTATCCCTCAAATCGTGTTAAGTTATCCTTGATGTGGGCTTTCTTTAGTGACAACGGTTTTTGAAGTCGAGGTTAGGTTTTGAGTGTTGAGTTTACACCGTTCTTGCCTTTATTTTTGGACTAATAAATATCAAATAAAGTCAAATGAGCCTTTGGGTGAATGACAAATAAAATCTAGAGATACAATTAGGAATAAGTGAAAAGTCGAGGACGATGAATCTATTTAAGTTTTATGATCCTTAAAGTTATTTTTCGAATAATGAAAGCAATACATTATGTATTTGCAAAATAAAAAGTCAAAAGTTGAATAAAGGTGTAGTTAGTGTTTTACTTTATCATTGCGTGAGGACACGACAATTGCTTAGCAAGGGGGAGTTTGATATGAGTAATTTTACTCATATCATTTGTAGCTTAAAACAATGAAATAATGCATTTAATGTATGAAATTTTCCTTGTATATGTTTGTTTCTTGTTTTAATGTGTGTAGGTACCAAGTTCGCGAAAATCGGCAAAACCGGCACGAGTTTGGAGAAAAGATCAACAAAGCCAACTTTGAGCTTGTTTTTAGCGGATTTAATCGTTTATTATGGTTAATGGGCTTGTGGGTCCCACACTTGAGAAAATGGGCTAAAAAGCCCATTTTGAAAAGTGTATTATGTGTTCATGGATCAAAAGCTCAATTTAAAAGCCCAAGTTCAATATTGGGTCAGATTTCAAACGGATGGGGTAACTTAGGTTCAAGCCCAAGTCGAATATCAAATGTGGATGAAACGGGCTTCAAGCCCATCAACAAAAATGGCAATATAGAAACGGATGGAATAAACGAGTTTGGTCAAACCCCTAGACCACTCACCAAACCGGTTATTTACCTCCACACGTTTTCCCCACTTTTATTCACATATTCACAATAAGTAAATAATCGATATTACCAATGCTTCCCCTTCACTCCCTTTCTTCCATCTTTCCCAAAAGCCAAAACCAGTAACTTTATAGTTACTGTTTAAAAACCCTAAATCAATTAATCATACAATTAACATGGGGCTTTTACTCCCACGTGCGATTCAAGTGTAGGGGAATTAAATCCCCCAGTTTTAAGGAAGAGAAGAGATGGGCAGAGTAGATACGTGGCAGTTTTCTATTGGAGAAGACACCTCATTTCCCCCAATCAGCCAATCAAGAGGCATCAAAGAAACACAACTAGCACAAACGGATGCCACGTTGGCAATCCGTGTGCTAGTTGTGCCTTATCAACCCTCCGATCAACAACAAGAGAGAGAATGAAGATCTAAGGGTCGAAATGAAGAAGGTATTATTCTCTTGAAGATCCGGATATTCGCTCCTCAACAAGCCTTGGGATGGCTATAAAAACCCCTTATTTACTTGTAATCATCATCCCTTTCTTTTCTTTTAATGTTATTATGTCAATTTAGTTTTAGGTATTTGTAATTTCAATTTTTCAAAGTATTGTAATGATTTGATGTTTTAATATAAGTTTTGGTTCAGTTAATTGTTTCTGTTAATTTGCTTTAATTAATTTTCGGTTAAGAAAATAAAATATACTTACTGTTTCAACTTAAAACTGATGATATAATGAATAACATCTTATTTGTTTAAGCTTCTTTATAGCTTAATTGAATAAGTAAAACAAGATTAGAAAGGAAAGGTTTAACCCACTGTTAAACTTAAATTATACTGTTAAAACAAGAAGTATTTAATGACTCGTTAAGATTTCATGATGGATTGTGATTATGTTATAATGGTGATGTTGTGTTAATGGTCCGAATATTGGTGGTGATGTCGTTGAGTTTTTAAGCCAGCTCAGCGTTGCGCTTCTTCACAAAGGATATCTTCAAAAGGTGTAAATTTCTTTTTAGTTTATGATGTATTAGATTATGGTTGTTTATGCTATGATTTAGTTAAGATTAATGTTTGGTATTTTTGCGTAAGTGTGAGAACAGTTAATGTATTGTTTGCTGGAATTTAGACTACCTTAGCTTCATTAGGATAGTTATGAATTGTTGATGATTATCATAGTTGTTATGTAAGCGGCTGCTGATAAGTTTTGAGTGAAGTGTGATAGTGCTGCTGTTGCATTTTGACTTACTGAATAATGAACTGATATTGTGTAATCTGGGTAACTTGATTTGGTTTTTCGTATAGATGTTGTTAGATGATTATATTTGTTATAGGTTTAATCTGATAGTTTAAATATCATTAGCCTTATTTGTTATTAATTTGCTAATATGGTGATTATGTTTTCTAATGACCTTCGGATTTGTTAAGAGTAGAAGTTAAAATGCTATTGTGTTTTTTGGGTATGATTGAAAATTTGCTTGTTATTGACCTGCTCGTATAAATGTGCTGAAATAATATAGGATTATCGATAACTAGGAGTGTTAAGTTTATAGATTTTGCTTAAGTTTAATTCATTCCTGCTGGACTAGAGTTTACGATTTGCTTGCGTTTTGGCTGTAACTAGGTCTTTCTGCTTAATTGTTTTATTTTCTGAAACTGCATTATTTTATTTTTAATCTTGCTCTGTTGTTTTTTTATCTCCTGAATACTTGTTACTAACAGATCCTTTTGATATGTTGTAACTCATTGACTGATTACTATCAGTTTAAGTAAATAAGCTTACAAAGGTCACTCCTATGACTCCTTCATTTTTACTGACAAAAAAATAATGCTCCAAAAATGTCGCAAGTGAGGCTCGACCTCGAGTCCTCACGCTCATTACCCAGCTAGTTTACCATCTTAGCTGGTGGCTTTTTGTGTTTAATTTTATTAAGTTTAATTAATATCGTATCTTATTCTCTGGCAGATTTTGATTAGAGTTTTGTTACAATTAAACTTACGTCTAGATAAATTTTCATTAGTAATCTCACTAAAGTAATTTTTAGATTTAAAAATAATATTAGTTCAAAATAAAATAAAATAAAATAAAAAATAAAAAAAATAAAAATGTTTTTATTAATTTAAAAATTTTAATTAGTTTATTTTAATAATTAGATTTTTAGAATTTTAGAATTTAAATAAAATTAGTTTTAAAAAAATAGATTTGGTATAAGTAATTTTTAATAAAGTTAATTAGTTTTAAAAAGTTAATTAGATTTCCAAAAATAGTTTAAAAGTCATTTTTAATTAAATAGAATTATTTTTATAGATTTTCAAATTATTTTAATTTTTTAAATAGTATTAATTTTAAGTAATTATTTTTAGATAATTAATTGGGGGTTTACGATTCATACACTTTAGGATAATTTTAAATAGTTTAAAATTGGTAGAATTAATTTCTAGTTTAAAAACTGAAAACCAATTCGAATCAATTGTCCAAATCGACTCAAAACGTCTCAAATTCACTCGATCTTCGTGTACAACGAACTTGGTTCACCACGAGTTTAATTGAATTCGGCATTGGTAATATTAGTCTATTACTTTTTCCTAATGGTAATTTTCTAATTTACCCTATAACGTATCTTAATTATCACATATACTATCACGATCACATCAGTAATCTTGTAATTTCTTTATTTATGTATATGTATATGATGATGAATGATGATTAGAAAAATATTATGTGGGGATTTGGTGTTGATAGATTTGATAAACATGGGTAAAAAAAGATGGAAAAACCACATGTAAAAATGGTTAAATCATGGCTAAATTAGGAGGCTGTATAAAATAGTAAATACTCTTATGATAAACTGATAAAATGTCTTGGATAAATTAATATACAGTAAGCTATTAGTCTTGTACACATGTGAGAGTTGGCCATGCAATGGAATCATAAAAATGAGTGAAATATGATCAAAACAAGTTTAAGGTGCAAATCTGCCTATACTGTTTTGGACGAATTTAATAAAATACTTAGAGCTTTATTCATCAGTAGCTATAAAGGAATAAAATGAAGTACATATCATGTAGTTTCTGTGATAAAAATTTGGGGTTCTATCTCCATGTGGAACTCTAGATATGACCATTTTAGTAAACTAGATTTTTAGGACTGATTTTGTATAAATAATATATAATATAAGCACTCAAAATTTATATAAAATATATATAAATACAAACTCCACTAGTTGATAATGATTATAATAAAAGATTTATATAAATGTTGATATTAAAATGGATTATGTTATATAAAGTGTAAATATAAATGTTTTTCCAAGCTATAAAAACTATAAACATGATTCTTACGTCTTTTCGGCTAAAATCGAAAGATTAACGTTTTTGTTAAATAAAACTTAGACGGTTGGAACCGTCTAATGTAAACTTTTATAAACTCACACACTGATATATAAACATATATAACAAGTAAAAACTGATAAAACCCGAGCTTTACAACATATAGACATTAACGGGCCAACGTAGCCTTAATGGACAATAAACCCGACTAATTTGGTAAAACACTTATAAACTTACTTATTAGGCTTAACCCACTTGGGCCCAACATATAAAGTATAATACTGATAATAAAGTATAAAATGGACTAATATGAGGTATTGGGCTTATAATAGGCCTATTGGGCCTAAAACATGTAAATAAGTAAAACTAGTAACTAGTATAAAAGTTACTAATACATAACTAAAATGAGTAAATGAGAACGTATAAACCCACCTGATCATCATCATATATATAAAATCATCATATGTATACATAATTGTTATTTTTATAAAGTCATTGGACAAGAGTCTAAGACGAGTATTATTTGTCTAGGTTTCCGTGATTGAAGCACGTACCGTACATCCGAATTGCCGATAACCCGCCTTCCCACATCAACGTGAGTTCATAGCATTGCACTCTTTTAAATGTTTTTATGAAATGTTTTATAAACCCACGAGGGAGATAACATGTTAGTTTTTATAAAATAGGACACCATTTGTCCCGATTGTTTGTTTATTGATTTGGACCCGAATGATTGTATGACCCGATGAATGATTAAATGACCCGATAGATGAAATGAAATGGATTATTAAAGTTAGGTTATGTTACTAAAAGTCCCATTAGCATGAATTATGAACTACCGGGATTTGGTAGACGCTTATGCATATAATAGTACTATTTGGGGACGATCACCCCAGTTCGCGCCTTGACGGTTGATCCCCATCGTGCCACATTGATTGGTAAGCGAATTTATGTATGAGAAGATTTACACAAGTGTGATTATTGTGACGACACGCTAATTTAGATGGGCAAATGAGTTTCGGGCTAGCTACCCGTTGTTTGTTGTAGTAAGGTAACAATGTCATGCGGCTTATAATAACCCGAAATAACGAAATATTGCTATACGCACCGAATTAAGATATATTGCCTGACTAGCAATACGGGGTCATATTATTGATATTATGTTTGTGTTTTGGTTTTACATAACCATATTCATATAACGGTTTTTATTTAACTCTACACGACGTTATAAAACGTATTGTAAGATATTTTTACGACATTGGTTCATGATGAGACTGCTTTTATACATAGTCTAATCGTCCAAATAGGGCTTAAAATGCATTAAATATCATCAAAATACCCATATATATGCTTGTGTTTGTTGCTTGTGTATTTTAGGTACGGATATTGGGAAAATAACAAAAGATCACAAGAATCATACAAAAACGAACACGGGAAACGAAGCCGCACAATGAACCACGCCCTAATGAAGACTTTCCCAAGATTAACCCTTGAAGATTTGAAGAATTATGAAGAAGGGTCCTCCAATATGGAAGAATTGACACTTTATACCCTTGTATCTTCATAATTACAAGATTGGTCCCTAAAGTTTGTAAAAATTATAAAAAGGGCCCTCCACTTTGAAGAATTGGCAAGTTTAGCCCCTCAACAAAGCTAAATTGTCAACCATTATCCTCCACAAAGTCAAATATATCATGAAGTACTTCAAAGTACAAGAAATTACAAGTTTGGTCCTTTGAAAATCCCAAAATTACAAAAAGGACCCTTAACTTTCAACATTTGGCAAAAATGGTCCCTCAATCATTATGACTTGGCAAATTCAGTACTCCAAAATATCAATATGCAAGTCAAGACCATTATCCTTGAAGAAAATATCAAATCAGTCCTTCAAGAATCAAGAATTGGCAAGAAATACCCTTGAAAATACTTTAGAAAACTTTTTGGGGCAAAAGTGTGAAAAAGTAAACTTTAAATACAAAGGAATTGGAGTTTGGACGAATTTATTTACAAATGAAAGTATTAAAGAAGATGAGGGGCTGAATTGGGCAGAAAACCTAAGTAACCTAGACCAACCACCATGTGACACGTGCCCCACTTACTCCCCTCCTCCAATCAGAACCCACCTCCTTGCCACCTCACATCCCACTCACCCTAACCCGTTTAAACTTAATATTAATTGAGTTAAACATGCGCCAAACATTTTTTAAACCAAAATCAATATCAAAACATGTGTTCTTGATGTTCTTAGCAAAATTAGGCATTCCTTAATCACCAACAATTAAACCCTAATCTCTTCCAAATTAGTGATTAAGGTGTCCCTAATCATAACCCAATCACAAAAACCCTTGCCACCTCATCACCTTGGTCACATGTTAAACCCTCCTCACACGACTTTAGGGAAAATGCCAAATTGTGCCAGGGAATCTACCACCCACATTCAACTTCAATCCTAAGCTTCAATATAAGCCTTTGATCACTTTTATATGCTTGACACCTCACACAAACTACCAATTCAGTCACATGATCAAGCAAAATTCCAAAATCCTCAAGGGCATTTTTGGACTTCTACAAGTTAGGGTTTTGAGTTTTTAGGCTTAAGCAGACCATGTACACCCTCTATATAAAGGGTATAGGGTCCTTCATTTACGTTTGCTTTTTGGTTTTTCCTTGTTCAAGCACTTGTAAATCCCATTTTCAGATTTATGAAATTTGTGTTAAGTATGTTGAAGAAAGACCAAGTGCCATCTTATTTATGCTTGTTTATGTTTATTGTTTACTGAATTTGAATCAAAAACCTGTTTTAAAAAGAGGAGTGTGCAAAAGTTTGCACATTTTCTTCATTTTCTTGATATTTTGCTAAGTTCTTAGTCTATCTTGGAATTCTTGGGTTATAGGGCTGATCATAGCATCCTAATTGTATTGATTAAGGTGTGGCGAGGCTTATAACTTGGGGATAATCAAGTGTGGAGGACAAGAGTTGCATCAATCAAGGATTTTTCATATTTCTGATTTTATACTTGTGCTTCTAACCTTGTTGATTCTTAGCAGGAGTGTTATTGGAAGCTTGTACTTGTTCTTGCTAGTACATAAGCTCATAAATTAGTGGGTGTGGATGTACATCCATGAGGTTTGCATACTTAATCCTAAAATCTGCTTAAAATCTTGATTTTTGGTGATATTTGTATGTGACTTGTGTTCTTGTGTATTTTGTGGCTTAAAACTCCTTGAATCTGTTCATCTTAGTTATTGTTGTGTTAATTTGGGCTTGGGTGGTCTTGAATCTTGCTTTTGATTTGAAAAACTTGGTTTTGAAAAGTTAAAAGGGTGTTTGGGATTACCTGTTTGTGATTGCATCTTGGTATTGTGTTGTTAGAAGGTATTGTTTGTGCTTGATATCTGATATATGCCTTGTTGAGAGTGTTTTGCTGCAAGTTTTTGGGTTTGAAACTTCAAATCAAACAATCTGCTATAACTTGGTGAATTTAACTGTTTTTGACCTAAGATTTTGGTGAAATCTAGTATTTGTGCATGCTTAGGGTTGAAAGTTGTTAAAACATCATTATTATAACTTATTTAATAGATATTGAGTGTTGAATCTGGCTTATTGGTCAAATACATCAGCAAAGTGTAAAACTGCATGTGTTAGTCTTCATCAGTAACATTCATAAGCTTGAATCTTGATTTAGGCTTTAAGCCATTGCATGAAAACGGTTTAAACTTGTTCATTAGAGTTTATAATAGCTTGTGTATGCATTTGGTTGAATTTGGTTGGCTGATTATTGCTAAAACTGCTTATAAGGGCTCAACTGCTTATTTGTTCATGTCTGTATCATATCTGGTGCTTTATTGATTAAACTGTATCAATTGGGTGTTTGTGATTGTGATATTTTATTGATATTGACTCCTTATGATCCAAAGATCAATTGGGTGCCTTTGTGTAATCTGAATCCCAAAAAAGTTCACTAAAGACAAAAAAGTCTAATAGTCAAGCAGTGGAAAAAGTTTCCACTGCTCAACACCCAAAACTAGCCCCTGCTAGTGTTATTTTGAACTCAGCTTATCAATAAGCTATTTTAGCTTATCCAGACTTGCAACAACTTATTTTTTGTGATAGATCTTCATTATTTGACCCATTTGAGTAGACTGGAGCTTATTGGACTTTGACTTTGACTTTTTGCTAGAAAACCAACTTATTTGACTTTTACATAAGTGCTTATTTGCTTTTTCCAGCTTATTGAGTCGGCTTATTTGAAAACTCTTTGTTGATTTTGCTTAATTAAGTCAATTAAAAGCTTTAGGAACTTGAATAAGCACTTGGGGTAGCCTAGAACTCAAAAACGACTATTTTGTCGTTTTCTCTAGATTGCTTATTGCATTTTCAGGCTTATTCCTTGGGCTTATTTCAAATTTCTTTTTGCAGAAGTCTTATTTAGGACAAAAGAAGCTTGTGTGTTTAATTTCAGCTTATGGCATTGGCTTATAGCTTAATGGACCAAAAAGCCCATTAAGAATAAGCTGTTTGGTATAAGCTAGCTTATTTCACACTTTCAGCTTTTGGGCCTTTGGAAAAAGTTGTTTAACATCAAATTTTGAGTCAACCAGTGCTTTTTGGGCTTATTTTGAACACTTTTTTATATTGGGCCCAAATTTGGCCCAATAAGGTTCTGTTTTGGGTTTAGCCCATTTTCTAGGCCCATTAAGGGTATTTAGGTAATTTCACTTTCATTTCTGTGTTATTTAGGTTAAATTAAGCTAGTTTGCAAGTTTTTAGAATTTTTTATGATTTTTGGATTTTTAATAATATTTTAATATTATTTTATTGTTAAAAATTAAAAGTCTGATTTTCTAAGTTTTTATATTTTTCCTAGGTTCTAAACACTTAATTAGGAATTTTGCAACTTTCTAAATATTTTTAGAGTCTTTTAATTATTTTTTAGAATTAATTTAATTTTTAATTGATTTTAGTAGTTTTTAATTGTTTAAAAATAGTTTTTAGTGGTTCTAAAATTTTGAAAAATACTTTTTAGCTTAATTAGGGTATTTTTGAGGTTTACAAACTTTAAAATCTTGTTGGGGGCTTTTTAATAATTAATTTTGATTTTTAGGGCTTTAATTAGCATTAAAAAGTCATTATCTAATTAATTAAAAGGTTTTGGCAAGTTTGGATTTTTTTTAAACTCTTAGAATACTATTGTGGATTTTTGGTCATTTTTAGGAATTTTTAGGGTAAAATTTTAATTTTGGTACTTTTTACGATTTTACGTGTACACCTTTTTCGACATAGTTTAATCCGTCTTCGTAACCGTCATTCTCTTCTAAATCTCATTTCTACTTTTCTTTCTCACAAGTATAATCACAAATTAATCCAAGTCATTACACACATAACACACTAGCCTCCTTGAGAACGAACTCATCAAAGGGTCATAACTTGTGGTTTTCCTAAACTACTCGTTAATACTTGCCACTTTTGCTCTCTTTTCTTAAAGAGTAGTAAAATCACTACATCATTTTGGCTCTGCTGCCGGGGAGGCGTGTTGTGTTTTGATTGGAATTGTTGTTTTTATATACTAACCATAAATAGTATTTTTATTAGTAGCACTCTACTAATACGTATTATCGGTTTTCGGTTTTTGTGTGAATACTATTACTATAGTGTATACGTAGAACAATAAATTCACAAGTACTCCAAATACGTGAGAAATCACAACCTTGACTTGGGAGGTCATTATCCAATCATTGTATTCGAATCTCAAACTAAAGAAAAAGGCAAAAATAGATAAATACTTTCGTGAAGCTCAATCTTGAAAAATACAAACTATAAGGTGGGTATAAGGCGGATATTATAAAATATATCCTAAGGAAAAAGGCTCTTAAGTGCTTCGCCCCACCTCGTTTCCCCGCTTGCTTGTGAGTATTTGATTTTGATAGCTAATCGAGGGTTTTGCCGCCCAAGGTATTACTAAGTATCATATATATTTTCTTGGTTTCAATTGATTAAACCCTCTTGAACGTTTTGGTGTTCCACCAACGTTCTAAAGTCATCGAAGGCGTTCACTTCACATGATCGTTTTCATTCCTTGAGGCTTCTTTAATCGAGAGATTTGATTAAGGAGGAGATTTGTAGATTTGTGTCTACTTAATACATTCACCAAAATCCAAAAAGGTTAATACAATCAAAAACCACAAAAAAATTTGAAAAATACAAAACACCAAAAAGAATCTTCTTTGCTCGTCCCCTCGTTGTACGTGACGTTTATGCTAACTCGTAATCAAGCAAGACGTGCACGTAAATGAAATAACAAAACTCCCACTCCCAATCTTTCTAGTGAGGAGTCTCCTATTGACGAACCCATTGTAAGAGAAGCACCAACCATGGCGAATCGAACTATGATGGAGTTACTTCAAGCACCCACCGAGGGTTATGGAGAGGCTATTGTGATTCCCGCTATCCTTGCGGAGAATTTTGATGTGAAAACGGGTTTGTTGTCGATGATCCAAAACAACAAATTCCGTGGTGATGAGAAGGACAATCCACACAACCATTGTAACACCCCATTTTGGAAATTGAAATATCATAGTAATTATGGCGTGTCATCAAAGCATACAAGGTAAAATGTCTAAACATTACCTGACCATATAAAGGGAAATACCGGAATCAAACATCGGTAGTCCAAAAGTAAAGCTCATCACACACAAACATAGTATAGTAAAGGAAAAGGACTAAACAATGTCCAAAGCATAAGTATCATAAAGAAAGGAAATGCATAATGTAAAGAAGGCTAGACAGCTTCCGGTCCATATGCACGTACTCTTAGTGTCTACGAGCGTCCCTGGGTACCTACCGTTTTGGGAACATAGAAAAGGAAAACGGCTGAGCAATACGCTCAGTGCACGGATGTACAATAAAGCATGAATAGGATAAGCATATAACATAATGACAACAGAAGAAAACTAAGTCCCGAATAACCTGGTTAAGTCATAATAAAACTGGTTTATAGTTTGAAAGTCTTATGTTTATCTTATAAAAACTGTTTGTCGTATTTTACCATTTAGCCAATATAGGTCATGAAAATCCACCGTGCATGAATAATTGGAGGGGTGACCTCATCATGCAAATTAGAGGGGCTGCCTCTAATTTAAGATACTGGTTTTATGGGTAGGAGGGATCAGCTCCTTGTGAAGGATGCAAGGCACACACCACATTCACCATGTAATCCTGAATAAAACGTGTAACTAGGATGCACCCATACGCCCCACATGATAAATATAAATAAATGGCCAAAAGCTGAAGGGACGCCACGAGCAATCACTCCGCCGTGGTGAAGTCATAACATCAGTGCCTCTAATGTTATGGTTATGGTACCTCCATAACTAGGTGAAACTGGTCATGCATGTATATGGCTATAGGTAATCATATTTAAACATAAGCAATCAAACTCATACTTATACTACGGGAAAACAGTTGGCTGCATACGGGGAAATCCTAATAAGGAAAAAATGTCCATACTGAAAGGACGGGAATTCGTACCTTATGTCCAGTGAACGAGAACGATGAACTGCGAGAATCCTACTTCCGAAACACTAGTGCTACATAAATACGTACATGAAATAAGTATCTGCTTACTAAATACATAGCTGGTTTTACGTCATGTCTTAACTTATTTTATATGTTCTTACTACGTTTTACTGTTTAACGCCTTAAACTGTGTTAAATCTTATATTCTGCTTAATCTGATTAAGTATTTCTGGTATTTCATGTGTTATTATACTTACTGTGTAATAATAAGTAACTTTCCAAAAATAGCAGGTTTCCTAAAATAGAAAGTTTCCAAAAATAGAAAGTTTCCAAAAATAGAAAGTTACCAAAAATAGAAAGTTTCCAAAAATTGAAAGTTTCCAAAAAACGAAAGTTTCCAAAAATAGATTTACTACTTAAAATAGATAAGTTTCTAAAAATAGAAAGTTTCCATAAATAGATTAGTTGCCTTAATTAAATAAGTTTCCATAAATAGATTAGCTGCCTTAAATAAATAAGTTCCTAAAAATAGCTGGTTTCCATAAATAAATTAGCTGCCTTATTTAATTAAGTTTCTAAAAATAGAAGTTTCCATAATTAGAAATAAGCTGGTTAAATAAGCTAAGTAAATAAGCCTAAGTGTTTTCATGATTATTTTCTAAGTCATATGATATATTGTATAGTTTAATAATTATTTCATATAATTTAATTAAACTATAGGTTATAATATTTAATTAAAGTATAACATGTTTTTAATTAAATGTGACAATCCGTCAATTTATGGTCGATATTTTATTCTCAATATTTATTTGAAAACATTATTTTAATATTACAATATGAACTCACTTATTTTTGGGAAGTAATTTGGATTTACGTCTTGAAGTAGCATCGACTACGTCTAAACCGGAGGATTCAACGTTACGTGCTTACGTTTACATACACCGTCTTTGGTGACAATCCGACATTTCAGAAAATAAATTTATCCGTGAATATTATTGTGGAGTTTTAAATTTATGTCGGTTCATAAACTCACAAATTTACGAGAAAAGATTATGACTTACGATTTTATTTTAACGTCCTTTACGACTAAACCGGAAACCTTAGGATTACGTATTTACGATTTTATTTTAACGTCCTTTACGACTAAACCGGAAACATTAGGATTACGTATTTACGTTCTCTATAATGGTTTTTATTTTCATACAACGTCATAAGACGTATTGTATGATGTTTTTACGACATTGGCTCGTATAATGATTTTTAAGGCAAATGCCTATATTATGATTTTCGATAAGGATTTGTATAAAAATGGCTTTGGCTATTTTATGGCCTATTAAAATGATTTGTACAAAATGATTTTCAGTAATTATTTTATACCGATATTATATTGATGGTTTATTAAACTCTATGAATTCACTCGGCGTTATCGCTGACCTTTTCTTTTAACATGTTTTGTCTCAGGTACTTGAAGGTAATTCTCGGGAAGACAACAAGAATTCATGGCCCGCACTTAAATTATAATTTCCATTCAAATGTTTGTAAAACCTGTATTAAATACAATGACTTGGGAACTATGTAACTTTGATATTTATGAATGGAAATGCTTTATTAATAAACGACGCGATTTTTATGCGTTGTCTATGATGTGAGTAATGTGCTATCCCGTAACACCAACTAGTCTTCCGTTGTATTGAGTTGTATAAATTTGGGGGTGTTACTGTTTGGTACCAGAGCTCTCGTTATAGAGAACGAAAGAATTTTAAAACTAAGGTTTTGAATAAAACATTTCAAAATCTTTTAACTATAAACATTTTTCTAAAAATGTCTAAAAATCTTTTGACTATAACGGTGCCGAAGAATTCCCGAGTTACCGACAAGGCCAAACTGAGAAGTGTTATTTTAATATATATATATAACTTAGATTATATATATATGATGTAATTTGATTACATGATTGTTTGATGATTATTTTGATATTTATACGAGGTATTTATACGACGTAGATTGTCACAAGGAACCCTAAATCCCCTAGTAAATTAATCGAAGCTATTCTCGTAGGAATTCTAGCTATCCTAGATCTAAACCAAGTTGTGGATATTTATGATCCCAAAAAATGGTTGATATTCGTAGAAATGTAGATATTAGTTGATTATGATATTAAAAAAGAATTGGCGAGATTAAATCTGATATCGATGTCATGACGATCTTTCCTTATAGAGTGGAGTTTGACAAAACGTTACCTCCTAGAAAGATGTCATCTGATTCGTCGTCATCCAATTCTTAAATTGAAATCGAAAGGGTGAATGTTGCACTTGAGGTTGTCATTGGAACCATTACCCAAAAGCCTCATGCCACTAATACCTTTCCGAGAAGTCTAGTTGAATGATCAAGTCATTTCATACTAGTAACTCATTTGATAATTGTTGTTGTAAGAGCTATAGGATTGGAAATTAAGTATTGATTCATATCGAGCTTTTATTGCCCTTTTAAGGTTTATAAATAAGATTGAAAGTATTGGAATATGAGGTAGGATATTGAATTGAGTATAAAATTGGTTGAAACTTGAATGAAGTAAAAATTTAACTTGTATGGAATATGAGATTGTTAAGAGGAAGTCGTTAAGTCCTGTGATTGAATTATAAGGTTTTAAATGATTATTGAATTCGTGTTAAGTGTTGTTCCTAGGCCATTGTCCACTAACGAGGATGCCCAGTGTCCAAGAAATAAATTGAAGAAATCTTCTTCTGAATTGAGACCGATGGATCTTCTGGGACATGTGGAACACCTAATGTCTCTTGTAGATTAGTATTCATTGTGGTATCTTTTAGAAATCCCTAACTTAACTGAGATATCAGTTGGTAGGATGAGTTCTGAGAATTGTATGACATAGTGACACATAATGTGTTACGGTACAATTTTGACTTGTTTGTGATTAATGAAAAAGACTACCTTTGATTGCTAAATCCTACACGTATCGATGTTATCTATCTTTTCTTGCTTGTCTCTAATGTTCGCATTAGTGATGCAACCGTTGAACAAGTACTCATCTTGATTTGAGTTACGTTGTGAATTATTCTTTTAGAGTGCCATCGAGATCATGAACCTCATGATTATTTGGCTAAAGATCATTTCCTATCATATTGTAGTTAAGTTCTTGGTGAACAACTCTTCATCACTCTTTTGCAGATCACACATTGTTTTTATAAAGTTAAAACGGTATCCTTTGAGAAAATTTAATTTTCATCACAATAAGGATTATTCAAAGCGAGATTTATAAGTGATTGTTATCAAAACGAAGTTGTTTATAAAACACCTTGGAAAACTTAATTTTTTTTTTGGGTAAAGGGACTCCAATCCCGGTAAAATATATTCCCAAAAAGCGTTGAAGTACAATGGAATGTAGCTGCAATGCTACATTAACCTCAAGCACACAGCTTGAACAACCACTATATCATATGACATGCCATATGATAATTACATTACAAAACTAATGACTCCTATAGGAAAGAACCACCTAAAGGAACATAAACAATAAAAAACAAACATAATGATTAATGAGAAGTGCGAGTATCCGGCTGACGAGTTCCATGGCGATCATCAATCACAATGTCTTCATCAGTCTCACTATCCGCATTAAGCACATCATTAGAATGACCAAAGCCATCCTCCCAATCAGTCCCATCATCCATTAAACCACTCAAAACACCAAAAGAGTTTTTGCTGCTCGTACCCGGTTGACTAGAATCAAGAGCCAAAGACTTGTTATTAAGAAATCCACGCTTAAGAATAGAACCAGCTTTCTTAGGAGCATTCTGAACAGTAGTACCTGTAGAATCATTTTTCTTAGGCTTATTCACCTTAGAACTATCCCCTTTCTCAACAGCACGGTAATAAAGATTAATAGGTGGTTTAGTGAGTTTAATACCAGCAACCTGGAGTTGCTTATTCTTACCCTTTTTCTTTCTATTGTTCACAACCTCATAACCCTCATTATCAATCTCATTAGCTACCTTATTATCGTCCACATTAACAATCGTATTAATGACATCCTTAGGCAATTTCGGACATTCAGCATCATGATGATCAAATATACAGCACATCGAGCAGCGGGGGGGAGTCCACTCGTATTCTATACCAATATTAGCCATCGTATGTCCCTTATCCTTACCAATAGGAATAGCAACAACTAAAGAATCCTTAGGAGGATGATCAGCAGAAATCTCAATTAAAACACGTGCATAGGTACTCCTTCCCCATGAAGATAGGCACATCTCACTTGTATAAGAATCAAGAAGAATAGGCCTCCCAATCTGAGTAGTGATTAGACTAAGACCCACCTCCGAATATGCAACTATGGGAACTTGATGCAATTTGACCCACACCGGTGCTTTCAAAAATTACTGTTCATCGCTACTGTTCATCGTCTACTGTTCATCCGGGGCACAAGAAGATGGTTAACAGCATGCGTTCATTCGGAAGAGATTTAAAGATGTCTAACTTTGAAGGAGGTGATGTTTTTGGGTGGATTTACCGCATGGAACGATATTTTCATATCGAGAGGATTGAGGCTAAGGATCAATTAACGGCTGTGGAGTTATGTTTAGAGGGACAAGCTCTTTCTTGGTTATGTTGGAGTGATTGTCGAACTCCGTTTAGATCTTGGGAGGATTTTAAAAGGCGAATATTAAACAGATTCGAACAATCTCGTGAGGGTAGTTCGTATGAGCAATATTCGGCGATTAGAACCTACCAAGAGAATAAGAGGCGTGAAGAATGGAATCAAATGATTAAAGAAAAAATTGAAGAGGATAAGTGGCGTGAAGCATGTATTCAAAAGCTTGAAGAGATGAAAAATATAATTCAGTCTTTACGGAATCCCATATCGCCACCAGTAACAACCAAGGTACCCGCAAATGTTTTCATAACAAAGAAAATCTTTGTAAATTTATCTTTGATTCTTATTTAAGAATTAAGCATGAAAATGATTTTACTATAAACATGGATGATAAAATTTTGACGAACTGAGTATTGCATCGTTAATCTTGAAATTGTATATAGTTGTGCGCCTACATACAATTTGGAATGGACCATGCAAGGCTGATTAGTAGTCACCATAAAACTAATGAATAAACACTACATTTTCTTTGAAGATTATGAAAGATTAAAAATTTTATGATATCTGCAAGAAGTGAAAAATAGGTACATATTGATAGGGACACCTACATATGTGCCTGTAGCATCTATTCTTCTGAGTCGAATTTACTCATCTGTGGAAATTGTCTTATTTGACAATTGACAATTCTTTCTTGTCCAATTCTCCCGTAGTGAGATTCTTAGGAAAAGTATCTGATTATCGAGTGTTGATACCCGACTGGATGTATCGACGTTCCTATCATTTCTTATGATTTGATTTCATTTGAATGACCTGGGTAACGATCCGAGGAGCTTTCGAATGCGTACTCAAATTATGAAAACATGGGATATATTCATATTCATTAAATGTTTTCGTCTGTATCTGATTTGAAATTCTCTCGCATAGATTATGCGTTGACCTTACTCTTTTAAGGTTAGTTATGTCTCCAGATATCCTTGAACTTGTGAAGGATTATGAGTTATTATTAGTCTTTTGAGAAGTTCACATCTTATCGACGGCAATAAAAACTGGAAAGTTGATAGTGCCCGTAGAATGGATTGATTGATTATGACATGACGATATTGTCTTAATTGATGAGAACTCGAGTAGAATTCCCCTAAATGATAAGATGTTGACTATCAAAAGTGATCTAAATAATTCTTGATGGATGATTATATCCTGCATTTAGACTTAAAATTATACCGTGAATGATTGTGAATTAGTCATAGATATTATAATCTAGAAAGAACCTAATATGAATTTATTAAAAGATGTTTATCTTATCTGAAACTTTAGGAGGTATTTGTTGGTGAATTACCTAGACTTTCGCCATTAAGGCAAGTTGAAATTGGTATTGATTATATTTCCGGTGCTGCACTTGTGGCTTGTGCACTGTACGTCAGCACCATCTGAATTTAAGGAATTACCGTACAACTGAGAGAGTTGTTGGAGAAATATTTTATTCTACCAAGCCTGTCATCATAAAGAGCTATGGTGTTATCATTCCTTATATTTATAGATTACTGTGAACTGAGTAAATTGACAATCGAAAACGATATCCATAACTCGAAATGGAAGATTTGTTCGATCATTTACAAGGTTTTAGCGTATGTTTTAAAGATTTGATTCACGGCATGGTTATCATCAACGTCGCGTCCGCGAAAAAGATTATGTATTCCAATCACTACATCCGGTACTTGTAATGAACATTATGAGTTTCACGTGGTGACGTTTGGATTGACTAATACACATGTAGCATTCATAAATTTGGTGAATCACGTGTGTAGGCTGTAATTTGATAAATTCATGCTCGTGATCATTAAGAACCATTTGTTTATAAAAATAAGAATGAAGTTAATAATTATTTATAGACTGCCCTAAATTGGCCGAACAATGAAAACTTGTACCTTGAATAATTAACATGTGATTTAAGACTTAATACTTTACATGATTTGACTGTGTGATTAATAAGATAATGGAATCTATATTGACTCTTCAAAAATTAAGAGCCCTTTTAAGACTTTGGATTATTACTAAAAAGAAAGTGCAAATATATTTTGACAAATGTTTTAACAAAGAACCTATTTTCTCTCTAGCTTTATCAATGGTGTCTCCTTTTTTCTTTTCCTTTTGATTTCCGATCTCCCTGCTTCAGTAATCTTCTGATTAATTTGTTTTTTGTTTACTTTAAACGTTTCATCTCTTGATGTGTTTATTGTTTACATAAAATAATTCTTCATTTGTTTATTGATTCATTGATTGGTTATCAATCTGGTTACTTTAATCCTGCGTCATCGTTGTGATCCGGGTTCCAGTAATCTTGGAGATGATTAGGGTTTCGTTTTTTTGATTAAGTTTAATAGGTTTTTGTGTCTGTTCAAGTTATTATTTTATTATTATTTGATTAGGGCTTTGTTTGAGTGTGGCGGCTGTTTGTCTTCTAGTGACGGCTAGGGTTTTGGTTATTGCTGTTGTTGTGTCGTTTCATGATTGTTTTGAGAGAGATTGTTCTTCGTTTGAATGGTTAACACAGATCCGTTTTCTGTTGACCTTGATGCGCTTAGAGATCGAATGAAAAGACTTAAGGGTGATTCTCAGGATTCGTCACCGGGAGTGAATCCCATTGAGGATTTGACTAGGACTAGTAATGCGGATGAGGTGCAGTCTGTTGCTGGTAATGACAATAATTGTGGGAGATCTCTTTCTCATGATCGTTGGAATGCTGCTCGGGATAAGCCGGCTCAAGAACTAGGGCCTGTTGGGGTACGTACCAGTGCTGCTGCTACAACTTCGGTTTGGGATCCTATAGGGCATGGAAACATGTTAAATGTTGCTGCTGGAACAACTCAAAGTGGGCAAACTTTGCCTGTTAGCCAAGGCACTTACTTGCACCCTTCGGTTCAGCCTAGAGGTGAGGAGAGCTCATCTAATCAAAATGGAAAAACATTTGCGTCAATAATGCAACCTGCATCCAATAAGACGATTCATATCCAAGAGTTGCATAATGATGAGAACGTAATAGGGGCTACTGTGGCCCTTCCATTTGATGCTGTTGAGGAGGTAAGATCACGCCTTAGTAATACATTATTTGGGTATTTTATCGGAAAACGTTTAGCGTTTCCGCTAGTCGAAAATTATGTGAAGAACGTTTGGTCCAAGTATGGATTGAAAAGAGTGAAACTTCAGGACGAGTTTTTTCTATTCCAATTTGAGACTAAAAATGGTATGGAAAGTGTTTTGGAGAATGGGCCGTGGCTGATTCGTCAAGTTCCATTAATTCTTAATGTATGGTCGTCTGTTACTGATTTGCATAAGGCAGAGATTAGGAAGGCTCCGGTTTGGGTCAAATTGCACCGTGTTCCTATAGTTGCGTATTCTGAAGTTGGTCTAAGCTTGATTACATCTCAGATTGGTCGTCCGATTATGTTGGATTCTTATACTAGTAGTATGTGTATCAATCCATGGGGTCGGAGCACGTTTGCTCGTGCTCTTATTGAGGTTTCTGCTGCGGATGTTCTTAAAAAATCCATGGTTGTTGCTATCCCGATTGAGAAAGATAAAGGGCATAATTTGGTGACTATTGATATTGAGTATGAGTGGACTCCTCCTAGATGCTCTACTTGTCTCATTTTTGATCACATTGATTCTAAATGTCCTAAGTTGTCTTTGGTTGTCAATAGTAAGGTTGCTACACAGGTTGTTGATGTAGATGAAGCTCGTATGGATAATGATAATGATGGTTTTGTGGTAGTGAATAATAATAAGAAGAAGAAGGGTAAGAACAAGCAACATCAGGTTGCTGGGATTAAATTAACTAAACCGGCTCTTAATCTTGCTTATCGTGTTGTTGAGAAAGGGGGTAGTTCTAAGACGACTAAACCAAAGGAGTCGTTAGGTACTTCAGTTCCGGATGCTCCAAAGAAGGATGGATCTATTCTTAAGAGGGGTTTCCTTAATAATAAGGTTTTGGCTCCTGATTCTAGTCAAACGGGGACAAGCAACAAGAATTCCTTTGGTGCTTTGAGTGGTATGATGGAAGATGGCACTGATTGGGAGGATGGTGGTGGCCCAACAGATGAGGTGGTAAATGCTGATAGTGAGACTGACGAAGATATAGTGATTGATGATCGCCATGGAACTCGTCAGCCGGATATTCGCACTTCTCATGCATTATGATGATTTCATTTTTTCAATGTTTATGCACTTTTAGGTGGTTTTTTCCTATTGGTGTAATTTGTTTTGTAACTGTTTGTTAAGAGATCATATGGCATGTCATATGATTTAGTGGTTGTTCAAGCTAGTTAGCTTGAGGTTAATGTAGCTTTTCCGCTACATTCCATTGTACTTCAACGCTTTTTGGGAATATATTTTACCGGGGATGATGCCCTTTTACCCAAAAAAAAAAAAAAAAATGTTTTAACAAAGAATTTTAAGGGATTATTCCCTTATACACAAACCATTTAACTAAACTTTTGTTTAGAGGTAAATGTTTGTGTATACTTCCAGATAACCTAAGAGGGATTGAGAAAACCATTTAAACCAACTTAAAACTTGAAACGACAATTTATACTTGTCAACTAAGAAAACTTTGACCAGAGTATAAACAAAGATTTTTCAAACATTTACGGATCTTATTAATTATTTTCGATAAATCGACAAAAATCTTGTTAATTAAATTCAAATTTATTTTGAACATTTTATATAATTCGTCGAACTAAGAAATTTAAAATCTTTACGTTTACATTTCATAAAAATTGAATATTTAATATTTAATTAGTTATAATAATTATCGACGCTTTAAACGTCGGATTGAGAAAAACTGATAAAAATGATATTAAAGATGAAACTGAAACATAGAAGATATGAAGAAAGATTTTTGAATAGATACAGTTATGATATTTATTTCGTCAGGAAAGTGAACGTAATTATTGACACATTATGTAGAAAAGATAAAGAATCAATTAAGATGTATTTCTTGATAACGACGGTGCAAAATAAATTGCCAAACAATATAAAAATAGCCGATGATTGTAAAAAGGATAATATAGATAATAAAAAGTGGTTCGCGGCTAGTGTGAACCATTAGAATTGAGAAGCCGAGGGCATTAACTGTTTTAAAGGCCACTTGTGGTTGTATAAATATGGAGATTGTGAGATATAGTTACGTTGGAATTTGTAAGTATAAGTATTCTATTTATGTCATTTATGACTAAAAGTATCTTTGTCTAGAGAAGATGTACTGATGGCAATTATGAAGGCAGACATCGCCTCATACATTAGTAAACGTCTAGCTATTGCAAAGGTCATCATCTGAATTTGATTCGATTTGGGTCATCGTCGACCGACTGACCGAATCTGCTAATATCATTCTCGTTAATGATAAATGCAAAAGAGTTATGTAAACATTGTGTGCCTGTATCGACCATCTTTATCAAGATCCTCGCTTCGCATCGAATTTTTAGAGATTTGCTCAGAAGTCATTGAGAACGAACCTTGATGAGAGTACTATGTACCACCCCAATCGAAGGGACGAGGTAAAGTAACGATACAAAATACTATAAGCGTTGTTCTATGTTTGAATGATTGACCTTTGGTAATAGACCGTATAATCGTTTTCCTTTGGAGGGATTATCATTGATAATCATCGTGTTAGGATTAAGATTGAATCTTGTTAGGATCTAAATATTAGAGCATCTGTAAGCAGGAGTTGGGATGAAGACACCCGACATACACCCATTGTGAGTTGGACATGTCTTTTAGGTTTAAGGTTTCCTATGATGGCGAACCTAACCTTACAAAATACTCGACCCGCGAGACCTGAAATGATTGTTGAAATTAGGATCTGATTATTGACAGCCGGTAGTGGGCAAGAGGTTATGTGAATGTGAAATGTAGATCTTGAAGTGCCAAATGGGTAGCGAAGTTATGCCACAATTTTTAACCTTGGAAAAATGAATTCATGATCTGACAAATCATGGGATATAAGTCCCCGTTGTATGGGACCATAGAGATGATGTAAAAAGATTGGTTTGAAAGGCATACAAGCTGGATCTACCCTAGGACTTCAAGAGCTGCGTGAATTATGTTTCATAAATCTGACTTGATAAAATGCCTATCAAGTGAAAATCTGAATTCTTCTTAATAAAGCTTAGATCGGCGAAAAGTTGCATTCATCAAAAACCCATGAACATCATGGATAGAGAAAGTAAGTCAACATTAAGCCTGATCTTATTCCCGTAGTTATGTTGATAGAACTCGCGTATTGTAATGAATTACACTTGTGAGAAAAGACCGAATATGGAGGAAATACCCACATGGCTTTAACTCTATAAGAAGCGAGTAGTAAGATGATCTTTGAGGACAAAGATCATGTTTAGGGGTAAATGCTGTGATAATCCGTCAATTTATGGTCGATATTTTATTCTCAATATTTATTTGAAAACATTATTTTAATATTACAATATGAACTCACTTATTTTTGGGAAGTAATTTGGATTTACGTCTTGAAGTAGCATCGACTACGTCTAAACCGGAGGATTCAACGTTACGTGCTTACGTTTACATACACCGTCTTTGGTGACAGTCCGACATTTCAGAAAATAAATTTATCCGTGAAAATTATTTTTGAGTTTTAAATTTGTGTTGGTTCATAAACTCACAAATTTACGAGAAAATATTAGGACTTACGATTTTATTTTAACGTCCTTTACGACTAAACCGGAAACCTTAGGATTACGTATTTACGTTTTCGAACTCCGTTTTTGATGAGACAATTTTTATAAGATTCGTTTTGTGTCGTTGATTCATAATTTATAAAAATGTTTTTCGTAAAACGACCCGAGGGCACGCAAATCGAGGAAACTAGAATCGAGGAGTACCCGTAATTAAATGGGGATGAGACAAGATAAACTTGCCCCACCCCCACACCATGGACGGCTAAGCCTTAGCCACACACCCTTGTGAGGTGTCAAAGCTTACTAAGTAAGCTAGGACACTTGTCCTAGTTACTTACACAAAATGCATGCACCACAAAACCACCAAAAGCTAAACCATTAGCTTCATTATTCAACTCATGAAAAACACACAATTCTCTCATCCCACTATACCTTTGCCGTCCATATACATCACCACCACCACCATCATTGATCAAAATTAACCATGAAATCTCATGTTATTTACATACATGATGAAGCCCTTTTGAAACCCTATTGATTGGTGGTGATTATAACATCCAAGGAGGAGTTTCCATGGAGTATTAGGGCTGATTTTCCACAAGGTGATCATGAAGATTGGTGGTCTTGAAGATGGTCTTGGCTATGCACAAGTTTCTCCATCAAAATCCATGTTTTGATCACAACCTACATCATCATGGTGGTATAAAGATTGTCCTCCTCATCCTCTTGTTATTTTTGGTTATGTAATCATATATTTTATTTCCTATTGTATATGTTTATGATGAATATATGATGATAAAAATATTGTGTGGGGATTTGGTGTTGATAAACATGCTTAAAAAGATGAAAAACTATAAGAAACAAGGCTAAAATCTTGTCTAAATTTGTTGGCTGTATAAAACAGTAAAGAAACATGTCATGAACTGATAAAATGATGAATTAGAACTAATATACAGTAAGCTATGGGTCTTGTACACATGTGAGAGTTGTCCATGCAATGGAATCATTGTAATGAGTGAGATATGATCAAAACAAGTTGGGTGTTCTAGTCTGAATAAGAAGTTTTGTAGGGACTGTTAAGGCAAGATAAACTTAAAATGAGCAGTAGCTATAACTAAGTTAAATGTATCACATAATATGAAGAACATGTCACCCAAAAATGAGATTCTAATTCATTATAGAACTCTAGATATGGTAAAAATGGTGAACATGAAGATAAAAATCAGATTTTAAGAATTAATGTTTATTATTATTATATAAGCACTCACATTTTATTGTATAAAATGTAAAATAAAAACCCACTAACTTATGGATTTTATTTATATAAATATGTAAAAGGTTAAATAAGTGTATAAATTATAAAAATGGTAGTGGAATAATACTTATAAGTAATAAAAACTATAAACTTGATTTTTACGACTTTTTCGGCTATTACCGTAAAATTAACGTTTTTCGCCAATTAAAACTTAGACGATCAAACCCGTCTAATGTAAAGTTTTTAAAAGTCATATACTGATATATAAGTATCTAATACAAGTAAAAACCGATAAAACCCGAACTATAGGACATACGGACATTAACGAGCTAAGTAAACATATTGGACTAATAATTGGACTAAATAAGTTAAACTCTTATAAAAAGAACTTATTGGGCTTAACCCATTTGGGCCCAACTTGTAAAGTTTAAATACTGATAATATAAGTATGAAATGGATTAAAACAAGTTAAAGAACTTATAATAAGTTTATTGAACCTAAAACACGTAAATAGGTAAAACTAGTAAACTAGTATAAAAGTTATCGACACATAACACAAAAATAAGCGAATGAGAATATATAAACCCACTTGATCATCATATATATAAAATCATCATATGTATACATAAATGTTATTTTTATAAAGTCATTGGACATGAGTCTAAGACGAGTATTATTTGTCTAGGTTTCCGTGATTGAAGCACGTACCGTACGTCCGAATTGCCGATAACCCGCCTTCCCACATCAACGTGAGTTCATAGCCTCGCACTCTTTTAAATGTTTTATGAAATGTTTTATAAACCCGCGAGGGAGATAACATGTTAGTTTTTATAAAATAGGACACCATTTGTCCCGATTGTTTGTTTATTGATTTGGACCCGAATGATTGTATGACCCGATAAATGATTAAAGGACCCGATAGATGAAATTAAATGGATTATTAAAGTTAGGCTATGTCACTAAAAGTCCCATTAGCATGAATTGTGAACTACCGGGATTTGGTAGACGCTTATGCATTTAAT
Source organism: Glebionis coronaria (assembly GCA_025667525.1). Taxonomy (NCBI): domain Eukaryota; kingdom Viridiplantae; phylum Streptophyta; class Magnoliopsida; order Asterales; family Asteraceae; genus Glebionis; species Glebionis coronaria. The sequence continues at coordinate 132,782 of JANFOE010000551.1, forward strand.
AGTACTATTTGGGGACGATCACCCCAGTTCGCGCCTTGACGGTTGATCCCCGTCGTGCCACATTGATTGGTAAGCGAATTTATGTATGAGAAGATTTCCACAGCGTGACCTTTGTGACGACACGCTAATTTAGATGGGCAAATTGAGTATCGGGTTAGCTACCCGTTGTTCGTTTTAGTAAGGTAACAATGTCATGCGGCTTATAATAATCCAAATAACAAAATACTACTAGACGCACCGAATTACGATGTATTGCCTGACTAGCAATACAGGGTCATACTATTGATATTATGTTCGTGTTTTGGTTTTCATAACCATATTCATATAACGGTTTTTATTTTCATACAACGTCATAAGACGTATTGTATGATGTTTTTACGACATTGGCTCGTATAATGATTTTTAAGGCAAATGCCTATATTATGATTTTCGATAAGGATTGGTATAAAAATGGCTTTGGCTATTTTATGGCCTATTAAAATGATTTGTACAAAATGATTTTCAGTAATAATTTTATACCGATATTATATTGATGGTTTATTAAACTCTATGAATTCACTCGGCGTTATCGCTGACCTTTTCTTTTAACATGTTTTGTCTCAGGTACTTGAAGGTAATTCTCGGGAAGACAACAAGAATTCATGGCCCGCACTTAAATTATAATTTCCATTCAAATTTTTGTAAAACCTGTATTAAATACAATGACTTGGGACCTATGTAACTTTGATATTTATGAATGGAAATGCTTTATTAATAAACGACGCGATTTTTATGCGTTGTCTATGATGTGAGTAATGTGCTATCCCGTAACACCAACTAGTCTTCCGCTGTATTGAGTTGTATAAATTTGGGGGTGTTACATTAAATATATTAAGCACTTAGGTTAAAATATGTATTATTAGTTATTAATAATATAACCTAAGTCATGTTAATTAATTAATTATATCCATGGTTTTTAAATAATTAATTAATTATAAGTCTTAATAATATAAATACTTAGGTTAAAATAATTTCATGATTATTAATAATTAATTAACCTAAGTCATGTTATTAAATTAATCACATCTTTTATTAATTTAATTTTAACATAAGTTCATCACATAATAAAAAAAATAACATAACCATGAACCGGATCTAAGCTTAAAAACATGAACCGGACATGAATCGACACCGTATCCCGAACCAAATCGGGGTACCCCTTGCTGCCATGGGACCCACACGCACCAACCAAGACCATATGGTCTTGGTGGTGGTCGACTAAGCAAACCGAAACCCCCGTGGGGTCGGTTGCAGCCTGCGGCCCAAAACAAAACACCCCTTAATCTACCCTTTGATTTAATTAATCATCAAAACATGTTAGATATATGTTTAATTAATGTGTTTTTATAAAAACATCACATGTTCATAATTAATAAAAAGATTAAATTAAAAGAAAAGGTTTAAAAAGGTTTTACCGTATTCGTGGATCAAGAGGGTGAAGAACAAACACGAACAAACAACAAAACTTCAAGATCCAATATCAATGAATCACCTTGTTTTGTGATTATGGGTGGCGGCACAAAGAGAGGAGAAAGAGAGGGTTTTAGGTTTTTCTTGAAATCTTCTGTAAAGTGATTTTGAGTAGTAAAAACTAATTAACCCCCTTTTAGTAAAAATTTGTAATGGGCTTGGCCCATTACTCTTGTTTGGCCGCGGGTAGGGACCCCCCCATGGGGTTCCCGTACCTCTTTTCGTGTCTCGTTATTTAGTTAGTCGTTTGTGTTTATTTATGTTCGTGTTTTAAATGTTCTCGTTATGTAAATACCATAATCTAATATATTTAATTACGCTCGTATTAAATATATATACGTAATTAATAATAGCTCGTGTTTTAATTACGCTCGTGATTTCGTGATCGCATGTTCGTGATTAATTATTGCTAAATAATTATTACGTGATCGTGCATATAAAATACTTATCGTGTTCTAACACGTACGTAATACGTAAACTCCTAACACGTAATCGTAATCATGCTATATTAGGAAAGTTTTTAACTAGTACGTACGATCCTAAGGGTACTATGCATGGTAAAAGCATGTGGGTTTTACAACTCTTCCCCCCTAAAAAGAATAATTCGTCGCCGAATTATAGATAAAGTAAACTAGAAAAGAAGAACATACCCGAATTTAAAATATGAAATGAGGGTAAGAAGCTCGGATAGACTCCTCCGTTTCCCAAGTGGCTTCCCGCTCGGTATGATCCCTCCATAGAATTTTGACGAATGGAATCGTCTTCTTTCTCATGACTCGTTCTTGTCTGTCAAGAACTCGTTCGGGTTCTTCTATAAAAGTGAGATCTTCACGTATCTGTTCCAGTGGGTACTGAACTATGTAAAGGGGATGATATTGGTACCCTCTGAGTTAGGACACATGAAACACATTGTGCACATGCGTAAGCTGCGGAGGTAACGCCAATCGGTAAGATACTTCACCGACTCGTTCAATGATATCAAACGGTCCGATGAAACGAGGACTGAGCTTCCCTTTTATCCCGAAGCGTCTAACACCACGTGCCGGCGAAACCTTAAGGAAGACGTGATCTCCTACGTTAAAGTGTAAATTCCTACGATGCTTATCGGCGTAACTCTTCTGACGTGATCGTGCCTCCTGAATTTTCTGCCTAGCTACTGTGATCTTCTCATTTGTCATCTCAATGATTTCCGGTCCTTCGAGTGTTCGCTCGCCAACCTGATCCCAGCAGATTGGGGTGCGACACTTCCTACCATACAACATCTCAAATGGAGCACACTTGATGCTTGCGTGCCAACTGTTGTTGTATGCAAACTCCACCAAACAGATGTATTCGTCCCAATCACCCGTCCATTCCAACGCACATGACCTCAACATATCCTCCAATGTCTGAATGGTTCGCTCCGACTGTCCGTCCGTTTGAGGATGAAAAGCCGTGCTAAGCTTAAGTTGTGTACACCAAACTTTCTGCAGACTTTTCCAAAAGCGCGAAGTGAATCGAGGATCTCTGTCTGAGACGATGCTGGTTGGTGCACCGTGGAGTCTCATGATCTCTCGTCTATACGTATCTGCGAGTTTACTTACCGGATCTTCCTTGCGGATCAGTAAGAAATGAGCTGATTTGGTAAGTCGATCAACGATAACCCAAATTGCATCGTGCTTCCTTTTGGTAGGTGGAAGACCGGTGACAAAATCCATGGTGATTTTATCCCCTTCCATTCTGGAATATCTAACGGTTGAAGGAGACCGCCAGATCGCTGATGCTCGATCTTAACCTGCTGGCAGGTAAGACATTTGGAGACGTAAGTGGCCATATCCTGTTTCATACCACTCCACCAAAAGTACTGCTTGATGTCATGGTACATTTTAGTTGAACCAGGATGTATCGAGAATGGGGAGCTATGAGCTTCAGCTAGCAAAGCTTCCCGGAGTTCTTGGTCATCAGGAACACAAAGTCTAGTGCCCTGCCATACGATACCATCTGCATCTACTCTGAATTCCGTCTGCTTCTCCAAATTCTATACTATCGCCCAGATTTCTCCGTCATCCTTCTGAGCTTCCTTGATCTTAGATAGAAACTCGGGTTCTACTCTAAGATTAGCCCAGTAACCGTGCTGTCCACGTACCATATACTCGATGTCTAGTCGCTCCAAGTCTCTTATGATTTCCTCTTCGATTCTAATGCTGTTGATCATTCCGGACTTCCTGCTAAGGGCATCTGCTACTACATTTGCCTTTCTGGGATGATACTGTAGATTAATGTCATAATCCTTCAACAGCTCTAACCATCTCCTCTGCCTCATGTTCAATTCACGCTGAGTGAAGATATACTTCAAGCTCTTGTGGTCCGTGAAAATGTCACATGATTCTCCATATAAGTAGTGTCTCCATATCTTCAATGCAAACACGACTGCAGCAAGTTCCAGATCGTGCGTGGGGTAATTCTCTTCATAAGGCTTAAGCTGCCGTGAAGCGTACGCGATCACTTTCCCATGTTGCATGAGAACACAGCCAAGTCCCTTCCCCGATGCATCGCTGTAGATTTGAAATCCACCCGTAACAGATGGTAGAGTAAGAATAGGTGCAGATACTAGCTTCTGCTTCAGGTCTTCAAAGCTCTTCTCTCGATCTTCAGTCCTGACGAATTTCTCCCCTTTCCGCATCAATTTGGTCAATCGTGGTGCTAGGTGGGAAAAGTTCTCCACGAACCTACGGTAATAGCCAGCTAAGCCTAAGAAACTGCGGACTTCCGTCGCCGATGTCGGCCTCGGCCACTTAGTAATGGCTTCAACCTTCGCTGGATCCATAGTGATTCCTTCTGCTGATACAATGTGACCTAAGAATGCCACCTTGTCTAACCAGAACTCACACTTGGAAAATTTAGCATACAGCTGCTTCTGGCGAAGAATCTGTAGTACTATACGAAGATGGTCTTCGTGTTCCTCCTTGGACTTTGAGAAAATCTGGATGTCATCGATGAAAACAATGACGAATTTGTCCAGAAATTCATGGAAGATTCTGTTCATCAGATCCATGAACACTGCTGGAGCATTAGTCAGGCCAAATGGCATAACTACAAACTCGTAGTGGCCATAACGGGTACGAAAAGCAGTCTTAGCAATGTCCTGCTCCTTGACCCGTAGCTGGTGATAGCCTGACCTAAGATCGATCTTGGAGAAGTTTTTGGCCCCTTGGAGTTGGTCAAACAGATCGTCAATGCGTGGCAGTGGATACCTATTCCGAATGGTAATCTTGTTGAGCTCGCGATAGTCTATGCAAAGACGCATACCGCCGTCCTTCTTCTTAACAAACAAGACCGGTGCGCCCCATGGAGATGCGCTCGGTCGAATGAAACCTCGTTCAAGAAGTTCTTGCAGTTGGTCCTTCAGCTCCTTCAGCTCTATGGGAGCCATGCGATAAGGAGCCTTGGAGATTGGTTCAGCTCCTGGAACCAGCTCGATACTGAATTCCACTTCTCGTGCAGGTGGTATGCCCGGAAGTTCTGTTGGAAACACGTCTTGGAATTCCGACACTATTGGTTGATCCTGAATCGATGGAGATTCAGCATCCATGTCATGTGAACCGTAGCTAGATAACCCTCGCAGCCATGTGAAAGTAGTGCACGCGCTTGCAGGGTGGATATGATTGTACAGACCGTCCGGGTATGAACCCATTATGAATGTACTCTGGTGCATTGACATCACCGAAGGTAACTCGATATGAATGGCAGTCTATGGTAGCATGATACTTGGATAGCCAATCCATGCCCAAAATCATGTCGAAGTCATTCATGTCCAGCGGAAGTGCGTCGACAGGTCGAACCTTATCATCAAATTCTAGGGGAAGACTCTTGTATACGTGGGCGATTAATACAGAGTCCCTCAAAGGCGTGGAAATAGTAAGCCTATTTTCTAGTGGCAAGGGAGGCATCCTAATGTTCTTAGCATAAGCAGTAGAAATAACCGAGTGAGTAGCACCCGTATCGAAAAGATCACATGCAGCGCGACCATACATATACAAGATTCCAGTGATGGTACCTGTAGACTTGTTGGCCTGGTCTCGAGATGTCGTGTAGACACGCCCGACAGTAGGAGGCGGCTTGGTATCAGCATGTCCCGATGTACCCTCCATCTCGCCCTTACGACAATCCTTCATAATATGGCCAGGAAGACCACACTTGAAGCACGCATCAGTATTACGGCGACATGGTCCTGGGTGCCTACGGTGGCAAGTAGAGCAAAGAGGATGAGTGTATCCTCCAGCAGGTGCTCTGGCTGGCTGAGGACCTGATAAACATTTTACATGAGACATAATATTTGGGTACAAAGGACGAAGCGGATAATCGTAAGATTGAATACCAGTGATAGCTGGACGACTAGGCTGCGAACCTCTCTGGTTCTGGTCCCTACCGTTTCCATGGTTCCTGGTAGAAGTTTGCTAAAGTGTCAGAATATGAGTTATAACATAAAACATAAGGAATTTCGTAAGTATTAGGACTTGCTGTTGCTGAATTGCCCGGCGTTGTTACGGTAATTGTCATTACCGCCACGCCTATCCGTAGCAGAACGGTCGTTAGTCTGACCGTTTCCCTTGGGCTGATGAGGCTGCTGCTGAGTAGCCGGCTGAGACCGGTCCCCAGTTTTCTGTCTGAAAGATACAGTTAAAGAGATGAATATTTGACATATGGAAAGTATACGGATTGGTCACCGCTTGAATACGAAGGTTTACCTCTTGTCGGGTCTTTCAGCTTCCCCGAACTCATCCCTCTCCTGCAGCATCTCCAGTTTCCGTGCTGCATCGGCCACTTGTGCTACAGTATTGAACGTAGCACACACCAGATTGTTTGCGACCGATGTGCGAAGAGCCCATCTGAAGTGATGTGCCTGCCCTTCAGGAGTACCTGCTGCCGCACCAAGGAAACCAGCCAAGCGAAGAAAGTGCTGCATAAACTCGTTGCTATTCTCCCCAGCTCTCTGACGGATCCCATGGTACTCTCTCTTGAGCTTGTCCTGCTCAGCCTTGGGAAAGAACTGCTCCATCACCCTGTCCTTGAACTGAGCCCAAGTCAAACCAGCAACCCACTCATCACCACCTTCAGATTGCATCAAAGCTAACCACCAGTTGAGTACATCGCCTTCGAACCGATAGCATGCCAACCTCGCCTTGTATGCGGGGTCACAGCCCAGCGTTGAAAATCTTCTCGATGTGAGCCAACCAGCTTTCAGCATCGCTGGGGCTATCTGTCTTCTCAAAAGCTCGAGGGCGGAGCTTGTTGAATCTCTCCAGCCATACTGCTAATGTCACTGGAGGAGGAGGTGGAGGTGGCCGATTGTGCTGCTGATTGTTGGCCGCTTGAACTTCAGCCCGGATGTCATTCCTCAGTTGAGGAAGCAAGGCTTGCATGGCAGCCTGAATTGCAGCGTTGAGCTGCTCCTGTTCGCGTATGAGAACCATCTGACAGTATAACATAAAACATATGATTAAACATATCAAAACATAAAATATGAATATATACGTGAAAAAAATTTTATACTAAAAATTTCACGAGAAAAATTTTATGCAAGAAAATTTTGTGTATGAATGCATGATGCAGTTTTATGAAAACTTTGTATGCTCGAGAGTGAACGCCTCTGGTCAGTTCACCCAAAACAAAAGACATAACGAGGGGACGCCTATGGGTCGGTCCCAAATCTAAAAGTTTCGATAAAACACATGCGACTAAATAGGGCCAGTCCTGTACCAACCATTACTTAGTCAAAAACCCTGTAACAATGACATGTATATGTATGCTTAAAAATGATGAATGCATGAAAACAACTGTTAGTTCTAGGAAGACCGTAGTGACTACCCACTAATCACAGGTCATATTTGAGAGCCTACAGGTCGAAGCCTTGGCTCTGATACCATAATTTTAACACCCCATTTTGGAAATAGAAATATCACAGTAATTATGGCGTGTCATCAAAGCATACAAGGTAAAATGTCTAAACATTACCTGACCATATAAAGGAAAATACCGGAATCAAACATCGGTAGTCCAAAAGTAAAGCTCATCACACACAAACATAGTATAGTAAAGGAAAAGGACTAAACAATGTCCAAAGCATAAGTATCATAAAGAAAGGAAATGCATAATGTAAAGAAGGCTAGACAGCTTCCAGTCCATATGCACGTACTCTTAGTGTCTACGAGCGTCCCTGAGTACCTGCCGTTTTGGGAACATAGAAAAGGAAAACGGCTGAGCAATACGCTCAGTGCACGGATGTACAATAAAGCATGAATAGGATAAGCATATAACATAATGACAGCGGAAGAAAACTAAGTCCCGAGTAACCTGGTTAAGTCTTAATAAAACTGGTTTATAGTTTAAAAGTCTTATGTTTATCTTATAAAAACTGTTTGTCATATTTTACCATTTAGCCAATATAGGTCATGAAAATCCACCGTGCATGAATAATTGGAGGGGTGACCTCATCATGCAAATTAGAGGGGCTGCCTCTAATTTAATATACTGGTTTTATGGGTAGGAGGGATCAGCTCCTTGTGAAGGATGCAAGGCACACACCACATTCACCATGTAATCCTGAATAAAGCGTGTAACTAGGATGCACCCATACGCCCCACATGATAAATATAAATAAATGGCCACAAGCTGAAGGGACGCCATGAACAATCACTCCGCCGTGGTGAAGTCATAACATCAGTGCATCTGATGTTATGGTTATGGTACCTCCATAACTAGGTGAAACTGGTCATGCATGTATATGGCTATAGGTAATCATATTTAAACATAAGCAATCAAACTCATACTTATACTACGGGAAAACAGTTGGCTGCATACGGGGAAATCCTAATAAGGAAAAAATGTCCATATTGAAAGGACGGGAATCCGTACCTTATGTCCAGTGAACGAGAACGATGAACTGCGAGAATCCTACTTCCGAAACACTAGTGCTACATAAATACGTACATGAAATAGGTATCTGCTTACTAAATAAATAGCTGGTTTTACGTCACGTCTTAGCTTATTTTATATGTTCTTACTACGTTTTACTGTTTAACGCCTTAAACTGTGTTAAATCTTATATTCTGCTTAATCTGATTAAGTATTTCTGGTATTTCATGTGTTATTATACTTACTGTGTAATGATAAGTAACTTTCCGAAAATAGCAGGTTTCCTAAAATAGAAAGTTTCCAAAAATAGAAAGTTTCCAAAAATAGAAAGTTACCAAAAATAGAAAGTTTCCAAAAATAGAAAGTTTCCAAAAATAGAAAGTTTCCAAAAATAGATTTACTGCTTAAAATAGATAAGTTTCTAAAAATAGAAAGTTTCCATAAATAGATTAGCTGCCTTAATTAAATAAGTTTCCATAAATAGATTAGCTGCCTTAAATAAATAAGTTCCTAAAAATAGCTGGTTTCCATAAATAAATTAGCTGCCTTATTTAATTAAGTTTCTAAAAATAGAAGTTTCCATAATTAGAAATAAGCTAGTTAAATAAGCTAAGTAAATAAGCCTAAGTGTTTTCATGATTATTTTCTAAGTCATATGATATATTGTATAGTTTAATAATTATTTCATGTAATTTAATTAAACTATAGGTTATAATATTTAATTAAAGTATAACATGTTTTTATTTAAATATATTAAGTACTTAGGTTAAAATATGTATTATTAATTATTAATAATATAACCTAAGTCATGTTAATTAATTAATTATATCCATGGTTTTTAAATAATTAATTCATTATAAGTCTTAATAATATAAATACTTAGGTTAAAATAATTTCATGATTATTAATAATTAATTAACCTAAGTCATGTTATTAAATTAATCACATCTTTTATTAATTTAATTTTAACATAAGTTCATAACATAATAAAAAAAATAACATAACCATGAACCGGATCTAAGCTTAAAAACATGAACCGGACATGAATCGACACCGTACCCCAAACCAAATCGGGGTACCCCTTGCTTCCGTGGGACCCACACACACCAACCAAGACCATATGGTCTTGGTGGTGGTCGGCTAAGCAAACCAAAACTCCCTTGGGGTCGGTTGCAGCTTGCGGCCCAAAACAAAACACCCCTTAATCGACCCTTTGATTTAATTAATCATCAAAACATGTTAGATCTATGTTTAATTGATGTGTTTTTATAAAAACATCACATGTTCATAATTAATAAAAAGATTAAATTAAAAGAAAAGGTTTAAAAAGGTTTTACCGTATTCGTGGATCAAGAGGGTGAAGAACAAACACGAACAAACAACAAAACTTCAAGATCCAAGATCAATGAATCACCTTGTTTGGTGATTATGGGTGGCGGCACAAAGAGAGGAGAAAGAGAGGGTTTTAGGTTTTTCTTGAAATCTTCTGTAAAGTGATTTTGAGTAGTAAAAACTAATTAACCCCCTTTTAGTAAAAATTTGTAATGGGCTTGGCCCATTACTCTTGTTTGGCTGCGGGTAGGGACCCCCCCCATGGGGTTCCCGTACCTCTTTTCGTGTCTCGTTATTTAGTTAGTCGTTTGTGTTTATTTATGTTCGTGTTTTAAATGTTCTCGTTACGTAAATACCATAATCTAATATATTTAATTACGCTCGTATTAAATATATATACGTAATTAATAATAGCTCGTGTTTTAATTACGCTCGTGATTTCGTGATCGCATGTTCGTGATTAATTATTGCTAAATAATTATTACGTGATCGTGCATATAAAATACTTATCGTGTTCTAACACGTACGTAATACGTAAACTCCTAACACGTAATCGTAATCATGCTATATTAGGAAAGTTTTTAACTAGTACGTACGATCCTAAGGGTACTATGCATGGTAAAAGCATGCGGGTTTTACAACCATATCCGCCAATTCAATCGTCTTACCGCCACTTGCAAGTTTAAGGATGTCTCGAATGACTCGATTAAGATGATGCTTTTTCCGTATTCGTTAGCTTGGCTCGTGGTTGTGGTAAAATACGACCTTTTAGGAAAAAGGCGTAAAAGCAGTATGTATCGAGTGATGATTTAGGAAAATCAACACTAATGACCCTTAAGGTATGAAAGTTCGTTTCCCAAGGAGGTATATGTGTGTGAGAAATTTGTTAAATGTTTGTGATTAATGATTGGTTTAGAAGGGGATGAGAAGAGAAGATGACGAAGACGTAAAAATAAAAATAAACACTACTAGAAAGTTAAAACGTAGAACCTTAAAAACCACAAAAATAAAAATTAATTCTAAAAATTACCAAAAATTCACCAAAAATCAAAATAAATAAACTAAAAGTTTACCAATGATCAAAACTTTTTCAAACCTTTTAAATAATTAAATACTCAATTTTTAAATGCTAATTAAAGCCCTAAAAATCAGATAAATTATCAAAAAGCCTAAATAAAGATTTTTCAATTGGTAAACCTCTAAAATGACCTAAAACGATTAAAAACTATTTTTAGAAATTTTTAAACTATTAAAAACTATTTAAAATGATTTAAAAACTATTAAAACTTAAAATAATTATAAAAATTAATCTAAAAGTGATAAAATTATTTTAAAAGTTGCTAAATTCCTATTTTAATGTATTAAACCTAAGAAAAATGTAAAAAGTTGGAAAATGTGAAATTTTAAAAATAATAATAAAATAATAATAAAATAATATTAAAAATCCAAAAATTATAAAAAATTCTAAAAACTTGCAAACTAGTTTATTTTAACCTAAATAATCAGAAAATCAAAGTGAAATTACCAGAATACCCCTATTGGGCCCTCAAATGGGCCAAAACCAAAAACAGTCAACCAAATTGGGCTTTTGAGCCCAAAAAGTCAAACTTGGCCCAATTGACTTGGAAAAGCCCTATCTGACTTAAAATTAAATTCTATGAACAAAACTCTAAAGGCCCAAAAGCTGAATATGATCGTATCACAGCTTATTTAACACTCAGCTTATTCTTATTGGGCTTTTCAGCCCATTAAGCCATAAGCTAATGCCATAAGCTCTAATTTGACACACAACCTTTTTTTGGGATGCTTATGAGATCTATAAAAAGAAATTTTGAAAAATCTCACTCAATAAGCCAGAAATAAGCAAAGTAAAAATTCACTAAAAGACAAAATAGTCGTTTTAGAGATTTAGGGCACCTCAGGACTTGATTCAACTTGCAAAAGATTTCAAATGGACTCAATAAGCCAAATCAATCAACAAAAATACAATAAGCACAACCAATAAGCCAGAATAAGCACAAATGAACTTATGAAAAAGTCAATGAAGTTGGTTTTCTAGTCAAACCCTAAAGTCAACCCACCAAATGCTCCAATATGAACAAATGGGTCAAAATATGAGCACCTATTAGAAAAACAAAGTTTTTGCTGGTTAAAATAAGCTATTATAGCTTATTGATAAGCTGAACCTAATTTTACACTATCAGTGGCAACTAGCAGGGGAAAGGAGTTCCCACTGCTTTGACTATTTGACCAAGCTTATTTGAGAGTTCTGGTTTGATTCAATTGGAAACAAAGGCACCCTTGTGATCAGTGAATCACAAGGAGTCAATAGCAACAATAAAATCACAAATTGGTTCACACAATAAGCCACAATAAGCCAAACAGTCACCAGATATGCACCAGATATAGAAATAAGCAGTTAAGCACTTAATAAGCAGATTTAGCAAGAATAAGCCAACCAAACTTAACAGGATGCATACACAATCTATATAAACTAAGAACAAACACAAAGCAACAAGAATCAAACACTGAATCAAAGTAAACAACAAGATCAAAGCAAAAAATGTTTCTGATGAACAATGAACAATATGTAGACAAGTTTTGCTGATCTATTTGACACTTGATCAAATTTCAAGCCTCAAATCCTTCTTCCCTGGTGTGATTAACTAAGGTTTAGAACTTGTTAGCCCTGGCCTAATCTTAGATCTAGGTGTCCTCAAAATCCTAGCCAATTTTACCAAGTTTTTAAGATTTTATAGCCAAATTATGAATCTATGTGTTCAAACCCTCAAAACCTGCAAACAGATGAACAAATACACCTAAGTAACAGATACCAACACTTAGCAACAAATAACAACCACTTAACAAACCACAAACCCAACTTATGCAGTAATCCCAAACACCCTTTTAAAACTTGTTTTCACAATTTTTCAAAGGCTTATGCAGATTTTACCCACAAATCAGATCAATAACACCTCAATAACATCAAACCAAACCAAATAAACAATAATCAAGCACAATATCACAGATTCAAGCATAAATCCACAAAAATCACAAATAATCAAAAACTTAAAGAGAAAATGAAAAGGGAAGAAGATGCAAACCTCCAAGACCTACATCCAGGCCCTGGATTGTTTGAGCTTAGGTACTAGCAAAACAAGTACCATCTTCCAAGCTGCTAAGAAGAACAAACCACAAGGTGAGATCAAAATAATACCAACTTTCTGATTTTTGATGCACAAGCTTTATCACTTAAAACCTTGCCTCAAAAACCTTCAAACAAGATAATGGAACTCAGATTTTAGCTTATCAAACACCAAACTTTTATAAATAATAGATTAGAACTCAAAATTTTAAGAAATTCAAACTTTATTTCATAAAAAGGAATTACAAAGATTTAAAAGCTAAAATCTGGAACAAAGGGACTCTCACATGTTGAGGTCTCCTTTTATAGGCAAATGCCTGGCTAAACACTATTCACAAACCCTAGAAGTGAAATTACCTAAATGCCCTAAGTACTTCTAGACGTTTTGATGGAATGAGCTGTTCAAATACATCTTGGACGTTCATTTCAGCTTTGATATGAAGCAAAGAGTCTAGGTTGTTGATTTGGCCACGTCATTTTTCTTGGAGGACAAGTTGTGTTTTCATTGGTTAAGAATGTTGAGTGTGGGGTCCAGGGAGTAGTGGGAGTGAGGGTTTTGTGTGTGGGATTTGTTTCTGCACATGCGAATCAAGTGTGGGTAAGGTTAATTTAGATTTACCCTTTGTTTAAGTTGGTGTAAATTATGGGTTGGTAAAAGGTGAGTAGTGGTCCTTTTGATCCGAAATTGGGGGAATGGGAGTTGTTTGGCGCAATATTGGAGTTTGAATGTTTCAGTGCACAAAAATGGCCCTTCTTCTTCCTTTCTTTTGTCATTTGTGTTTTAAAGTCTGTCAGCGCCCATTTCCTTTGTAACAACTTTCACAACTTGGCATTTTTGGCACAAAACTTTCTAAAAAGTGTTTCAAGGGTTATTTTTGACACTTTTGCATATTTCAAGGGCTGATTTTGGACAATGTTGATCTTCAAAGGTCTTCAATGTATCTTTGGCTTGATGAGGGACCATAATTGACAATTTGAAATTGTTGAGGGACTAATCTTGCCATTTCTTCAAAGTTGAAGGACCTTTTGTGTAATTTTGACAAACTTAAGGGACCAAACTTGTAATTATCAATATACAAGGGTTTTAAGTGTCATTTCTTCAATAAATGAGGATCAATCTTGTTTGTCTTCAAGTCTTCAAGGGTATTTGTTGAGTATTCCATGATTAGGGCTCGGTTCTTTGTACGGCTTCGTTTCTCGTGTCCATTTTTCCTTGTAACTTGTGATCTTTTGTCTTTTTCATGATATCCATACCTAAAAAACACAAGTAAACAAACACAAGCATATATATGGTATATTATGACATTTTTATGCATTTAAAAGCCCGAAAAGAACGATGAGATCATGTATAAATTCCATCTCATCACTCCCCCATACTAAGCCATTGCCGTGCCCTCACGAAATGCTAGAATAAAGTATCTAAGCATCACCAAAGTTAAATTTTAATAACCATTATTGAAGAGTAAAAGATATACTACGAAGATGTGTAAAGACATAATGTATGATTTTCATCACGAAAGTGACTTTTAGGGTCAAAGAATAGAAACAAGTAAATGTCCCTTAGAGTAAACTTCGTCATCCTTGATTGTCATACATTCCATGCTAAGTGCAAAAACGAGATCATTGTTGGTACAAGTCACAATGCTAACACTACTCATACGTCCAAATTGTGTAATACTTTTTCTCCCCGCAATCCTAGTTATTATAAAAGGAAATGGGTTACTAGCATTTTTTATCTATTTGTCATGGATCACAAGTGATTCATATTGACTTATTTGAGTAGTTATTAGTCCGAAAGCAAAGTAGCACGATTTGGTCAACAGTTAGCCGAAGGACAAAATCTTTTAAAACGGCTTCTCGTGTATCTCCTTAAGTTCATATCTTGGCATAACTCGTTTCACGATTTGAGACCTTTCTCGGACCGATATTTGGCATGTACTTCATACTTCAAATCTTGGGAAGACGTTCTTGAAATTATGGTCTTCTCTTCATATATTTGGAATTCCTTCACTTGACGTTTTTGAGAGATTCTTCATATTGGACCACGACTTCATCATTTTTCTTCAATCTTTACTTTGGATTTTGATATACAACGATCCGCCTCCTTTTCGGACTTGGATATATTTATCCTCATACCTTGTTAGGGTCTTTTTGGATAGACTTTCTCCATGATCTTTAGGGGAGTAATTGCTTTTCGTCGTGTGTCTCGATCCTTCATATTGATTTAGGAATAATGATACTTCACATCATCTTTGGATCTTTAGCAAAAATAGAGCTCCTCATGCCTTGTTAGGGCCTTTTTGGATGATCGCCAATCTTCGCGTCCCGCTTCAATAAGTTATGCCTTGGCTATGAACTCTATTCAACCCCGAGGATGCTTTTAAACGATCTTACGCTAGAGACTAAGTAACCTTTCAAATCGTACGACCTTACTTATTGCAATTATGATTTATTCCTAATGCATTGATCTTATGGGAAGAAAAAGCCACAATTAAAAACATATGAGTTTTTGAAAGAACACTTTCATGTTCTACGTTTAGCATGATCACTTGTCTAACTCTATCATCTCTCTTTCTTTACTATATAAAGACCTTTAATTAAAGAGACTCGTGAATACTTAGCCATGCAAGTCAAAATTAAGCCAAATTTGGATTAGCTTTCATTAAGACTATATCAAATCAAAGTTTTGGGTTTTTAAGCCACCTATAGGATCTTGCACTATCTTGGACTTTTTCAAGTTTAGAGAATGCGTTTTATAGTTCCCTTGATAAGTGAATTTCTAGAATCAATTATAGGAACTTGCGAAAAGTTCTTGTTCTTAACCCGAAAGAGTTAAGACTTTCGCGTTTTAAAGCTCCCTATATAAAAGTCTAGCAAAACTTGAATTGAGCGGGTTAAGGAATGTAAATGGCTCCAAATGCCCATCAAGTCAAAAATTAACTCTTATTCTACCCAACGGAAAATATACATTCGTGTCTTAAAAACATTTATGAAAAACTAAGAAAAATTTTAAAATTTGGCCATTTATAGCCTTATTAGCAACAAAACATTGAAAGTTGGAAAGCGTGAGGGCGTAGCAAAGCAAGTACCTATTCACCCCCCCCCCATACTAAAAGTAAACATTGTCCTCAATGTTTCGAGTCTAAAGGTGGAGCACCCCATACTAGAGACGAAGAGTCGAATGCTTAGGATCTAGCATGGAAAGGGTGATCTAAAGCCGTTTATTAAGTATGCTAAAAGATAATTGTTAGAACAATAAAGGATATGTCATGGATTCGTGAAAAACTTCTTCAAGCAAACAATGGAGGCTTACGTAAACGAACACGAGAGTCTTCAATTGTAGATGATGATGACGATCTAGATAACACAATCACAAACAACCACGAGACAACGAGTTGAAAGGGTACAAGTCCCCTTATTAGTGAATAGTAAGCATAAAGGATAAGCATGGGATCTCCCCCACGAGGCACCTCGTTTTTTATTACCGAGTCATGAGGTCGACTCGATCCCCTCAATGCTAATTATCATTGGGGAAGGTGACTTGGTCGAGGGCAACCATTGAAGGAATTTCCCCACCAAAGTAGTGCTTAAGCCTATGTCCATTCACCTTGAAATTAGGACCATCATCTTGAGCTAGCTCAATGGTCCCATATGGAAACACTTGTGTAATGGTGAATAGACCCGACCAACGAGATTTCAATTTCCCGGAAAATATCTTAAGACGAGAGTTAAAAAGCAACACTTGATCACCAACGTTAAAAACCTGGTTTTTAATCTTTGAATCATGAAACTTTTTAGTCTTTTCTTTAAAAATTAATGAATTTTCATAAGCATTATCTCTTAATTCATCTAATTCATTTAATTGTATTTTCTGGTGATCTCCCGCGGTCTTTAAGTCAAAGTTTGCATGCTTAAGGGCCCAATATGCCTTGTGCTCCAACTCAATGGGCAAATGACAATTCTTCCCATAGACTAACTTATAAGGAGTGCAACCGATAGGTGTCTTATAAGCGGTCCTAAAGGCCCATAAAGCGTCATCAAGTTTGTCGGACCATGAAGCACGGTTTTCTCCAATTGACCTCTCTAAAATCCTCTTCAAAGCTCGGTTCGAAACCTCGACTTGCCCACTCGTTTGCGGGTGATAAGCCGTAGAAAGACGATGAGTAACTCCATATTTCTTTAGAACCTTTTCGAATTGGTCATTACAAAAATGGGTTCCACGATCGCTTATAATAGCACGAGGGGTTCCGAACCGAGAGAATAGTTGCTTCAAAAACTTCACTACCACACGAGCATCATTAGTAGGCAAAGCCTTAGCTTCCACCCACTTAGAAAGGTACTCCACCGTGACGAGGATATATTTGTTGCCATGAGACGATGGGAACGGCCCCATAAAGTCTATTCCCCATATGTCGAAAATCTCACACACTTGAATTATGTTTTGCGGCATTTCATCACGTTGAGACGATTTTCCTTGACGTTGGCACGAATCACACGACTTTACAAGTGCGTGTGCATCACGATAGATAGAAGGCCAAAAGAAACCGGCATCGAACACTTTCTTAGCCGTGAGATTAGCACCGTGGTGACCACCCGTGGGTCCCTCGTGACAAGCTCTAAGGATATTAGAAGCTTCGGCACCAAAAACACAACGTCGAACGAGTTGATCCGCACAAACTCGAAAGAGATAAGGGTCGTCCCAAAAATAGAACTTGACGTCACGAAAGAATTTTCGTTTTTGTTGTGTCGTCATACCCTTGATTATGAAATTGCCCGCATGGTAATTTGCAATGTCGGCAAACCATGGGGTGGTGTCTTTAGAATTCACTACACCGAGAGTCTCAAGAGGAAATGTTTCGGTGATTTCCTTGTTCTCGAAAACATCTTTGTGAGGATCTTCTAGACGAGAGAGATGATCGGCCGCTAGATTCTCGGCTCCTTTTTTGTCAAGCACGGTGACATCAAATTCTTGGAGGAGGAGCATCCAACGAAGCAATCTCGGCTTAGCATCTTGCTTAGCTAAGAGATACTTGATAGCCGAATGGTCGGTATACACGATGCTTTTAGTCAAGACGAGATAAGGTCGGAATTTCTCAAAAGCATAGACCACGGCAAGGAATTCCTTTTCCGTTGTGGTGTACTTTAATTGAGCCTCGGTCATCGTCTTACTAGCATAATGGATAGGACGGAAATGCTTGTCATAACGTTGCCCTAAGACGGCCCCTATAGCATAATCACTTGCATCGCACATGATTTCAAAGGGTAATTCCCAATTAGGAGCAACAAGAATGGGAGCTTCAGTTAGTTTCCTTTTGAGAGTTTCGAAAGCCTTAACACAATCCTCATTGAAGTTAAAAGGAGCATCCTTCTCGAGAAGGTGTGTCATAGGTCGAGAGATTTTCGAAAAGTCCTTGATGAAACGACGATAAAAGCCCGCGTGGCCTAGGAAACTCTTTTTTTTTTGGTAAAAGGGTAACAATGACCCTAGTAAATAGAACCAAAAAAAGCGTTGAAGTACAATGAATGTGGTTGAAATACCACATTAACCTCAAGCTACAGGCAGCTTGTTAAACAAATGTTTATGACATACCATAAACATTAACTAGTCTAGAATGATGAAAAATATAAGCTAGACAAAAACCAAGACGAAAACATAAAATTATAAAGAAAGTAATAAACCATCAACATAGGATCAACCAGTTGGAGTGCTTGCCCCAATATGAGTGTTGAGAAGATTTACCGATTCATCATAGACAGTCTCGACTTCCTCCTCATTATCTTCTTCGCTAACTTGAACCACTTCTTCCATTCCAAACTTGGACAAAGTTGAAAATTTATTAGAGGTAGAAACAATGCTCATTGGATCCTTACCTTTGTTCAGACCACTAGGGTTGCTAGACTGCTGTGACTGACTAAATTTAGTATTCAACTTTTTACCATTATCACCACTCTTACTTGTAGCATCCAAGTGATTTTTTGGACGAAAAGAAACAGACTTACCTGTTTGAAAACCCTTGCTCAATGGAACACCTCTTGGTATTTGATTACCTAAGTTACCTTTGTTCTTCTTCCTCTTGCTTTGCACTTGTTGGAAACCATCACTATCAACATGAGTTGTCACATTTTCAACCATTTTAGGTTTAACATTTTTCGGACAAGTATCAAATGAATGACCAAAAATACTACAAGTAGGGCATCTAGGAGGTTTCCATTCATACTCAACACGAATAGTTTCCTTAGTGAATCCAGGGCCTTCAAGATCGGGGACACCAATAGTAATGTTTTCCATGAACTCCGAATTAGCATTCATTTCAATTAGACACCGGGCGAAACTACTACGTCCCCAAGACTCTTTACACATAGTATTAGTATAAGTGTCCATCATGATAAGCTTACCAAGAAACGAAGCAATTAAACTAATACCTTCCTCTTCAAACACCTGTAGCGGTACATCATGAAACTTAACCCATACCGGAATGCGAATTAGTTCCTCTTTTAGAAGGTTCGTATTCATAGTCCATTTCTTAAGAAAGATAGGCGAATTCCTTACCATCCACGGACCACCTTCAAGAACCGCATTAAGCCCCTCACAAGTCCCAAATTGAAAAAAGAAAAATCCTTTTTCATTCATCATAATACGCTTCAGACCATGTTTGGCCCCGTTATTCTTAGCAAAATACTCCACCACAGGAAACGCAATCCTTTTACCAAGAAAATAACCATATAAAGTATTGTGGTAGCGAGTATTTACTTTCTCAACAACCTTCCTAGGGATCGAAATATTAACCCCTTCACAAACACTGTCATTAACACAATGAAAATTAGATGAAGATGAGACTCCATCAGAGTTAATACCTTGATTAGTGGATGTAACCATTCCAGCTTCAAACTTGCAAAGTAAATCCAGAATTTCTTTGGCACGATCTTGAGAAAGCAATGCCAATAATGGATGTTTATTCATCTTTAGTGCATGCATAAATTCATCTGCATCACCAACCTTAAGAATCGTAACACCAAATGATTCCAAAACATCATGTAGATTACACGGATGCATTCCATTAATGGTGGCAGCTTTTTCAATCAAGTCAACGAACTCATCACTAGAAGAGGTTGCCTTAACCACATGGGGAAAAGCAATCATATCAGTTTCAAGTTTACACAATAATGCCACAATTTCCTTAGAACGCTCTTTAGAAATCAGTGCACACACAGGATCCTTTCTATCCTTAATTTCTTGCCCAACAGCACGAATATCTTGAATCTTGGTGATAACAACCCCAAGCAATCCAAGCACCTTTTTAATGTCAAGTGGCTGCATAGCATTAATGTTAGATGCAATAGACTCAATTACCTCAACACTTGGTTTTGAAGACATGATTTCAACTAGTACCCACGTGAATAAGGACAGCCGCACTCAACAGTTGCACCACTTAACAGCGATAATATTATAATGCGAACCAACATCCGAAACCCCAAAACACCCTAACACACCAACCGAAACCCCAAATACCGAAACCCTAACACACCAACCGAAACCCCTACTTAATTAATCAGCCGCCAAGTTATAAGGTCAGCCGCCAAAGTAAATGTCAGCCGCCAAATCAAAGGTCAGCCGCCACAATTATTGCTAGAATGTCAGTGATAACAATACTTTTTATGTGGGTTCTAATTTCTCGGAATCCTCTCGAATTGATCTCGGTCTTAAGTGGAATAATTGTTCTTGGTTACTAAATAAAAGGGTTTGGTTTTCTAATCTAATAAAAAGTGGAAATAAAAATTTAAATCAAAGATAATTAATTTAATGATGATTAATAAAAACTTGAATTTTAAATTAGAATTAAGATTAAAATAAAATTAAAATTAAATCAAGGAAACAGTAAAGAAATAGTAAAGAAACAGTAAAACTTTAAAATACCCAAAAGATAACTGATTCGGAAGTTACTGTTCATTCGGAAGTTAAGCTTCATTCGGAACTTTGTGCTTGGTTCGGAACTTTTGGATTCATCCGGAACTTATCCTTCATTCGGAACTTCCATTCATTCGGAAATCACTGTTCACTCGTTCGGAAGTTTTGGCTTGATCCGGAACTTACTGATTCGGAAGTTTTGTAAGTTCCGATTCGGAACTTTTGGTAAATAAATCGGTTCGGAACTTTTGCCTTGGTTCGGAAGATAAAAATCGGTTCGGAACTTTCTGCTTCGTTCGGAACTTTTCAAACTGATTCGGAACTTAATGCTTCATCCGGAACTTTTGTTTGGTTCGGAATTTTTAAACTGGTTCGGAACTTTTTAAAGGTAAACTCATTCGGAACTTTTAACTGACTCGGAACTTTTGAAAACACAACTCATTCGGAAGTTACTATTCACTGATTCGGAACTTCTGGGAAACCCAGATACAGAAACTAAACGAAGAACAAGGAAACACGGTTTTGATCCAAAAATCACCAAGTTTTTCACCAAAAACTAAAATAAATCAATCACAAAGCATCTACTAATCATAAACTACTAATCCCATCAACAAAAACACAAATCCCAACAACTTTTGAAGATCAAATCAAGAAAAATAAAGACTTAAAAACTTGAAGATAAAGATGATGATAAACAAGATAAAATAGAAAGATTAAACAAGGACTTTGTATTGAATGATTAATGTTTTGACAAGATAAATCAAAGGTTAAAATTACAAGATGAGAAAATTAAAGATTGAAATCACCAATCACCCTAATGGTGATGGTGATGAAACGAAACAGGGAGAGAAAAAGTGGGGGAGAAGAAAACTAAGCTAGACTCTCTAAAATGTGTGAAGGGCTCCTTTTATAGGCTTGTCCTTTGGTTGGTGAGTGGGCTTTCTCCCGTTCTTCTTGTCTTTTCGTCTTTTCAGGAAAGTTTCCGTTTTCGATTCTGATTCGGGATTTGTCGTCGATTAAATTCAACTCGTCTTTTAATTTCTTCGTTTAATAGACTTGAGTTTCTTCGACTTATATAAATCTTCCATCTTTGGTCCTTTTCTTCGATAAATCTTTGAATAGGCCCAATGACTTCAAATCTTTTGCATCTCTTGGACAATAGACTTTATCTTGAGTCTTTTCCTTCAGTAAAACCCGTGTAATCCCATGTTTTCTTTAATATTAATCCGGTTGGCTCTGAAAACACAATAAACACAAAAACCACGCATAATTCCAAACAAATGATATTAAATACGTGTTTTGGTCTCGTTTTAGCCCGAATTAAGTGGTAAAAGGATGGGTGTTTACACACCTATCAAATCCCCTACACTTAACCATTGCTATGCCCTCATGCAATGCTTAGTGATAAAGCAATTTTACACTTTTCTCATAATTAATCAACCTTGGCCTTATTTAAATTCTACTAAACAAAAATTTAAGAAATAAAACTTCAAAGGTAACAAAGGGATAGAAAACCATTTTCACTTGAAAATAGCTACATGGAAATAACTTGCAAAGAAATCAATGACTTACATTAGGGCTTTTGTGCTGCGAAGATTTATCACCCTCAAGTTTCACGTTCCCCAAACTAAGCTTAAAAACGAGATCATTGTTATTATAAGTTAGCAATTTAAACACTTACACACATGGCTTAATTAAATGCTTAAACTCCCTTATTCCTAGGTGTATCTCTTATATTTTATTTTTGTCTTAGAATGATCATGAAGATGCATTTTTTGGACTTATTTCGATAGTTTATTAGGGCTGAAAGCAAAGTAGGACGATTTGATCAATAGTTAGCTAAAGGACAAAATCTCTTAAAACTGCTTCTCGGGGTATCAAAAAGTTCATATCTTGGCATAACTTGGTTCACGATTTGAGACCTTTCTCGGGCCGATATTTGGCATGTACTTCATACTTCATATCTTAGAGACGTTCTTGAGATAATGGTCTTCTCATCATAATAGAGTTTCTTCACTTGGAGACTTTTGAGGGGTACTCCAACTTTGTTGACCACGACTTCATGATTATTTCTTCAATCTCTAATTGGGATTTTGAGATACAATGATCCACCTCCTTTTCGGACTTGGATCTATTTATCCTCATACCTTGTTAGGGTCTTTTCGGATAGACTTCTCCATGATCTTTATGGGAGTTGATTGCTTTTCGTCGTGAGTCTTGATCCTTCATATTGATTTTAGGAATAATGCTTTTCACATCACTTTGGATCTTCAGCAATAAAATGGAATCCTCGTGCCTTGTTAGGGCCTTTTCGGACTCGCCAATCTTCGCGCCCCGCTTCATAAGTTATGCCTTGGCTATGAACTCTTATCATTACCGAGCAACTTTTAAACGATCTTGGGCTAGAAGCTAAGTAACTTTTCAAATCGTACGACCTTACTTATTGCAGATAAATTATTAGCAAGTGATGGGAGAATAGGCAAATAATTACACAAAGTGAGCTTGCGCAAGAATACCGACTTATAATTGACTCTATCATTTCTCGTCCTCCACAATTTAAAATCTCAAGTAATGAGATTCGTGGACACTTAGCCTAATAAACCAATTAAGGTCTACATGGTTAAGGATACTAGCTAGAATAAACTTGGATAAGTCTATTCGGGTTGAGTCAAAATAGACGCAACGGGCCTAATATGTCAAAGACTTCTAAACTAGCTACACCACTTTATTAATATTTTTGACTTTATTGCGGGATATATACATATGAAAGCAACGATAAAAATTTAAAAATTACAACTAAATGGCCAAAGTTAATAAAAATTTGAAAAATGTTGAAAAATAGGATTTTCCGGTTAATTGAAGGCATTTTCATGGAAAAGTCCACTTAAAACTTCGATAGAAGTCCCCCCTACACTTAAGATAAACATTGTCCTCAATGTTTAAGCATGTGGGAAAAGTTTCCCCTACACTTATGACATTGTGCACGTTGGTTAACTAGAGTTAAGGATGGGACGACTAAAGTGATCAATTTCAAATGTGAGTATGAAGAAAATTGAATCACGATAGTTGAGAGATAGAACCGGATTTCGGATAACACGGGAGCACGGTTCTTCAAAAATTCCAAGAGTGCACTTATCCCTGTAATCACACCATACAAAGACAAACACATATAGAAGTCCCCCCCTACACTTAGGGGATTAAAACATAAGAGGATAGATACTCGGGCTGCCTCCCGAGGAGCGCTTGTTTTTGATAACCGAGTCACGAGCCTGACTCGACCCAAAATTAGTTCATGGGGAACGTGGTGAGGGATGAAATCACCTCCTTAGAGGTGTCCTCACCAAAGTACAACTTCACTCGTTGGCCATTCACCTTAAAATTTGGTCCATCAGGTTGAGCGAGCTCGAGAGTACCATATGGAAAAATTTGGGCAATGGTGAATGGGCCGGACCAACGAGATTTTAGCTTGCCCGAAAAGATTTTCAACCGAGAGTTAAAAAGTAAGACTTTGTCTCCAACATGGAACTCTCGGTTTTTGATCTTAGAGTCGTGAATGAGCTTAGTTCTTGCCTTATAGATCAAAGAATTTTCATAAGCCTCATTACGGAGTTCATTCAGCTCATTGAGTTGGATCTTGCGTAAGTCACCGGCTTTGTTTATATCAAAATTAGCCCACTTCAAGGCCCAATAAGCCTTGTGCTCCA
The DNA here is from genome assembly GCA_025667525.1 of Glebionis coronaria. Lineage (NCBI taxonomy): Eukaryota > Viridiplantae > Streptophyta > Magnoliopsida > Asterales > Asteraceae > Glebionis > Glebionis coronaria. The sequence goes on from JANFOE010000551.1 coordinate 157,272, forward strand.
ACTCAATGGGGAGGTGGCACGCCTTCCCGTACACAAGACGATAAGGCGTACAGCCAATCGGGGTCTTGTAAGCAGTACGGAAAGCCCACAAAGCATCATCAAGTTTATCAGCCCATGAGGCACGATGCTCTCCCACGGTTCTTTCAAGAATTCGCTTTAGTCCTCGGTTGGATATTTCAGCCTGGCCATTAGTTTGTGGGTGGTAGGCTGTGGAAAGACGATGGTTGACACCGTACTTAGCCATGACTCTAGCAAATTGGTCATTGCAGAAATGAGTCCCACGATCACTAATAATGGCACGAGGCACACCGAATCTAGCGAAAAGAGCTTTCAAAAAGTTACAAACCACCCTTGCGTCATTAGTAGGCAAAGCTTTGGCTTCAACCCACTTTGAAACATAGTCAACGGCTACAAGGATGTATTTGTTTCCTTTAGACGAAGGGAATGGCCCCATAAAGTCGATACCCCAAACATCAAAAATTTCACACTCTTGAATGAAATTCTGAGGCATCTCGTCTTTATGTGTGATTTTGCCTTGCTTTTGGCAAACATCACATTTTTTAACCATATCGTGAGCGTCACGATATATGGAGGGCCAATAAAATCACGAATCAAACACTTTTTTGGCGGTGTAGTTGGGACCAAAGTGACCACCGGTGGGTCCTTTGTGGCAAGCATCAAGGATTTCAGACGCTGCCGGTCCATCAACACATCGGCGAATAATCAGGTCGGCACATTGTTTGAATAGGTAAGGGTCGTCCCAAAAGTAAGTCTTAATGTCGGTGAAGAACTTCTTCTTTTGTTGGGACGTCAACCCTTCCTTGAGAATTCCACCCGCCAAGTAGTTTGCAAAGTCCGCAAACCACGGGGTTTCATTCGGCTTCGAGTTTATAGACATTAAGGTCTCCAAGGGAAAAGAATCATTGATTTCTTTGGTCGGATGATCCCCTTGGTAAGGATCCTCAAGTCTGCTGAGATGGTCCGCGGCTAGGTTTTCTGCTCCTTTTTTATCGCGAATTTCGATTTTAAATTCCTGGAGCAGCAAAACCCAGCGAAGAAGTTTTGGTTTGGAATCTTGCTTTGTCAACAAGTACTTCAGCGCGGAATGATCGGTATACACAATGGTGGTAGAAAGGACAAGATAGGGGCGGAATTTTTCAAAAGCATAGACAACAGCTAAAAGCTCTTTTTCGGTTGTCGTATAATGCAATTGTGCCCCTGTCATTGTCTTGCTAGCGTAATGGATCGGTTGGAAGTGTTTGTTCACTCTTTGTCCAAGAACCGCTCCAATAGCAAAATCGCTAGCATCGCACATCAACTCAAAAGGAAGCCCCCAATTAGGGGTAACCAAGACGGGTGCCTTAGTTAGCTTATCCTTAAGCGAGTTGAAGGCTTCAAGGCACTCTTTGGAAAAGATAAAAGGAGTATCTTTTTCCAAGAGGTGGGTCATCGGGCGAGCGATTTGCGAAAAATCTTTGATGAATCGACGGTAGAAGCCCGCATGACCCAGAAAACTTCTCACACCCTTCACTGTTGAAGGTGGAGGCAACTTTGCGATAACATCGACTTTAGCACGGTCTACTTCAAGACCTGCTTTCGAGATCTTATGTCCAAGCACGACGCCTTCTTTTACCATAAAATGGCATTTTTCCCAATTCAGAACTAGGCGAGTGTCTTCGCACCTCTTTAGCATACGTTCCAAATTGGCAAGGCAAGAAGAGAACGAATCCCTGAAGACCGAGAAATCATCCATGAAGACTTCCATGGTTTGTTCAACCATGTCATGGAAGATAGCTAACATGCACCTTTGGAAAGTCCCGGGCGCATTACATAAGCCAAAAGGCATTCTTTTGTAAGCAAATGTGCCATAGGGACAAGTGAATGTAGTCTTCTCTTGATCTTGGGGATCGATGGGTATTTGAAAATAACCCGAGAAACCATCAAGAAAGCAGTAATATTCATTACCCGCTAAGCGTTCAAGCATTTGGTCCATGAAAGGTAGAGGGAAATGGTCCTTTCTCGTGGCATCATTGAGTTTGCGGTAGTCTATACAAACTCTCCACCCAGTAACGAGACGAGTGGGAATCAACTCGTTGTGTTCATTGGGAACAACGGTTATTCCGCCCTTCTTGGGCACACAATGGATTGGACTAACCCATGGTGAATCCGAAATAGGGTAAATCATACCCGCATCAAGAAGTTTGATAACCTCTGTTTTGATGACTTCATGGATTTTTGGATTCACCCTTCGTTGGCTTTGAATTGTGGGCTTAAAGTCGTCCTCCATGAGAATTTTGTGTGTGCAGAAGTGAGGATCAATTCCACGAATATCTGAAATCTTCCAAGCAATAGCCTTCTTATGATCTTTCAACACGGCGACAAGGCGAGCTTTCTCTTCATCCTTCAAATCCTTAGCAATGATGACTGGCGACTTCTTCTCTTCTTCGAGGAATACATACTCAAGATGGGGCGGCAACTCCTTAAGTTCCAAATCCGGAGGATTTTCGACGGGAGGCGTATTCGAAGTCGGAGTCTCGATAGCAATAACAGTGGGAGATGGAGGGGAAGGATTGTCTTCTCTGAGGAGGTTTGCAATGAAACTGAGATCGTCATCCCAATTGGCAGTAGAATCGTCATTGTCTTGCTTCACATCTTCCAAGGTGGCTTGCAAATCTTTCCAAAGGAAATCACTTTCTCCAAATAGAGATAGTGATGAGTCGATAGAGGAAACGGTCTCAACATTGGGAAGAGAGGTAGGAATGTTTTTACAAGCATCCTTGAAGTGTTCTTCACAAGCCTCATCAAGAACGTCAATACAATTAACACTCTCGTAAGAATAAGGCTGTTTAGAAAGCTTTCCCATGTTGAAGACTACTTTATCGTCACCCACTCTCATGATAAGCTCACCGGCTTCAACATCGATGAGAGTGCGACCGGTCCTCAAGAATGGACGACCAACAATGAGTGGCACACGAGGGTCCATCTCGTAGTCGACGACAACAAAATCAGCAGGGAAGGTAAATTTGTCGACTCCTACAATGACGTCTTTGGCTATCCCCACTGGAAAAGCAACCGTACGGTTAGCTAATTCCAAAGTCATTTTGGTAGGGACTAGCTCTGGGAGAGATAATTGCTTCCAAACACTTAGAGGCATGAGATTAATACTGGCACCTAGATCGGCTAGGGCCATGCAATTCTCTACTCCCGGGAAATTGCAAGGGATAAGAAAACGACCCGGATCACCAAGCTTGGTTGGCAATTTCCTTAAGAGTACTGCAGAGCAGTTCTCATTAAGTTGGGTGTTAGCAATATCGAGGAGCTTTTCCTTGTCGCTCAGAAGATCTTTAAACATTTTTGCATACTTGGGCATGTGAGCGAGAGCCTCAGCGAAGGAGATATTGAAATTTAGTTTTTTGAACATTTTTAGGAAGTTCGAAACTTGAATATCATCCTTGCTCTTTTGCTTCTCTTTCCTCAACCTTGAAGGATAAGGTATATTGGAAGAAGAGGAAGGCTTTAGGGGAATAGGATCACTCACAACCATGGGTGGAGGAGGGGTAGAAAGAAGAGGTGGAGAAATTGGGGAAGGAGAAGGGTGAGGAATAGGAGCAGGTGAATCGTTCTCCTTAGTCACAACCACCGGTGGAGGTATAGGAAGCTCGGGTTCCTTAGTACCTTTGCCACTTCGAGTGGTGATTGCTTTCATCTCCCCTCTTGGATTCGCAACGGTGTTACTCGGAAGAGTACCCGAAGAAGAGGGTTGATTACCTTGGAAGAAACTAGCCATCATGTTCCTCAGGTCATTTGTTTGGCTATCCAACGTGTTTCTCATGTCGGCTCTCAAATCATTTCCTTGCTTGACCAAGTCTGCTTTCAAATTGCGCACTTCCTCTTGGAGATTTCCCACTATCACATCATTGGTTCTCATATAGGTTGCAACCTCTTGGTGTAATGCAGTGGTGGCTTGGTTGGGAGGAGCATTGTATGCAGGTGGTTGGTAAGTAGGTTGTTGGTAGACTTGATTGTTACGTTGAGGTGGTTGTTGCTGCTTGTGAGGAGGGATGTATGGTTGTCGAGGTTGTTGTTGTTGTTGAGGAGGGCGGTTAAGGTTTTGTTGTTGGTTTGGGTTGTTTGGGGGAAAACTAGGTGGTGAAAGATAGTTGTTGGATCGATAGCTAAGCAAGTTACGGTCACCTTGAGGTCTGGCTTGATAAGCGGGTTGAGGATAGGTGCCATATGCCGCATTCACATTCTCAGCAGGGTAATCTTGGGTGGCGGTACAAGTTGTGTAAGTGTGAGGACCACCACATATCTCACAAGGTTGGCTGACAGCGTTCACTTGAGCGTTTTTGGCGTTGTTGCTGTTGTTGTTGCTGACAAGCGATTCAAGAAGCGTAGTGATTTTGTCTAATCGCTTGTCGCTGTCATTAGTGCTAGCACTAGCGACATTGGTCCGAACACTCTTGGTTTGCACACGAGATTTGTTCTCAATGATGCAAGCAGCATTGGAAGTCTTAGCCAATAGATTACCCCCCGAGGCACTGTTCAGTGAATCTTGATCACTCATGCTTAAACCATTGTAAAAAGTATTAATTTGATGTACTTTGGTAAAACCATGTTGTGGGCATTTTCTTAAAAGATCTTTAAAGCGATCCCAAGATTCACTGAATGACTCATCGTACTTTTGTTCAAAATTTATGATCTCATTCCGCAAAGCGGTAGTACGAGAGGGTGGAAAAAAGTAGTTGATAAACTTTGTTTCCAAATCCGTCCACGAGAGAATACTCTGTGGCGGTTCCTTAGCAAGCCAATGCCGGGCTTGTCCCTCTAAAGAAAAGGGAAAAAGTTGTAACCTTATAACCTCTTGTGGAACGCCATTGAATTTGACCGTGTTGGTGAGTTGTAGAAATCTCTTGATGTGGTCGTGTGGATCATCAATGGTTCGTCCCAAGAATGGTTGAGCGGAGACCATCTGGATAAAGCCTGATTTTAGCTCGAAGTTGTTGGCGGCAATTGGTGGTATAACAATTGGATCCGTGTTGCCATCGACATGAGCTTGCAGCAGTTCAATCATCGGGCGATTATCCGGAAGGGGCTCATTGTTGTTGTTATTGTTCATGTTGTTGTTGTTATTATTGTTTGGAGGTGGTACACCGGCCATGTCTAAGTGATCGAGAGGCTCGGGCTCTTGATATGACGTGGAACGAGTGCGCATACACCTGCAAAAGAACGAACAAAGAGAAACAAAGCAAAAATATTTTTGGTTTTTATGTTTTTTAATTTTTTTTGTATTTTTGAAAATTTTATATTTTTTAGTTGTTTTTGAAAATTTTCTTGAAAAAGTAACGTTCACGGGGAACGGATCCCAAAATCCAAGTTTTCACAAAAAACTTTTGATCTTAACGAGAAGAGCCGGCAGCGGCGCCATTTGATAACAATACTTTTTATGTGGGTTCTAATTTCTCGGAATCCTCTCGAATTGATCTCGGTCTTAAGTGGAATAATTGTTCTTGGTTACTAAATAAAAGGGTTTGGTTTTCTAATCTAATAAAAAGTGGAAATAAAAATTTAAATCAAAGATAACTAATTTAATGATGATTAATAAAAACTTGAATTTTAAATTAGAATTAAGATTAAAATAAAATTAAAATTAAATCAAGGAAACAGTAAAGAAATAGTAAAGAAACAGTAAAACTTTAAAATACCCAAAAGATAACTGATTCGGAAGTTACTGTTCATTCGGAAGTTAAGCTTCATTCGGAACTTTGTGCTTGGTTCGGAACTTTTGGATTCATCCGGAACTTATCCTTCATTCGGAACTTCCATTCATTCGAAAATCACTGTTCACTCGTTCGGAAGTTTTGGCTTGATCCGGAACTTACTGATTCGGAAGTTTTGTAAGTTCCGATTCGGAACTTTTGGTAAATAAATCGGTTCGTAACTTTTGCCTTGGTTCGGAAGATAAAAATCGGTTCGGAACTTTCTGCTTCGTTCGGAACTTTTCAAACTGATTCGGAACTTAATGCTTCATCCGGAACTTTTGTTTGGTTCGGAATTTTTAAACTGGTTCGGAACTTTTTAAAGGTAAACTCATTCGGAACTTTTAACTGACTCGGAACTTTTGAAAACACAACTCATTCGGAAGTTACTATTCACTGATTCGGAACTTCTGGGAAACCCAGATACAGAAACTAAACGAAGAACAAGGAAACACGGTTTTGATCCAAAAATCACCAAGTTTTTCACCAAAAACTAAAATAAATCAATCACAAAGCATCTACTAATCATAAACTACTAATCCCATCAACAAAAACACAAATCCCAACAACTTTTGAAGATCAAATCAAGAAAAATAAAGACTTAAAAACTTGAAGATAAAGATGATGATAAACAAGATAAAATAGAAAGATTAAACAAGGACTTTGTATTGAATGATTAATGTTTTGACAAGATAAATCAAAGGTTAAAATTACAAGATGAGAAAATTAAAGATTAAAATCACCAATCACCCTAATGGTGATGGTGATGAAACGAAACAGGGAGAGAAAATGTGGGGGAGAAGAAAACTAAGCTAGACTCTCTAAAATGTGTGAAGGGCTCCTTTTATAGGCTTGTCCTTTGGTTGGTGAGTGGGCTTTCTCCCGTTCTTCTTGTCTTTTCGTCTTTTCAGGAAAGTTTCCGTTTTCGATTCTGATTCGGGATTTGTCGTCGATTAAATTCAACTCGTCTTTTAATTTCTTCGTTTAATAGACTTGAGTTTCTTCGACTTATATAAATCTTCCATCTTTGGTCCTTTTCTTCGATAAATCTTTGAATAGGCCCAGTGACTTCAAATCTTTTGCATCTCTTGGACAATAGACTTTATCTTGAGTCTTTTCCTTCAGTAAAACCCGTGTAATCCCATGTTTTCTTTAATATTAATCCGGTTGGCTCTGAAAACACAATAAACACAAAAACCACGCATAATTCCAAACAAATGATATTAAATACGTGTTTTGGTCTCGTTTTAGCCCGAATTAAGTGGTAAAAGGATGGGTGTTTACACACCTATCAGTCAGCCGCCAAATTGAAGGTCACCCACCCCTAACTTGCGATATCCTAATTAAATAAAAGAACAATCAAGCACCAATTGAATAAACTATTGCTTAAAAGTCAGCCGACCATGAATACTAATTTCAGCCGACCAAAAAGTAAGGTCAGCCGACCAATTAAATAATCTATAGAAGGTCAGCCGACCATTGAATAGCCAATCCAAACCCTAACCGTAACAGAAACAGAACCAAACCCTAATAGCTACGACAATACACGTCACACAGGTAACAATCGTGAAGGTAAACAATGGGGAAAAGACTCACGAACCGACCAAGATGAAAAACAAAGCACAACAAAAAACGCAGCAGAATAGCAAATAAGACACGATTATAGAACCCTAGAAAAACTGTCAACCAAATAACAACTATGTTAACTCTAGATTAATCAAAGATTAATCGAGAAACCAGCATTGTTATAAGATTTAGAGATTAACAGGATAGAAAATCGAATCAATCCCCGCCTTCGACAGCTTATGTCCTAAGACGATTCCTTATTTACACATAAAATGACATTTTTCCCAATTAAGCACAAGATTGGTTTCTTCACAACGTTTTAACATTTGCTCGAGATTAGATAATCATGACGTGACCGAATTGCCAAACACCGAGAAGTCATCCATAAACACTTCCATCGACTTCTCGATCATATCGTGAAAAATCGCCATCATACACCGTTGAAACGTACCCGGTGCATTACAAAGTCCGAAAGGCATCCTACGATAAGTGAACGTTCCATAAGGACACGTAAAAGTAGTCTTCTCTTGATTACGAGGGTCGATAGGGATTTGAAAGTAACCGGAAAAACCATCTAAAAAGCAATAGAATTCATTTCCCGCAAGTCGCTCCAACATTTGATCCATGAAGGGCAAAGGAAAGTGGTCTTTACGAGTGGCGTCATTTAACTTTTGGTAGTCAATACACACCCTCCAACCGGTCACAACACGAGTGGGAATTAACTCGTTGTTTTCATTAGGCACAACGGTCATTCCTCCCTTTTTAGGGACACAATGGATTGGGCTCACCCATGGGCTATCAGATATAGGATAAATCATTCCCGCGTCAAGGAGTTTAAGGACCTCCTTTTTAATGACATCGTGAATTTTTGGATTCACCCTTCTTTGACTTTGAATTGCGGGTTTGTAGTCCTCCTCCATGAAAATCTTGTGAGTACAAAATTTTGGGTCAATACCCTTAATGTCGGATATTTTCCACGCAATTGCCCCTTTATGAGCCTTAAGAACTTTCAAGAGCTCCGTTTTTTCATTATTAGCAAGACCTTTTGCAATAATAACCGGCAACTTGTCATCACCTTCCAAGAATGCGTATTCAAGGTGAGAAGGAAGATCTTTCAATTCAAGGATAGGTGGTTCCTCGATTGAAGATTTTGGTTCAACACTCATAACTTCCATCGGCGGAAGAAATGGTGGAATAGAAGTATCATCACTAATCAACACCTCATCTTCATTGTCGATTTCATTTGAAGTGAGATCGCCTCCTTGGAATGGAGTGAGATTTGGTGTGGAATTAGCAAGAATCGGATCCAAAATAGTGGGATTGCCACTTGACGAGCTATCAGAAAAACCTAACACTTCTTGTGAAAACTCATCGCAAACCACATCAACGATGTCGATGTGAATGATGGTAGCGATTGCATAAACATGAGAAGGTTTCGAGTTTTGAGTAGCGTTTATAACAAGTTCCTCTTCGTTGAATCTCAAAGTGATAGTTCTCGCATGAACATCGATAAGTGATCTCGAAGTATCTAAAAATTAACGACCTAAAATTAGAGGAACTTGAGGATCCACGGGGATGTCAACTACTATAAAATCAACGGGATAGTAGAACTTCCCTACTTTTACGAAAACATCTTCGGCTACTCCACATGCCATAATCGTAGAATGATCGGCCATCTCGATAGACATGTTCGAAGGAATGAGAGCCGGAAGTGAAAGCGATTTCCAAATGGAAAATGGCATCAAGATAATGCTCGCACCAAGATCGGCCAAGGCGAGGCATTCTTTCATATCTTGTATGTCACAAGGAATGAGAAACTTTCCGGGGTCACCAACTTTTTCCGGTATGCGGTTAAGATAAACCGAAGAACAATTAGCAAGCTTTGAAAGCTTTTCCTTATCGCTCATCATACTTTTAAAAGTGGAAGCGAAACTAGGCATATATAACAACGCGTCAGCTAAACTCACATCAAAATGCACTTGTTGAAACATTTTTATAAAAAGCTCAATTTGTTGTTTGTTACGTTCTTGCAACTTCTCTTTGTTTCGTCTTGAAGGGTAGGGTAAAGGTGGTGTGGGTTGGTCATTAGGCAACGGCTTTGGAAACTCGGGTTCCATAATTGGTATTGGTTCAACCGTAGGTGTGGTATGCGCGGTACTTCGTGGGATTGTAATGTGCTCCTTTTCGACCATCACCTCGGGTTCTTTCTCGATTTCCTTCTCCGTAGAAGTACTTGGACGAGAGATTGGTTCCTTGAAAGTTTTACCACTTCGTGTAGTAATAGCCTTCATTTCTCCCTTCGGGTTTGCAATGGTATCACTAGGAAGATCACCCGAGGAAGAGGGTTTACACATGATTGCTTCAAACATCTTAGCCATTCGGTCCTCAAATTCTGATTGCCTAGCATCCGCTTTTAATAACTCTTGCTTAATCTCATGTTGTCCTAATTCCATCTTTTGTTGATTTTGTTGAAGACGTTGGACATTTCCTTCCATTTTGTTTGCATGAGTTTTAAGTTCATTAGCAAGTTCATTTTTTATCTCGTTTTTCAACTCGGATCTTAAGCTAATCATCTCACGTTGCATGTTATCAAATTTAGCATCATTTGCTTTAGCATAATCCAAAAATTCTCCTTGCAAATTTTTAGTGTGAGCATTTTGAAAACCTTGTGTAGTGTTTTGAAAATCACGGTTTTGGTTTTGATTAGAAATTTGTCCATTCCCATTTTGATAATTCCCTTTGTTGTAATTGCGTGAATTGCCTTGGTAATTACCTTGGTTGTTGTTTCGATAATTGTTAACATTTTGGTTTGGTGGAGTTTGATTTGGGTGGGAACCTTGACCGTTTTGGTTGTAAGTTCCCGTTGCTACATAAGCACTCGAAGTGTTACCATCCGCGGTAATGCACTCGGAAAGATCATGAGCTCCACCACAAGATAAACAACTTTTAGCAACCGCTTTAACCGAAGCGGAATTTGAAGCTTCTTGAGCTTTCCAATGGGACATAAAATTAGCAAATCTATCAAAAACCCGATTTTCCTCATTAGCTTCATCATGTAAGGCATTAATGCTACGAGACGATTGTGACGATGATGACGAACCCAAATTGGCAACACTCGGTGTGTTACGAGGGCTATAAACCTTAGATCTATTCTCGATGATTTGTAAAGCCTCATTTGTCGTCTTGCACAAAAAATTACCACCCGCGGCGGCATTCAAATAATCTCGCTCATGATCATTAAGCCCATTATAAAAAGTATCAACTTGATGCAATTCCGTAAAATCATGGTGTGGACATTCATGTAACATTTCTTTAAATCGTTCCCATGCCATTGAAAAACTTTCATTATTTCTTTGCACAAATCGTGAAATCTCATTTTTCAAATGTGTTGTTTTAGATGGTGGAAAAAACTTGTTCACAAACTTAGAAACGAGATCGGCCCATGTCAAATTCGAATTTGGCGGTTCTTTCTCGAGCCAAATTTTTGCGGGTCCATCCAACGAGTATGGAAACAACATCATCTTAATGGCGTCATGTGGAACATCCTTAAACTTGCTAGTGGCGGTGAGACGGTTAAAATTCCTAATGTGATAGTGCGGGTTGTCTTTCTCGTGACCTCTAAACTTATTTGCTTGCAACATCGACAATAAACCCGTCTTAATCTCGAAATTCTCCGCAAGGATGGCGGGAATCACAACAGCCTCTCCAAAACCCTCGGTGGGTGCTTGTAGCAACTCCATCATAGTACGATTAGCGGTGACGACTTCTTGTTCTACAATAGGTTCAACAATTGGAGGTTCTTCTACAATCAACGTCTCTTGATTGGCTTGCTTTTGAAGTCGTTTACGAGCTCGTTTTGCTTGATTACGAGTGATCATAAACTTCACGAAGAATGGGAGGTGAGCAAAGAAGATTCTTTTTGGGTGTTTTGTGAATTTTCAATTTTTTTTTGTGTTTTTGACGATATTTAATTTTTTTGGATTTTGGTGTATCTTCGTAGACAACAATCTACAAAATCTCTCCTCGAATCAAACTCTTGATTAAAGAAGCCTCAAAGGAATGAAAACGATCACGTGGAGTGAACGCCTTCGAATGACTTTAGAACTTTGGTGAAAACCAAATTGTTCAAGAGGGTTTAATCACAAAGAAACCAAGCAAATATATTATACGTTATAATACTTTGGGCGGCAAAACCCTCGATTAGCCTTCAATCTCAAAATACTCACAAGCAAGCGGGGAAACGAGGCGGCGCGAAGCACTTAAGAGCCTTTTTCCTTAGGGTATATTTTATAATACCCGCCTTATACCCACCTTATAGTTCGTATTTTTCAAAATCGAGCTTCACGAAAGTATTTATCTATTTTTGCCTTTTTCTTTTTGTTTGAGATTCGAATACAATAATTGAGTGATGAAATCCCAATTAAGGTTGTGTTTTCACACTTTTGGAGATATTGTGAATTTATTGTGATACTTAATACAATATAGTAATAATATTTTTACAAGAAAAACCAAGAAAACCGATAATACGTATTAGTAGAGTTCTACTAATACAAATACTATTTATGGTTAATATTAAAAACAACAATACAAGTTAATCACGACACACCTGCCCGGCAGCGGCGCCAAAATGGTTGTGGTAAAATACGACCTTTTAGGAAAAAGGCGTAAAAGCGGTAAGTATCGAGTGATGATTTAGGAAAATCAACACTAATGACCCTTAAGGTAGAAAGTTCGTTTCCCAAGGAGGTATATGTGTGTGAAAAATTTGTTAAATGTTTGTGATTAATGATTGGTTTAGAAGGGGATGAGAAGAGAAGATGACGAAGACGTAAAAAAAAAATAAACACTACTAGAAAGTTAAAACGTAGAACCTTAAAAACCACAAAAATAAAAATTAATTCTAAAAATTACCAAAAATTCACCAAAAATCAAAATAAATAAACTAAGAGTTTACCAATGATCAAAACTTTTTCAAACCTTTTAAATAATTAAATACTCAATTTTTAAAAGCTAATTAAAGCCCTAAAAATCAAATAAATTATCAAAAAGCCTAAATAAAGATTTTTCAATTGGTAAACCTCTAAAATGATCTAAAAAGATTAAAAACTATTTTTAGAAATTTTTAAACTAATAAAAACTATTTAAAATGATTTAAAAACTATTAAAACTTAAAATAATTATAAAAATTAATCTAAAAGTGATAAAATTATTTTAAAAGTTGCTAAATTCCTATTTTAATGTATTAAACCTAAGAAAAATGTAAAAAGTTGGAAAATGTGAAATTTTAAAAATAATAATAAAATAATAATAAAATAATATTAAAAATCCAAAAATTATAAAAATTCTAAAAACTTCCAAACTAGTTTATTTTAACCTAATTAGTCAGAAAATCAAAGTGAAATTACCAAAATACCCCTATTGGGCCCTCAAATGGGCCAAAACCAAAAACAGTCAACCAAATTGGGCTTTTGGACCCAAAAAGTCAAACTTGGCCCAATTGACTTGGAAAAGCCCTATCTGACTTAAAATTCAATTCTAAGAACAAAACTCTAAAGGCCCAAAGGCTGAATATGAGCTTATCACAGCTTATTTAACACTCAGCTTATTCTTATTGGGCTTTTCAGCCCATTAAGCCATAAGCTAATTCCATAAGCTCTAATTTGACACACAACCTTTTTTTGGGATGCTTATGAGATCTGTAAAAAGAAATTTTGAAAAAGCTCACTCAATAAGCCAGAAATAAGCAAAGTAAAAATTCACTAAAAGACAAAATAGTCGTTTTAGAGATTTAGGGCACCTCAGGACTTGATTCAACTTGCAAAGATTTCAAATGGACTCAATAAGCCAAATCAATCAACAAAATCCAATAAGCACAACCAATAAGCCAGAATAAGCACAAATGAACTTATGAAAAAGTCAATGAAGTTCTAGTCAAACCCTAAAGTCAACCCACCAAATGCTCCAGTATGAACAAATGGGTCAAAATATGAGCACCTATTACAAAAACAAAGTTGTTGCTGGTTAAAATAAGCTATTATAGCTTATTGATAAGCTGAACCCAAGTTTACACTATCAGTGGCAACTAGCAGGGGAAATGAGTTCCCACTGCTTTGACTATTTGACCAAGCTTATTTGAGAGTTCTGGTTTGATTCAATTGGAAACAAAGGCACCCTTGTGATCAGTGAATCACAAGGAGTCAATAGCAACAATAAAATCACAAATTGGTTCACACAATAAGCCACAATAAGCCACACAGTCACCAGATATGCACCAGATAGGGAAATAAGCAGTTAAGCACTTAATAAGCAGATTTAGCAAGAATAAGCCAACCAAACTTAACAGGATGCATACACAAGCTATATAAACTAAGAACAAACACAAAGCAACAAGAATCAAACACTGAATCAAAGTAAACAACAAGATCAAAGCGCAAAATGTTTCTGATGAACAATGAACAATATGCAGACAAGTTTTGCTGATCTATTTGACACTTGATCCAATTTCAAGCCTCAAATCCTTCTTCCCTGGTGTGATTAACTAAGGTTTAGCACTTGTTAGCCCTAGCCTAAGCTTAGATCTAGGTGTCCTCAAAATCCTAGCCAATTTTACCAAGTTTTTAAGATTTTATAGCCAAATTATGAATCTATGTGTTCAAACCCTCAAAACCTGCAAACAGATGAACAAATACACCTAAGTAACAAATACCAACACTTAGCAACAAATAACAACCACTTAACAAACCACAAACCCAACTTATGCAGTAATCCCAAACACCCTTTTAAAACTTGTTTTCACAAGTTTTCAAAGGCTTATGCAGATTTTACCCACAAATCAGATCAATAACACCTCAATAACATCAAACCAAACCAAATAAACAATAATCAAGCACAATATCACAGATTCAAGCATAAATCCACAAAAATCACAAATAATCAGAAACTTAAAGAGAAAATGAAAAGGGAAGAAGATGCAAACCTCCAAGACCTACATCCAGGCCCTGGATTGTTTGAGCTTAGGTACTAGCAAAACAAGTACCATCTTCCAAGCTCCTAAGAAGAACAAACCACAAGGTGAGATCAAAAGAATACCAACTTTCTGATTTTTTATGCACAAGCTTTATCACTTAAAACCTTGCCTCAAAAACCTTCAAACAAGATAATGGAACTCAGATTTTAGCTTATCAAACACCAAACTTTTATAAATAACAGATTAGAACTCAAAATCTTAAGAAATTCAAACTTTATTTCATAAAAAGGAATTACAAAGATTTAAAAGCTAAAATCTGGAACAAAGGGACTCTCACATGTTGAGGTCTCCTTTTATAGGCAAATGCCTGGCTAAACACTATTCACAAACCCTAGAAGTGAAATTCCCTAAATGCCCTAAGTCCTTCTAGACGTTTTGATGGAATGAGCTGTTCAAATACATCTTGGACGTTCATTTCAGCTTTGATATGAAGCAAAGAGTCTAGGCTGTTGATTTGGCCACGTCATTTTTCTTGGAGGACAAGTTGTGTTTTCATTGGTTGAGAATGTTGAGTGTGGGGTCCAGGGATTAGTGGGAGTGAGGGTTTTGTGTGTGGGATTTGTTTCTGCACATGCGAATCAAGTGTGGGTAAGGTTAATTTAGATTTACCCTTTGTTTAAGTTGGTGTAAATTCTGGGTTGGTAAAAGGTGAATAGTGGTCCTTTTGATCCGAAATTGGGGGAATGGGAGTTGTTTGGCGCAATATTGGAGTTTGAATGTTTCTGTGCACAAAAATGGCCCTTCTTCTTCCTTTCTTTTGTCATTTGTGTTTAAAAGTCTGTCGCGCCCATTTCCTTTGTAACAACTTTCACAACTTGGCATTTTTGGCACAAAACTTTCTAAAAAGTGTTTCAAGGGTTATTTTTGACACTTTTGCATATTTCAAGGGCTGATTTGGACAATGTTGATCTTCAAAGGTCTTCAATGTATCTTTGGCTTGATGAGGGACCATAATTGACAATTTGAAATTGTTGAGGGACTAATATTGCCATTTCTTCATAGTTGAAGGACCTTTTGTGTAATTTTGACAAACTTAAGGGACCAAACTTGTAATTATCAATATACAAGGGTTTTAAGTGTCATTTCTTCAATAAATGAGGATTAATCTTGTTTGTCTTCAAGTCTTCAAGGGTATTTGTTGAGTATTCCATGATTAGGGCCCGATTCTTTGTACGGCTTCGTTTCTCGTGTCCGTTTTTCCTTGTAACTTGTGATCTTTTGTCTTTTTCACGATATCCATACCTAAAATACACAAGTAAACAAACACAAGCATATATATGGTATATTATGACATTTTTATGCATTTAAAAGCCCGAAAAGAACGATGAGATCATGTATAAATGCCATCTCATCAGCCCGCAAAAATTTGGTTAGAGAAAGAGCCACCCAATTCTATATTGACGTGGAAGGATCTCGTGTCTAAATTTGTGAACCAATTTTTTCCGCCCTCTAAGACTACGCACTTGAAAAATGAGATTTCAAAATTTTCACAAGAGTTTAATGAAAGTTTTTCAACGGCTTGGAATAGGTTTAAGGAAATGTTACATAAATGTCCTCATCACGGTTTTTCCGACTTGCATCAAATTGACACGTTTTACAATGGACTTAATGATCATGAAAGGGATTATTTGAATGCCGCCGCGGGTGATAATTTTTTGTGTAAAACGGTTGAGGAAGCTTTGGTGATAATTGAGAATAGATCTAAGGTGTATAGTCCTCGTAGCACGTCTAGTGTTCGTAAGGCTTCGCCTTCGGCTTCACCTTCTTTGTCTACTACCATCGATGCTTTCCAAATTGAGGCGAACTTGGAAAACAAGATTTTTGATAAGCTAAAAGGACTTTTGATTGAGTTTAAAGTTGGTGAACAAAGTGCTCCTGCTACGGCTAAAGCGGTTGAGGTTTCTTGCATGTATTGTGGTGGATGTCATGATTTCTCCGAGTGCATTACCAACGGTGGTAACACTTCGAGTGCCTTCGCGGCCACGGGAAATTACAACCAAAACGGTTAAGTTTCCCGCTCTAATCAATTGACTCCACCGGGTTTTGGTTCAAATCAAAATGCTAACAAGAACTATCGCAACAATCAAGTTGGTTTCAAAAACAATTTCAACAAAGGAAACTATGGTAATCAAGGGGCTAATAATCAAGTTTCAAACAAGAATCAAAATGATTTTCAAAACAACAACAAAGGTTTGCAAACTTTGAAAAATCTTCCAAATGAATTTGTTGAATACTCTAATGGGAATGATGCTAGGTTTGACAATATTCAAAGAGAAATCATTAGCCTAAGATCTGAGTTTAAGAACGACTTGAAGAAAGAGTTGAAAAATGAGTTAGCTAATGAACTTAAGATCTATACCAACAAGATGGAAGGAAATTGCACTAGGTTACAACAAAACCAACAAAAAATGGAACAAGGGCAACATGAGATTAAAAAAGAGATGATTAAAGCCGAGAAGAGACAATCCATGTTTGAAGATAAAATCTCGTCTATGTTTGAGGCAATAATGTGTAAACCGTCTTCGAGTAGTCTTCCTAGCAACACCGTATCCAACCCTTAGGGTGAGATGAAAGTGATTACCACACGTAGTGGTAAGACACTTAAGGAACCGACTCCTCAACCAATTGCTCCTACGGAGGAAGCAATTGAGGAAGAACCCGAGGTGGTGGTCCAAAAGGAGCATGTCCCAATCCCACGAAGTACCGCTCATACCACACCTACGGTTGACCCATTACCACCATTGGAACCCGAGATTCCAAAGGCTATGCCTACTATGCCTCAACCCACACCACCTTTGCCTTATCCATCGAGACTTAGGAAGGAGAAACGTCAAGAGCGCGACAATTATCAATTTGAGCTTTTTATGAAAATGTTTCGTGATTTGCACTTTAATGTGAGTTTCGCCGATGCTTTGGTCATGATGCCTCGATTTGCCGCTAACTTTAAAAGTATGTTGAACAACAAGGAGAAATTGCACCAATTGTCTAGTTGTTCATCGGTTTATCTTAATCGCATACCTCAAAAAGTCGGTGATCCTGGTAAATTCTTGATTCCATGTGCAATCCAAGATATGGAGGAATGCTTCGCCTTGGCCGATCTTGGTGCTAGCATTAACTTGATGCCACTTGCAATCTTCAAGTCGCTCAATCTTCCTAATCTTACTCCTTCACTAATGTCTATCGAGTTGGCTGACCATTCCACGATTCCCGCATGTGGATTGGCGGAAGACGTTTTTGTGAAAGTGGGGAAGTTCTACTATCCCGTAGACTTTATCGTTGTTGATATCCCCACGGATCCTCAAGTTCCTCTCATTTTAGGTCGTTCGTTTTTAGATACGTCTATGGCTTTGATCGATGTTCATGCTAGAAAGATCACCTCACGTTTCAACGACGAAGAACTTGTTATAAACGCAACTCAAAACTCTCAAATTTCTTATGTTTATTCCGTTGCAACCACAAACCTCGTTGATATGATCGACGTGGTTTGCGAGGAATTTTTTTTGGGTAAAAGGGTCTCATCCCCGGTAAAATATATTCCCAAAAGCGTTGAAGTACAATGGAATGTAGCGGCAATGCTACATTAACCTCAAGCATACAGCTTGAACAACCACTAAATCATATGACATGCCATATGATCACTAACAACCAATTACAAAGCATATTACACCAATAGGAAAAAACCACCTAAAGGTGCATAAACAATAAAAATAAGCAATAATCATGGTAAATGAGAAGTGCGAACATCCGGCTGACGAGAGCCATGTCGATCATCAATCTCAATATCTTCGTCAGTCTCGCTATCAGCATTAATCACTTCACAAGAAGTTCACAAGAAGTTCTAGGTTTTGGTGATGAAGAAACTAGTGGCAATCCCACTATGTTAGATCCAATTCTTGATAATTCGACACCAACCTTCACTCCATTTGAAGGTGGTGGTTTTACGTTGGAAGAATTCGATGTTCCACGTACTTGTAACGAAGACCTCGACAACGATGAGGACTTCTCGATTATCAAGGATTTTCTCAACGATTTCCCATTTCCACCACCCGAGGAGGTTATGAGTATCGAGCCCAAATCTTCACTTGAGGAACCACCTATCCTCGAGTTGAAAGATTTACCTCCTCACCTCGAATATATCTATTTGGAGGAGGACGACAAGTTGCCGGTTATTATTACGAAGGAACTTTCGAATGATGAAAAAACCGCACTTGTCGATGTTCTAAAGGATCACAAAGGGGTAATTGCGTGGAAGTTATCCGACATTAAGGGAATCGATCCCAAGTTTTGTACTCACAAGATATTAATGGAGGAGGATTACAAGCCCGCAATCCAAAGTCAAAGGAGGGTGAACCCCAAAATTCACAACGTCATAAAAAAGGAGGTCCTTAAACTCCTTGACGCGGGAATGATTTACCCTGTTTCCGACAGCCCTTGGGTGAGTCCTATTCATTGTGTCCCTAAGAAGGGAGGGATGACCGTTGTGCCAAACGATGCCAACGAGTTGATTGCCACTAGACTCGTGACCGGATGGAGAGTGTGCATTGACTATCGTAAGTTGAATAAAGCCACTCGAAAAGACCATTTTCCCTTGCCCTTCATGGACCAAATGTTGGAGCGTCTTGCAGGAAACGATTTCTATTGCTTTTTAGATGGTTTTTCCGGTTACTTCCAAATTCCCATCGATCCTCGTGATCAAGAAAAAACTACGTTTACGTGTCCATATGGAACGTTTGCCTATCGTAGAATGCCATTCGGACTTTGCAATGCACCGGGAACCTTTCAAAGGTGCATGATGGCTATTTTTCATGACATGATCGAGAAGACGATGGAAGTCTTCATGGATGACTTTTCCGTGTTTGGTAATTCGTTCACTTCGTGTTTGTCGAACCTTGAGAGAATGTTGAAACGTTGTGAGGAAACCAACCTTGTGCTCAATTGGGAGAAGTGTCATTTTATGGTTAAGAGTGGAATCGTCTTAGGGCACAAGGTCTAGAAAGTGGGGATTAAGGTAGATCAAGCTAAGGTAGACGTCATCGCCAAATTACCTCATCCCAAAACCATCAAGGGAGTTAGGAGTTTCCTAGGCCACGCGGGCTTTTATCGTCGATTCATCAAGGATTTTTCAAAGATCTCTCGACCCATTACACATTTTCTTGAAAAAGAGGCACGTTTTGTCTTTGACGAAGATTGTGTACGAGCCTTTGAAATCCTTAAGAGGAAACTTACCGAAGCTCCCATTCTTGGTGCTCCCAATTGGAACCTCCCCTTTGAGCTCATGTGTGATGCTAGTGATTACGCTATTGGGGCCGTTTTGGGGCAACGTCATGATAAGCACTTCTTGCCTATTCACTATGATAGCAAGACGATGACCGAGGCTCAACTAAAATACACTACAACGGAAAAGGAGTTCCTTGCCGTGGTGTATGCATTTGAGAAATTTCGACCTTATCTCGTCTTGACGAAATGCATAGTGTATACGGATCATTCGGCTATCAAGTATCTCATGGCAAAGCAAGATGCTAAGCCTAGATTACTTCGTTGGATTCTCCTCCTTCAAGAATTTGATCACAAAATCGTTGACAAAAAAGGAGCCGAGAATCTAGCGGCCGATCATCTTTCTCGTTTGGAAGATCCTCACCAAAGTGTTTACGAGCCCAAGGAAATCACCGAAACATTTCCGCTCGAGACACTTGGTGTAGTGAATTCTAAGCTTGATTCTTCCACCCCATGGTTTGCGGATTTTGCAAATTACCATGCGGGTAACTTCATCATCAAAGGTATGACGACTCAAGAAAAACGAAAATTCTTTCGTGACGTCAAGTTCTAGTTTTGGAACGACCCTTACTTGTTTCGAACTTGTGCGGATCAAATCATCCGACGTTGTGTATTTGGCACCGAAACTTCTAACATCCTTAGAGCTTGCCATGAGGGACCCACGGGTGGTCACCACGGTGTTAATCTCACGGCTAAAAAGGTGTTTGATGCCGGCTTCTTTTGGCCTACTATTTACCGAGATGCACAAGATCTTGTGAAGTCGTGTGATTCATGCCAACGACAAGGAAAAGCCTTACAAAAAGATGAAATGCTACAAAATATCATCCAAGTGTGTGAGATCTTTAACGTTTGGGGTATAGACTTTATGGGGCCGTTCCCATCATCTCGTGGTAATAAGTACATTCTCGTTGCGGTTGACTACCTATCTAAGTGGGTGGAAGCTAAGGCTTTGCCCACCAATGATGCTCGTGTGGTAGTCAAGTTTTGAAAAGCATGTTTTCTCGGTTTGGAACCCCTCGTGCGATCATAAGCGATCGTGGAACCCATTTTTGTAACGACCAATTCGAAAGGGTCCTAAGGAAATATGGGGTTACACATCGGCTTTCTACGGCTTATCACCCACAAACGAGTGGGAAAGTCGAGGTTTCAAACCGGGCGTTGAAGAGGATCTTGGAGAGATCCGTTGGGGAAAACCGACAATTATGGTCGGATAAGTTGGACGATGCTTTATGGGCCTTTAGGACCGCTCATAAGACGCCCATTGGGTGCACTCCCTATAAGCTTATGTATGGAAAGAATTGTCATTTTCCTATCGAATTAGAACACAAGGCTTATTGGGCCCTAAAGCATTGTAATGATGATATGGAGACCGCGGGAAAACACCGGAAAATGCAATTGAATGAATTGGATGAATTAAGGGATATTGCTTATGAAAATTCATTGATTTACAAAGAAAAAACTAAAAAGTTGCATGATTCTAAAATAAAAAAACGGGTTTTTAACATTGGGGATCAAGTTTTGCTTTTTAATTCTCGCTTGAAAATCTTTTCCGGTAAGTTGAAATCCCGTTGGTCCGGTCCATTCACCGTGACTCAAGTGTTTCTGTAAGGGACCATCGAGCTAGCTCAAAATGATGGTCCTAACTTCAAGGTGAATGGACATAGGTTGAAGCACTACTTTGGCGGGGAAGTTCCATCCTTGAACTACCTCGACCAAGTCACCTTCCCCAATGATAATTAGTCTTGAGGGGATCGAGTCGAGCTCATGACTCGGTAATCAAAAACGAGGTGCCTCGTGGGGGAGTCCCATGCTTATCCTATGTACATATTATCGCTTTCTAATGTAGTTAACGTGTGGGGATTAGTGCCCTTCCAACCTTTGTTTCGTGGTTGTTTGTGAATTGTGGACTTTAGATGATCATGATCTTCACGATTGGAGCCTCTCGTGTTCGTTTATGGGAGCACTCGATCGTTTGCTTTGAAGACTTTCTCAATATCCATGATATATCCTTTGATGTTCTAACCTTAGGTTTATAGCACACTTCATAAACGGCTATTAATTTATTGGTTACACCCTTTCCATGCTAGATTAGGCATTCGACTACGTCTCTAGTATGGGGGTGTTTGCACCCCTAGACTCGAAATATTGAGGACAATGTTTAACTTTAGTATGGGGGGTGAATAGATACTTGCCTTGCCAAACCTTCACGCTTTCCAAAGTTTATCTTTTTGTTTATCGTTTTTGTTGCAAAATAAGGCTAAAAATGGCCAAATTTTAATTTTTTCTCATGTTTTATAAGTGTTTGAAGACACGAATGTAGGTTTTCCGATGACGAGAATAAGAGTAATTTTTGACTCGACCGTGCGTGTTGAGCACTTAGCTTCGATTCCTTAACTACACATTAGGCTAAGTCTCTTAAATGAGGACATGAAAGGATAGGGTTAGTTATAAGTTACTATGTTAAACGTAGAGTACTCGTATTCTTTCAAAAACTCATGTGTTCTCGTTGTTTGCTTATTCTCCCTTCGCATATAAATATTTTTTACTTAATAAATATTGACTTAGCGGTTTAGTTGGGATTGTTGGGTTTCTAGTCTTTTCTAGTAGCTTCCGTGTAATTAAATTGGGAAGACATTAAGGTATCGCCAGCGTTACGGTTTTGAAGTATTGGCACCCTAATAATCAAAAGCTTCACCCAATAATAAGATTTCAAGTGCTCACCTAAATCAAGCAAACAATTCGAAGCCCCACAAGGCCGAAAAATCTATGCAAAATTGAACGTGAATCAAGCCTTAATCTTCGAAGCTTTAAAGATCCAAAATTCGCCTTAGCGTGAGGATATACGTCTTTGGCTAATAAAACTACCGATGAGGTGGATAATAAAAGTCAAGGCAAGACCGAAGTCATAATAAAAGCTTCATGGCGAAGTTGAATAAAAGATTGAGGTAAACCAAAGATAATAAGGCCCTTCCGTTAGGGGGCGTATAAAAGTCTTGGTAATAAGTCTCATGTAGAAAACCGTTATAAAACCGTGTTTATCGATTCTTCATGTCAACTTAATTTTTTGACATCGTTGTCTATTGGGAGGGGTTATTGATTTG
Organism: Glebionis coronaria; assembly: GCA_025667525.1. NCBI lineage: Eukaryota > Viridiplantae > Streptophyta > Magnoliopsida > Asterales > Asteraceae > Glebionis > Glebionis coronaria. Next base: position 179,999 of record JANFOE010000551.1, read on the forward strand.
ATGGTCTTGGTTACACCGTTAGGACTCTATTTTTAGACCTAAATCTCTATTATCGCATAAGTCAAACAATGTATCCTCGTGAAACATTCAAGACAATATAAAATATAAGAGATACAACTTAGGAATAATGGGAGGATAAGTACGTGATTAGGGCATATGAGTAGTGTTAGCATTACTAACTTATAATGACAATGATCTCGTTGCACGCTTGGCATGGAATTGGGGTGAAAATCGAGGACGACGAAATTATTTCTAACGAAGAATTCATGTGTTCTTATTCTATGAACCTAAACGTCCCATTTTGCGATGAAAATCATAAATTATGTCTAAAACGCAAGTAGTAGTAGTAGAAATAGTAGTAGTATAGCTAGTCTATCGTTCAATAAAGTGAATAAAATGAATTTTGGAGATGCTACGATACTTTATTCTAGCATTGCGTGAGGGCACGGCAATGGTTTAGTATGGGGGAGTGATGAGACTGCTTTTATACATAGTCTCATCGTCCAAATAGGGCTTAAAATGCATTAAATATCATCAAAATACCCATATATATGCTTGTGTTTGTTGCTTGTGTATTTTAGGTACGGATATTGGGAAAATGACAAAAGATCACAAGAATCATACAAAAACGAACACGGGAAACGAAGCCGCACAATGAACCAAGCCCTAATGAGGACTTTCCCAAGATTAACCCTTGAAGATTTGAAGAATTATGAAGAAGGGTCCTCTAATATGGAAGAATTGACACTTTATACCCTTGTATCTTCATAATTACAAGATTGGTCCCTAAAGTTTGTCAAAATTACAAAAAGGGCCCTCCACTTTGAAGAATTGGCAAGTTTAGCCCCTCAACAACGCTAAATTGTCAACCATTATCCTCCACAAAGTCAAATATATCATGAAGTCCTTCAAGGTACAAGAAATTACAAGTTTGGTCCTTTGAAAATCCCAAAATTACAAAAAAGACCCTTAACTTTCAACATTTGGCAAAAATGGTCCCTCAATCATTATTACTTGGCAAATTCAGTCCTCCAAAATATCAAATATGCAAGTCAAGACCATTATCCTTGAATAAAATATCAAATCAGTCCTTCAAGAATCAAGAATTGGCAAGAAATACCCCTGAAAATACTTTACAAAACTTTTTGGGGCAAAAGTGTGAAAAAGTAAACTTCAAATACAAAGGAATTAGAGTTTGGATGAATTTATTTACAAATGAAAGTATTAAAGAAGATGAGGGGCTGAATTGGGCAGACAACCTAAGTAACCTAGACCAACCACCATGTGACACGTGCCCCACTTACTCCCCTCCTCCAATCAGAACCCACCTCCTTGCCACCTCACATCCCACTCACCCTAACCCGTTTAAACTTAATATTAATTAAGTTAAACATGCGCCAAACATTTTTTAAACCAAAATCAAGATCAAAACATGTGTTCTTGATGTTCTTAGCAAAATTAGGCATTCCTTAATCATCAACAATTAAACCCTAATCTCTTCCAGATTAGTGATTAAGGTGTCCCTAATCATAACCCAATCACAGAAACCCTTTCCACCTCATCACCTTGGTCACATGTTAAACCCTCCTCACACGACTTTGGGGAAAATGCCAAATTGTGCCAGGGAATCTACCACCCACATTCAGCTTCAATATAAACCTTTGATCACTTTTATATGCTTGACACCTCACACAAACTGCCAATTCAGTCACATGATCAAGCAAAATGCCAAAATCCTCAAGGGCATTTTTGGACTTCTACAAGTTAGGGTTTTGAGTTTTTAGGCTTAAGCAGACCATGTACACCCTCTATATAAAGGGTATAGGGTCCTTCATTTACGTTTGCTTTTTGGTTTTTCCTTGTTCAAGCACTTGTAAATCCCATTTTCAGATTTATGAAATTTGTGTTAAGTGTGTCGAAGAAAGACCAAGTGCCATCTTATTTATGGGTTTATGTTTATTGTTTACTGAATTTGAATCAAAAACCTGTTTTAAAAAGAGGAGTGTGCAAAAGTTTGCACATGTTCTTCATTTTCTTGATATTTTGCTAAGTTCTTGGTCTATCTTGGAATTCTTGGGTTATAGGGCTGATCATAGCATCCTAATTGTGTTGATTAAGGTGTGGTGAGGCTTATAACTTGGGGATAATCAAGTGTGGAGGACAAGAGTTGCATCAATCAAGGATTTTTCATATTTCTGATTTTATACTTGTGCTTCTAACCTTGTTGATTCTTAGCAGGAGTGTTATTGGAAGCTTGTACTTGTTCTTGCTAGTACATAAGCTCATAAATTCATGGGTGTGGATGTACATCCATGAGGTTTGCATACTTAATCCTAAAATCTGCTTAAAATCTTGATTTTTGGTGATATTTGTATGTGACTTGTGTTCTTGTGTATTTTGTGGCTTAAAACTCCTTGAATCTGTTCATCTTAGTTATTGTTGTGTTAATTTGGGCTTGGGTGGTCTTGAATCTTGCTTTTGATTTGAAAAACTTGGTTTTGAAAAGTTAAAAGGGTGTTTGGGATTACCTGTTTGTGATTGCATCTTGGTATTGTGTTGTTAGAAGGTATTGTTTGTGCTTGGTATCTGATATATGCCTTGTTGAGAGTGTTTTGCTGCAAGTTTTTGGGTTTGAAACTTCAAATCAAACAATCTGCTATAACTTGGTGAATTTAACTGTTTTTGACCTAAGATTTTGGTGAAATCTAGTATTTGTGCATGCTTAGGGTTGAAAGTTGTTAAAACATCATTATTATAACTTATTTAATAGATATTGAGTGTTGAATCTAGCTTATTGGTCAAATACATCAGCAAAGTGTAAAACTGTTTAAACTTGTTCATTAGAGTTTATAATAGCTTGTGTATGCATTTGGTTGAATTTGGTTGGCTGATTATTGCTAAAACTGCTTATAAGTGCTCAACTGCTTATTTGTTCATGTCTGTATCATATCTGGTGCTTTATTGATTAAACTGTATCAATTGGGTGTTTGTGATTGTGATATTTTGATTGATATTGACTCCTTATGATCCAAAGATCATTTGGGTGCCTTTGTGTAATCTGAATCCCAAAAAAGTTCACTAAAGACAAAAAAGTCTAATAGTCAAGCAGTGGAAAAAGTTTCCACTGCTCAACACCCAAAACTAGCCCCTGCTAGTGTTATTTTGAACTCAGCTTATCAATAAGCTAATTTAGCTTATCCAGACTTGCAACAACTTATTTTTTGTGATAGATCTTCATTATTTGACCCATTTGAGTAGACTGGAGCTTATTGGACTTTGACTTTGACTTTTTGTTAGAAAACCAACTTACTTGACTTTTATATAAGTGCTTATTTGCTTTTTCCAGCTTATTGAGTCACCTTATTTGAAAACTCTTTGTTGATTTTGCTTAATTAAGTCATTTAAAAGCTTTAGGAACTTGAATCAGCACTTGGGGTGGCCTAGAACTCAAAAACGACTATTTTGTCGTTTTCTGTAGATTGCTTATTGCATTTTCAGGCTTATTCCTTGGGCTTATTTCAAATTTCTTTTTGCAGAAGTCTTATTTAGGACAAAAGAAGCTTGTGTGTTTAATTTCAGCTTATGGCATTGGCTTATAGCTTAATGGGCCAAAAAGCCCATTAAGAATAAGTTGTTTGGTATAAGCTAGCTTATTTCACACTTTCAGCTTTTGGGCCTTTGGAAAAAGTTGTTTAAAATCAAATTTTAAGTCAACCAGTGCTTTTTGGGCTTATTTTGAACACTTTTTTATATTGGGCCCAAATTTGGCCCAATAAGGTTCTGTTTTGGGTTTAGCCCATTTTCTAGGCCCATTAAGGGTATTTAGGTAATTTCACTTTCCTTTTTGTGTTATTTAGGTTAAATTAAGCTAGTTTGCAAGTTTTTAGAATTTTTTATGATTTTTAGATTTTTAATAATATTTTAATATTATTTTATTGTTAAAAATTAAAAGTCTGATTTTCTAAGTTTTTATATTTTTCCTAGGTTCTAAACACTTAATTAGGAATTTTGCAACTTTCCAAATATTTTTAGAGTCTTTTAATTATTTTCTAGAATTAGTTTAAGTTTTAATTGGTTTTAGTAGTTTTTAATTGTTTAAAAATAGTTTTTAGTGGTTTTAAAATTTTGAAAAATACTTTTTAGCTTAATTAGGGTATTTTGAGGTTTACAAACTTTAAAATCTTGTTGGGGGCTTTTTAATAATTAATTTGGATTTTTAGGGCTTTAATTAGCATTAAAAAGTCATTATCTAATTAATTAGAAGGTTTTGGCAAGTTTGGATTTTTTGTAAACTCTTAGAATACTATTGTGGATTTTTTTGTAATTTTTAGGAATTTTTAGGGTAAAATTTTAATTTTGGTACTTTTTACGATTTTACGTGTACACTTTTTCGACTTAGTTTAATCCGTCTTCGTAACCGTCATTCTCTTCTAAATCTCATTTCTACTTTTCTTTCTCACAAGTATAATCACAAATTAATCCAAGTCATTACACACATAACACACTAGCCTCCTTGAGAACGAACTCATCAAAGGGTCATAACTTGTGGTTTTCCTAAACTACTCTTTAATACTTGCCACTTTTGCTCTCTTTTCCTAAAGAGTAGTAAAATCACTACATCAGTTCTTATAATGGTTTTGAAGGCGAAAGCCTATATTGTGATTTTGACAAGGATTTGTATAAAATGTTTTTGGCCTATTTCATGGTCTACTATAAAGATTTGTACAAAAATGATTTTCGGTAATGATTATATACCGATGATACATTGATGGTTTTATTAAACTCTATGAATTCACTCGGCGTTATCGCTGACCTTTTCTTTTAACATGTTTTATCTCAGGTACTTGAAGGTAATTCTCGGGAAGACAACAAGAATTCATGGCCCGCACTTAAACAATAATTTCCATTCAAATGCTTTGTAAAACTTGTATGAAATACAATGACTTGGGACCTATGTAAATTTGATATTTATGGATGGAAATGCTTTATTATTAAGCGACGCAATTTTTAAGCGTTGTCTATGATGTGAGTAATGTGCTATCCCGTAACACCAACGAGTCTTCCGCTGTATTGAATTGTGTAAATTTGGGGGTGTTACAAATCACAAATCATTTGATAGCATTATCATCATCTTTGGAAGTATTATACCAAGCCCTAGCTGAACCTTAAAAGTCACGGCTTGGTTGATATTTAGAGTCTCCTTCATCATTTTGAATAGATATCTAACCCCCTTGTTCATATAGATCTTCCTTGGTAACATTTAGGCAAGAAAGGTATACTCCTTATGTTTCTTCATTTTCACTTGCATGCATCATCATCCATCTATAAACACATGTATATAACTTGTTAAAAATCAAGATTTGGTAATAGCCATGATCTTAAAGGTCACGGCCTATATTTGTGTACCATTAACCATGGTTAAAAATCTTTTAATAAGAAATCTATGACTAGTACTATGTGTTTAAGCTTGATTTAAAATCATATAAAACATTTTATAAACTTAATGTAGCAAGGGTTACAAATCTTACTTTATGGGACTTTGGTTAACAAATAATCATAGATCTCATACAATAAACATGTGTAACTCAAGAACCATGAAAACCATGACCTAGAAGGTCACGACATATATGATTAATGTATACATGATTTATGTGCTAAGTTTAAACGATGGAATACGTATCATTACATGTTAAATGGACTATTGAAAATCACTAAAATGTTATATGTGTACTTAGATGGTCTTTTAGTGTACATGCATGTAAATGTAGAACCTAGATTTGTAGTTAAATGGTAAATATGAAACTAGCTAAAAACCATATCTTGGAAATACCAAGATTAAATGACTACCGTAGGCTATATATGGTGTACATGGACTTTGACTTGTTTTCTTATTATATACATAGCTAGATCTTAATATTGAAACACTTGCAAGTACATGCAATCTTAAAACAAGACTTGACACACCTTAATAAGCTATGGTAATCATAGCCGTGGGTCTTAAGCTCATGATTAGAACTTATGACTTGTGTAAAACCTTGTAACATACCTAGAGCTAATTTGGCACATCACATAAAACAAACAATAAGTTTAAATTGGTCATTCATTCAATCGGGTCATTCATTTTAAAAAACCCTAAATAACATCTATGGCGGCAGAAAATTCTTTCTTGTCGGCAAGATTGTTTTCTCGTTTGTTCTTTGTTTAAATTGGTCTACCTGTTTTTTCTTAGGGTTTTTAGGGGTTTGTTTTACTTTAATTAGTTCTTGTCTTCTATCGTCGGTTGTTTTTAATCGTTGCAACATCATTCGTCGGCTGACATTTATTCGTGGGTAATTAATTGAGTCACAAGACCTTTGAATCTGTGCAATTAATGCTTTTGATGTCGGCTGACCTTGGTGTCGGCTGACCTTTGAGTTGCTATTAATTGAGTCACAATTTGACCTTATACCCTCGTTTAATTCTGTCGTTTTTTTCATTCAGTTTTGGCGGCTGACCTTATACCCATATAGTCATCAATCTCATTTAATTGTTGATTATTATAATTCTTGGCGGCTGACCCTTAGTTCTTGGTCATTAATTGTTCTTGGTGGCTTACCTTTGTCAATTTGTTTAATTCTGGTTTACGATCATTATAAACAAAAAAAAAAAGTTACTGTTTGTTTAGGGGTTCTTTTTCGTGGTTAGGGTTGTGTTTGATTGAACATGGATTCGAGCAAAGAAAGTGATAAGCCATTGTTTACAGGTTGGATGGATGTGGTTAAGGTGTCTACTCTTGAGGTTTTAGTAACGCTAGAGGAGATATCTAATTTGTTTTCTATTCCTTTGAATACTGTGCGTGACATTGAAGTGTTTGCAAATGGTGTGAAGGCAAACAAATTTCCTAAATGGTCTACTTTACCAAAGGAGACCACTATGCTTTATTATAAAGCTTTGTGTGAACGCCATAAGAATTTAACTAGCAGCACTTCTTCACTCAGTTCAGGTGGTTCGAGTGTGCACTCTGCACAAATGGCTAAGGAAACAGACCTTGAAGCTAAGGCTGCTACCATTAATGGTATGCAATTGTGTAATCTACAGGCGGTTTTGAAATTATTTGGTGTAACGATTCGCACGTTTGCTGAAGCGAGTGAATTTATGCATGAATTAAGTATGAAGAAGCATCCGTTGTGGGAATTGATCTCACCTGATCGTGCTAAAGAAATTCTGATGTTACTTTGCAGATTTGAAGGTGATATGGTTACGTCTACTAATGGAGGTATTAATGCAGTCTCTTCTTCGTTTAATTCTGAAAATATCTATGAAGGTGTTAACATCTCTATTCCTAGGAAGGTTGTTGAAACGGTAAATGCTCGCTACCATAACACTTTATATGGTTACTTTCTTGGTAAAAGGATTGCATTCCCTGTGGTTGAGTATTTTGCCAAGAATAACTGGGCAAAACATGGTCTTAAGCGTATCATGATGAATGAGAAAGGTTTTTTCTTTTTTCAATTTGGATCTAGTGAGGGTCTTAATGCGGTTCTGGAAGGTGGTCCGTGGATGGTTCGTAATTCACCAATTTTTCTTAAGAAATGGACTATGAAAATGAATCTTCTAAAGGAGGAACTAACTCGTATTCCGGTATGGGTTAAGTTTCATGATGTCCCGCTTCAGGTATTTGAAGAGGAAGGTATTAGTTTAATTGCTTCGTTTCTTGGTAAGCTTATTATGATGGATAATTATACTGATAATATGTGCAAAGAGTCTTGGGGTCGTTGTAGTTTTGCTCGTTGTCTTATTGAGATGAATGCTGATTCGGAGTTTATAGATAACGTTACTATTGGTGTCCCTGATCTTGAAGGCTCTGGTTGTACTAAGGAGTTAATTCGAGTTGAATACGAATGGAAACCGCCTAGATGTCATACTTGTAACATTTTTGGTCATTCCGGTGATTCTTGTCCGAAAAATGTTAAACCTATAACGGTTGAAAAAGTGACAACTCATGTTGATAAAGATGGGTTCCAACAAGTGCAAAGCAAGAGGAAGAAGTACAAAGGTAATTTAGGGGATCAAGTTCCGAGAGGTGTTCCATTGAGCAAGGGTTTCCAAGCAGGTAAGACGGTTGTTTTTCGTCCAAAAACTCACTTGGATACAACAAGTACGAGTGCTGATAATAGTAGTAAGTTGCATACTAAATCTGGTCAGTTGCAGCAGTCCAGCAATCTTAATGATCCGAACAAGGCTAAAGCTCAAATGAGCAGTGTTTCTACATCAAATAAATTTTCATCTTTGTCCATACCTGGTATTGACGAAGGGGCTCAAGTAAGCGAGGAAGATAATGAGGAGGAGGAGGGAGTCGAGGTCGTCTTTGATGAATCGGTGAATCTTCTCAATACTCATATTGGGGCAAGCACTCCTACTGGCTGATCCCATGTTGATATTTTATTATTTTCCTCGTAACTTTATGTTATCGTCTTGGTTTTTGTCTAGTTTATATATTTCCAGCATTCTAGACTAGTTAATGTTTATGGCCTGTCGTAAACATTTTGTTTAACAAGCTGCCTGTAGCTTGCGGTTAATGTGGTATTTCAGCCACATTCCTTGTACTTCAACGCTTTTTTTGGTTCTATTTACCGGGGTCATTGCTACCCTTTTACCAAAAAAAAAAACAATAAGTTTTATTATTCTATTTTAGATTCAAAACTAAATATGAATAAACTAAATATAAGCTTATAAAAATATCCTAAGTTAAAACTTACATAAAATTTAAAGTAGTGTTAATGGACTATTTAAGCCCATAAAATGTTAATCCAAGATTTAATGGACTTAAGATTTCACTTAGGCCCATTTAACTAATTAAAGGACTTTAAAAATGTATTAAAATCCAATAATTGATTTAAAAGCCCATTTAAATAAATTAGTGGACTTGAGATAGGCCCACTAAAATAGCCCATTAAATGTTTAGCCCATTTAATGAGCCCAAATACTATTTTGAATGTTAAATAAAAGTTTTTATGATAAAATATAACTTATAAAAACTTTTTGGATTAAAAAGACAAATTATGAAACTTAAGGACTAAAACTGTAATTTATGAAACTTGTTTTGATAAACTAGTAAACACAAGGACTGAAAATGTAAATATCCAAAAGTCTAGGGTTTAATAAATACCACCCATGGCAAATTAAACCCTAGGGAACATTTTGGGAAGTTCCTAAAAGTTACTTTGTCATTTTGAAACCCTAGGGACCATTTGTGCAATAATCCGAAACTTAAAAGAAACCCTAGGGGTTGTTTTGGTTATTTTATAAAAGTTATAAAACCGAGATATAACTAGGAGGACTAAATCTACCCTTAACCGAAAGTTTAACAAGCCCTAGGTACCAAACATGTAATATCCGAAAGTTTCACTTATATAAAAACATGGAGGGACTAGTTATGCTATAATCCGAAACATAAACTAGCCCTAACCCTAATTACATTTTTTTTATATTTAGTAAAACTTAAATAAACACGAAACCCTAAAAACCAAATGTATAAATTGTTAAACTTGTAAATTATAAATTATTTTATGAATATCAAATAGTTTATGGAAATATCAACTTAATAAGTATTTATATGAAATATTTATATCGTTGCTTTAGGGTATAAAATGTATAAAGGTGTATATATATATATATATATATATATATATATATATATATATATATATATATATATATATATATATATATATATATATATATATATATATATATATATATATATATATATATATATATATATATATATATATATATATATATATATATATATATATATATATATATATATATATATATATATATATATATATATATATATATATATATATATATATATATATATTCCTAGTTTTTTAGGAAAATAAACATCGTATGAAAATGAGATATATACTAATATATATGTCAACGTAAACGGATATTTAAGTAAGACATCTTTTGCTTACTTAATTATGAGATTATATACAAGTTGTTGTATGAACGTTAAATGAACTACATGCTAATGAATGTGCTATAAACATAGAATGATATTCTAAGTAAGACATTTTGTGTTCACTTAGAAATGAAACTTATATAGATAAGTTAAATGAATATTGATGATACTTGAACTACGGTTATTTAGATAAATACCGTAGCATAAATGAACTGACTAAAATCTGTATAAGCATACATATATGTTCTTTGTATTATCTATTAAGACTGTACTATCTGATTAGGCATAACTTTTGCGTGAGCTTTAATTGGATATCCGTATTAAACAGCTATTGCCTACTCCCAAGTGAGTTTACAGCTCCATATAAACTTTTGATAAAACTTTCCCTTTTGGGAAAGAAAATATGCAAACACATAATGGACACAACTGGATTGTATAAACTTGACTATGATTGATTATTATTGAAACTGTTAAATTGTTGTAAATCACCCGAATGTTATAAATAGATCTATTAGGGATTGACCATCCCCGTCTGGGTGAGTCATGCTCACTGTGCCTTGGCCGGGACAATAGACGTATACCATGTTGGAACTGGAATGGGTGTCTTTTTGTAAGACACTACGTCCTCATCTGTTGAGGACTACGGAGGTTAATCTTCAGTTTCTAATAATAAACAAATGTTATCTACATTTTAGTAAGAATGCTTTGTGCATTGTTATTTCTATGACTAATGTATGTCCAAACTAATTAATTGTTAAAAACTGTAAATTCACCAACTTTATGTTGACCCCATTTAGTATGTTTTGCACAGGAATAGAAGTTAGTACGTGGTGTGTGTATGGTCTCCAGCATCTTAGAAATCTGCATCATAGGACTCGTCGGGGTTCTATTTGGGAAACATAAACAATCACCTTCCATCATGTTTTAAACAATTATATTTTATTTGTTATCAAACATGTAAACTGATTTAAATAACTCTTTATCTTATGCTCTATGGATTATATGTTATCGATCCACCTTAGTGACATCACCGTGGATATTTCCGCATATTTTGACTCTACCCGGGGGTGTCACACTAAATTCCCTTAGAAACCATAGAATCTCTATAAATAAATAATGAACTCAAAGATGACAAAAGTATGAATACATAATACATATGAACAAGTAAACAAGGAATAGGAACAAGGGTTATACTATCATATAGAAAGTAAAAAGTTATATAAATAATAAGTAAGAATAAGTTATACAAAGCTAAAGTACAAATAAGTGTACATAATAGTCTAGATCATTACCTAAAAACCTTTATAAACAATATTCTAAGAAATGTAATTATACAAGAACTATGAATCTGTAATCAATACAATATACTAATTCTAATCTACTATATAAAGAAAATTACCTAAAACCAAGATTAGCATATAAAACCCATTCTATAATGAATTAAAGTCTAATTTTTGGCAAATAATTATAAAACACAACTAAGTATCATATTAAGGTAATACATTTATGTTAAATTAAGTTACAAATTATTAAATCATAAAGTACAAGTTTTCAAAGCATAGGATCTTAAGCTCCCATAATTAATCCTAGATTATGATTACCCTATATAAACCCTTAAAATAAGATAGTAGAACATATAGAACTCATATACATACTAATAAGACTTAGAATAAGCTTACACTAAGATATAAACCCTAATTACCCAAAATAGAAAGTCATTAGGCTTAATAATATAGAAACCCTTATATTAAGAAATCCATATGGAATCATTACCTAGTCTTTTAGGACAAGTCTAAAAATACTTATAGGACTTCATTAAGGTTATAAGATTATGATAAGACAATGTAAAAGTACCCTAATGCACAAGGTAAAAGATTTTAATGTGCGACTTGTAAATTAGGTCAAAAATAGATATTTTCGCCCTTTAGACATTTTTACCTAAACTAAACCATTAAACCAAGTGTGAGAACTCTTTGGACACTTAAGACACAATGCCTGGGACCTAAATTAAGTTTACATCAATAGCTAAGAGAAGGATAATCACATTTACCATGATTAAACCCTAGATCATTAGAAAACCCTAATCTACATAAGTATACTTCCCATTTTCACATCAAACCTTTGTTAAACTTCAAACCAAGGACCCAAATCTATTAAATAGAATTTATAAACCCTAATTAAGCCCTAATCATTCACTACTCACTTTCCTAAGTCCTTAATCACCAAAAACACAAACCATACGTTACAAGCCCTAGTTTTTAAACCCAGTTTTGTATTTTCCTCCAAAACTCATATTTAAACCATTTCCCTCCATTACAAGTTTGAAAACCAGATATTTATAACTTCTAAGATATTTTAGAAGTGCCTAAAAGTAGGTGCATCACCTCCTTTCTTGCTACACATCACCATTCATATCTTAATGTTGTCGTGACCTATTTCTAGCCACAAGAGAAGATTGGACTGAAGCTAGACTCAAAGAACTTGTGTATAGATTCACTAGCATACCTTAGTCACTCTGATATCTATGTTACACATATAAGACAAAAACTTGGAGCCTAAGTTTTGTAAAACTATAAATAAAGCCGTATAGTCTTCATTTGAAACTCGCACCCCATTTTCTTAGTATCTCCTACCCATTATCCATTTCCACCTCTATATACGTTCTAGGACATCCTACAAGACTAGAAACCAGGTCTAGAAGGAAGCCATTCAAGCTTTTGAAGCTTTGATAGCAAGTAGTGTTCATAAGAAGTCACAAGGAGCCATTTTGGAGCTACCTAGGTAATTCTTATGTTAAGAAAGCTTTAATCTTGTTATAATGATATATTAGACTTGTTATAATGCCAAATTGTTTTTATAAAGATAATCTAAAAGAAACTAAGTCATTTCATCAATTTAAATGAAAGTTATAAGTTAAAGATGTCTTAAAATCCTAGTTTTGTATTTTACATAAAATAATAAGCAAAAATCCATTTCAAAAGCTATAATTCTACTAAAATGTTGTTATTATGATTATAAATCTGCTTTGAAACTTTTTTTAAAAATCCTAGATCATTTGGTACATTTTTAAAGAAGTTATATGATTTTTACAAGTAAAAGGACTAAAACTGTCATTTTTGAAACTATTTAACAATTTGGGCTAAAAGTTTCATTTTATGAAAGTTAAAGCTATAATAATAAATGTTGGAAAGTTTGAGGCCCTAAGGTTAAATATTAAGGGTTGAAATTGTAAATATTAAAACTACACACTTAAGGGGTTAAAAGTATAAATATGCTAAACTTATGATTAAGTGTTAAAAAGGTACTTATTCTTAAATTATAAACTTAAAGGATAAATTTAGTAATTTATAAAACTATATGAATAAAAACTATATGATGAAACATACTTTCTAAATTATTATGAAGTATAAGGACTATTTTTGCCAATTATGAAACTAAAGGATAAAAGATATAAATATAAGAGGAACATACCAACTTTTGAAGAAATTTCTAAAAATATATTACTGTGTATCATGTTAGTAGGGAACTTTGTACAAAGATGTTCCATCTCGATATTACGTTCTGACTGAGAGGTTAGGATTACGATTTAAAGTGCCCTCACTTCTCAAACGTTTATAGAATGGATTCTGAGTATAATGGCCCGAACAATGATGCAATATTATCACAAGAATACATAAATAATATAACAAGAATGTTGAACTCCAAAATCAAAGACTTAATACTATACCAAATATGTTAAAACAGGTTGGTGATGATCAAGTTCTTGTTTGTTAGCTTAAATTATTCTGTGTGATATAAGGCTGACAAGATTTACTAGACATAAGGTGAGTTCATAACCTTACTAGATCTAATTTATAAATGATTTGAAAACCCGTGAGAGGGATATATGTTAAACTGGAATACAAGTATTTTGGTATGCTTCTCAGATATGATTATTGACACTATATTTACTGCTGCCTTGAAAGACCCTTTTTAATTATGAACCGTTAATCATTTCCTTGATATGAGCGCTAACATAGTAAATAGTACTATTTGGAAACCGACATCTCCTGTCTGGGCAAGTCTCACTTGCTAGCACCTCAGTGGTCAAACATGCACACTTTATTTTGCTAAGCATGATAGTTCGGCAGACATCCTCATAAGGGCAATTGTGGGTTTCTGATATGTCTAGTCGCGGTATCATAATCTTAGTGCATTGATTAATTGATTTTACGGGCGAATAATAACGTAGCTCAGGAAAAAGGATCTTGTATTCAAATTATTTTTAATCCTATGAATTCACTCAACCTTTGTGTTGACTTTAAGCATATATTTCAGGTTTTGATAATTGAAAACATGGATCAGCATAATGATGACGTGGAAAGATATAGACTTGGAATTTTTGTCATTCAAACTTATTTTCTAGATCTCGGGAACCTGTGATTGTACAAAGTATGTACAATTTGTTTTATTGAAAATATCTTATTTTGAATGATAAATTATAAAAATTTAATAAAGTTTATTTAAACATTCTTTTGAGTTGTTTTTCTGTTACTGTGCTTTCATATCATGAAGTAATACCACAAAAATATTATTTCGTTGTGCCAAGGTAAAAATGGGGGTGTTACAGAGTGGCATCAGAGCTATAGTTATAGAGAACAAGAAATTAAAATCTTAACTATAACTGATTTTCTGAAATAAATTCCAAGTGAAAGTCTCCGCATCAAAACCGTGCTGCAACAAAATTGTAAATAATAATTTTAAGTTATGATCTTTAAATGGTAATATTATGTAATAATATAATAGTATGTGTAAGTAATATAATAAATACTAATATAAATAATTTATTTTATCGACGTCTTTAGAAACATGTCTTCCTATTTTCATCCCATCGTCATATCAGATTCGAATCCAGAAAATATTTACCTATGGATTTACCTAAACCTTTAGTACTAGCCCTTTCTACTAATAATTACCCTAATCCTTTATCTCCAGAAAATAATCCTCAACCAAATAATATACCTATTATACAGTATCAAACTTCTTCATCCCAAGCATCTAATAATATCCCAAATACCCAAGATACATTTATAGAACAAATGAAGAATATGATCAACTATTTTAGCGGAGTGCCTCCTAAGCGTATTGAAGATCTAGAATATGAAATTGAAGGATTTAAGTATGAAAAGATGGTAATGCAAGAGAAAATGGGAACTATGGAAAATGATTTGATAAAAGTGAGTAATGAGAATTATGAGTTACGAGAGAAGCAGAGATTGCATGATGGAAATTACCTTAGCCCGAGTAACAATGGCAATAATAGAAAAGCTTATTGAAGATATTCAAGTACGACATCAAGACAATATCAATGGACTCTTTGCCATAATCAAAGATCTCAAGAAAAAGGAGTAAACCAGCTCAAAAATATTTTAGCTTTCCTAAAAGTCTTGGAAATATTTTAGCTTTCGGTTTTTTACTTTTATGTAACAAAGAAGCTTGCTTGTCAGCAAAGTGAATTGTTAATAAATAAAAGTTTCTTTTACTTTCCTTTATTTACATATCATTCTATAAAAGAGAAATACTTGACAAACTATAAGTCTTTAAAAGAATTATAGCAAAAGAAAAATATTATCTTAAACTAAAAAGGACTTCTCAAGTCTATTTGGTTAAAAGAAAGTGTTAATCTAAATAAAGGATAAATAAACTTAGGAATCTTAAGAAAAGTTAATAGTTACGTAATCCTATAAATCTATTCCCTAATCTTATAGGAAGTATCTATAAATTTTTGAAAAAAAAATGCTCGTAAAGCATTGTATGTATACACATATGGCAAATGCTTAAGGACAAGTATATCTAAACTTCAAAAAATTTATGTCTTCTAAATTCAGAATGACAGATTTAAGATAATGAAGATTACTACTGCAACATAAATTTTTATAACTAGTCAGTTATATAAATTTGAAGGAACCGAAGATGTTATTAGTATCACTTATTGGATTGAAAGAACTGAGACGATTTTCTCCCAAAGTAGTTGTACCGAGGATCGTAAAGTGAAGATTGTTGTTAGTAGTTTAACTAATGAAGCATTATCATGGTGGAATTACTATTCTCAACTCGTTGGAATAGAAGAAGATCAGAAGGTGAAGTGGTTAGATTTTAAGTTCCTTTTAATGACCCAATATTATCCCTCCATAGAAGTCGAGAAAGTAAAAAAGGAATTATGCTATCTAGTAACACAAGGAAATGATCTTAATGCCTATTTGAGAAAATTTCAAGAGTTAGCATAATTATATCTTATCACTAATTTCCAAAGAGTGATGACAGCTTTTATTAAATATAACACCCCCACAAATGCTATGCGCAGCGGAACTACAACATTTGGGTGCTACGTAGTTATCATCACACATAAGCTATATTAAACGACTCAAAGAGACGTAAAAGTTTAAACATAAATTAAAGATTGATTAAATCATCAAAGTCTACAGTTTTCCAAATCCCAAGATGATACAAAACAGAGTTTGCGTTTAGGTCCCCACTGAATCTCAACCCAAAAGTACATTTTCGTTAACATGACATAATATAAAATATTTAAGTGCAAAAAGGGAAGAAAAACAAAGTAGGCCACCAAGCCACAACAACTTCCATCCTCGCATGCTCCGCTGCTATCAATCTTGGTTACCTGAAACACATGCTTAAAACTGTCAACACAAAGGTTGAGCGAATCTATAGGTTTTTCAAATCATAAGTTGAACATAAGTATTAAAACCAATCATGACCGTTCAATAGCATTGTCGTACTCACAATCTATTATTCAAGGATATGATAATTGTGTTTAAGCTCATGACACTAATCCGTTAACTCAATCACCCGCGTAATAATTACCGGCGTGATTCAGATGAAACCAGTGCCCCTACTAAAGGCATCAGTTGCAATTATACCTTATCTCTTATCACAAATTATCCGTCCGCAGGGGTACCCAACGTACTAGCCCTCGTCTCGGATAGGGTCGTCAGCCCCATAGTACTATCACTTTGTATAAGCGGCTATTTCCCCCTTCGCAAGGGCAAGACAATAGTTAATAGTTCATGAAAATAGGTCCTTTTGCAACTAGGTACTCAACACAATTTCTAAGGCAACATTCGGGTCTAACAATCATTCATGACTTATGTTCATTTTCATTTAAATAGCATGTATCCCCCTCGCGGGTAAAAACATTTGAAATAAGTAAAGAGCGAGGCTATAGACTCACCTGACGTAGTAGTAGTGGTTCTAGTGAAGATGTAACGAGAAATGTCACCGACGACGTGGATGCCCGGGAAAATCAAACACTTGACCTAAAAGTCAAAGTACGAAAACCAAATCAATACACCGCGTACATAATTGTACTAAACACACGCAAGTCGAAACACTTAATGCTTATGAAAACTCACGCCAAAACCAAACAAGTAGTTGTTACTAGACTTATACCATTTACCTACGTATTTAAAGTGATTCTCATTTTATAAATTTGCCGGTACTTACCAAAAGTACGGGCTGTTTTCTACGACTTAAGCACTTGTATAAAATTCAAGAAAATTCACAAAAATACCTCATGACCTGTATAAAACCCATATTTATTCCCATAAAAAGTTTTCACTTCTATGACTCGTTACACATCACATTTCTAAACGTACACATTTAGGACTGATATTGCACTTTGACCATGTTGAACTTGTTTGACCCATTTAAAATACACCATTGACCAATACAACACCTAAGTCTAAAAATAGACTCACAAGTGCAGGTTTGAAACCAAAAATCAACTTTCAATCATTTAACAAACTCTATCTATGGTCCCCGGGATTTGACCCAAAACCAAACACAAATTCGGATTGTGTTGATTCTCATCTCCCGGTACACGAACTTTCAAAATATCATAACTTTTGACTCGTTTGGAGTCGTAAGCTCTACTTTATACCGAAACGAAGCTAAGAAAAATCTCTACAACAATATCCTATAATATGGACCTGGACTTAAACTTAAAACCACGAAAAATACCCCTAAAGTTTCTGATCTAAAATACTCTTTTCTAAATCATTTCAAAACTTGTTTCCAATACATTCTAACGACACCTAGCCCTAACTTAACCACTCATGACCATACCCAATCATCCCAAACAGCCTATGCTACCAAGAACATCAAAACCTAATCAAAACCCAATCATAAATCATACATGCAATAGGTTCTAACCATTTAAAAACATCAAAAACATCACTAAAAACATAACCCCACAACACATTTCATCAAACACCATGAACCCACCAAACACCCCCACATTTCGTGGGTTTTGGGGCTGTGGAACACCAAAGACATATACCCCATCTTGTTTTATGGATTTATTAACATTTCCCAATCACCAATTAAACAAATTTACGATTTAATTTCATCAAAACATGTTTTTGAAAAACCTTTAATTTTTGAAAAATTAATGTTAATGCATGTTGAAATTGAGTACACAAGAACACTTACCAAGATTAATTAGGAGGTGGTCTAGGCTTGGATTGTTCAAAATCAAAAGAAAAAAAAATATTGGTGGTGGTTTTGGGGTGGAGGCCGACGGCCAAAGAAGAAAAAGGGGAGAGGGGATGGGAAAAATTTTGATGTGTTTGTTTGTGTGTTTTTAGTTTCTCCCATTTTGTAAAAATTTGAGGGGCTTGTTTTGTCAAATGGGCTTTCTTTTGGCCTTATTATTAAACGACCTTTTTAAAGAGCGGGAATCGACTCGCTAGTCGGTTTTGGAAAATTTACGGGAGTCGGGTTTCACAAAATTACTTTCCAAATGTTAACACGCACACAAAACGAATATACACACGGTTCCGACTCGACTAAACACGTAATAAAAATAAAAATCTCGAAAAACTCAAATATCGATCAATCGATAATAAAAGGTAAATTTTGGGCATCCGTCGGTATCGTAGTCGTCATCGGTTCTTCTTAAATCGTAAAACGTTAAATTACGACCGTAAGCGTTGGTTTCAACTTAAACCGTCAAATATATAGCAAACGAAATTTCTTAAAAATTTCAAAAATATTCGTAAAATAGGATTATATAAATGACGTTGGGCTCGGGATATCACATCCACAAGTGAGCTACAACTTAAGAGAGGTGCTCATACTGAACAGCTCTTGAGACAATAACTTAGCATCATACGGCACTTTCACTGGTATTACACCCTCCCCTCCTTAACGGAGCGACGTCCCGGCGCTCTTCGGTTCTTATACTCGCATTTCGTACTACTAGAAAGATGGGGGTACTTCTTACTATAGAGGTATTCACGTTCCAATATGGACTTCGGTTCACGTCTCGGGTTCCATCACACCTTCACAATGAATACTATACCTTGCTTTAACTCTCTTAACATCTCGATCCATGATCTCCACTTCAATTTCACAAATTCTTCCTACGGTTATCAACACGTTTCTTTTCAAAGCTTCTCGCGGTTAGCAAGTGATTCTTAATCTACACCATCCCTTTCGTAGTCTCTCGAATCATCTCAAGTTCATTCAACTGACTTTTTCCTACTTCATTCTATCCAACTGGTGATCTACATTTTCATCAACATTTTCTTCAAATGATGTAGCTTCATTGTTAACATGGTAAATGTCGTTGTACAAAGGTACTACCAACGGCAAGTGTCGATCTCAACAACTATCAAAATCAATCACATACGTTCGGAGCATGTTTTCCAACTTTCGAATCGTCCTTTCACTTAGTTCATTGGTCTCATAAAAATAACTACTCACAAAGAAAATCGCACAGGTCGCACATGACCCCATCGAAAACGTTCAGAATATACAAAACGAAGTAATCAATACTAGTCGTACAAAATCACCTTATCGCAATATTAGGTACATACAAACCTATTTCATTAAAAAAAAATTCATCGATACAAAAATCATTCGACGTATACATAACTCTCTCGAAAACATCACACCCAATCAAACACAAAAGCCATAATGAAACACATACAACCACATTACGACACGTTTGCAACATAGCCAAACCGTGCCAAGTCAATGAGTTCAATCAAGTTAACTCATGCTTGCTAATCAGCCGAGCCATGATAAAATAAGAATATTTTACATGATTCTCAGATGAGTCCGGTCAAAAAGAAAATTGCAAGTTTAAGAGGGTTCACAAGCTTGCTAGCTATGGATGCATATCCAAAAAGAAAGAAAAATACATACATACATCCCCGCAGGGTGCTCACACACGGATCCATACCCAAAAAAAATATATATATAATACAAGAACACCATCTCACCTTCCATCTCAAACATGGTCAGAATCTCAATAAGCATCATCGTTCACAGTATAAAAAAAATATACATATATATTACATGGCACGTGTTTTCCATGATCGGACGTCATTGGACAATGTCGTCTCAAGTTCTCACAACTTTCGATCACTCGACTAGATCACATACAACATAAACACATAAAAGACAAGGGTTCACCATAAAAACATCGACTATGTTTATCCATCGTTTAACCATCGATAATCAAGGATGGTTGAGTCAAGCATAGAGGATTCCTCACTTAAATAAACGAAGACGACAATGGAATTGTCTTCCAACTACTGATGCACAGTTGCTAAACTTCAGCAGTTTATCGCGTGTCGTTAAACATATCAAAAGAATGAAAAAAATAATAATAAATAAAGTACGATACGTTTGATGTAGGAGAAGTCGTCGTCATTCCCCTCAGAGTCACTCGAACTCTGATTTCCTCTACTTTGGCAGTCTTCTATTTTTGTTAAAAACTCTTCTCAGTATCGGTACGAGCCCCTTGGGTATTTCATCAACACCCTAGTGATTTCGATGGGATTCACACGTTACATACAACACATAAAAACATCTTCCCAAAATTACTCGGTCAAGGTGACTTACTAAGTCAACACAAAATGAAAGAAAAGATTTCAAGGAAACACAAGAAAATTCAAAAATTTTCTTTAGGGGTCAAAGAGAATACGATTACTTGCATAAGGATCCACTATTTTAAAAACGTTCCCAAACATTTATCAAAAACACTACAAGTTTCAAGATGACCAATTTATTTGACACCATAGTGCTCTTCCTAAACTATGCATAACTAGCTAGATCATGCATACTTGAGGGCCAAGCAACGATAATTTAACAAAACAGGACTCTTCCTGAATTATGCATAGTTAGCTAAGCTGTGCATAATTGAGGATCGAGGGACCACACAAACATTATTATTACACACTAATTTTGACTACGAAAGTTTTCGACCTAATCTTCAAAATAATTAAATCATTTGAAATGGAATTTAAAATGGGAAAATATTGTTACTATCGTTTTAAGAAACACATCAACATTTTTCGTCCACTGTGGAAACATACTTTTTCTTTGCCTTTTTATGAGAAAATAAATAAATAAATAAATAAATTGACACCATTTACATTTGGTTCAACGAACCATTTGACACACTCATAGATATTTTCAAAATAGACTATTCAAAAAATAACGGTAAGGTGGTTCAGGATTAAAGATCATTGCAAGTACAATAGTAATAAAATCAAAAATCAATGAGATCGAACCAGGTAAACCAGCAATATAATTTCCAACTAAAATTAACTACATTAGAAATGAAGATACTTCAAATATATGACAAAAGTCTCGGGACAACAACAACGATCTACGAATACATGGAGTAAAAATTAAATATCAACACAAGCGTCAAAAATAAAACAAAGATCATAATTCCCATCGTCTCGAGTTGCACACACATTCCACCAAGGGTATACAGGGAGAGGAGAATAATCACTTGGTCGAATAGAAACAATTTCACCTGGAAGGTCGAGTTCTTTCACCTCTACAATTTGGTAAAGCGGCTTCGCCTCCTCGCTTTTGTTCTATTATAAATAAATAACCAATTTAATGAAGATTTATAGCATCATACAAGTAAATACAGAATTTTAGGTTCCATTAATCAAAAGAAGAAAAGTTACGGCGTCCATGAACAGGACAAAAATATACACCAGGTGACATACCCTTATTATCATGTAATCGTGAAGTAGCAATTCAAAATAAATAATGGTCTCATGCCATTGACAATATTAAAACGAAAAATCACATGACTACCCAAATTTAGATATAGACTTGCAAAATCAAAGAACTGATGTTGTACGATCGAACCATCGTGACCCAAAAGATTATATATACATCCTTATTAAATAATATACAAGTAGGCGTGTGTTGGGTAATCCATTTTCGTTTTCTAATTAATGTTACCTTATACCTTGTAAAAGCGAGCATTTACACATTTTTTAATTTGTGTTACACCATTAAAGAATTTATACCTTTCATTTTTTAATCTTTACGAAGTTTTCATTTCTAGAAAAATTACAGTTGCAAGAAAATTTCTAACATTAGTTGATTCGGTGACTCGGTTATTATAACTAGTAAAATCATTAGTTTTGAAAATCTCGATACTCGCGTCAAAATCTCAATAATCTTCATATCTTAAGTACCAAAAACGTTTATAGTAAGAATTCTCAAGATTTACGTTATTACGACATATCTTATTACGTATATACAAATATCCAAAATAACTCAATCTAGTCGAATTAACTCTAAAAAAAATCAACCTTTGACTTTTTATTATACACATGTGTTCCTTAAAACTGATTTGTATGCTATATTTTATTCACGCGACTCGAGTCAGGCGTCAAAGACGTTTCACGTAGTATTATCTCGGATAAATTTACTGATTTTCGTCGAGACTTGAATCTCAAAAATAATAATAATATAATAATGTAATAATTAATCAAAAATGCTTATTTCAATAATTCTAAAATGTGGAAAATTCAACTTTTAATCCTTAGCCCATTATCAAACGGTTTTTAACATTAACACATCTCGCAGCGGAATAAAACAACGTTCCATCAATATTTAATAATTTGTTTCAAGCGTTAGAATTTTTCACTTATAGTGTATATTCCGATTTTATCCCATTTTATTCACTACAACAAGTAACGTGTTCTAGTTTACATCAATGCATACGTAAACATAACCTTAAGTTTAAAATAAAACCAATTTTACAAAGTTTTTAGCTCCAAAATACATGACCAATTCTTCTACTCATGTTTTATATTACAAGATACGCCAAAAGTTTGCTACATTGACCCGAAAATTAATTCATACTAAATCCAAAGTTACATATACTCAATAGTCATATCGTAAATTTTATTATAAACTCCTTTCTCAAATTAAAACAAACAAAATCTTAACAAATCCATCACTAGCTTCTAGTATCAAATTATTAATATATAAAAACAAGGATTTTACGAGTAATATAAATTTCTTATTATGACATACCAACCAAGGTTGAAGGAAAAACAATTTTACTTTGTCCATTTCTTCTCTACACATATCTTACTGGTTACAAGACACATCACAGGTCATTTTTATCCAAAAGTTTCATCCGCCAAGTATTAAATATGTAAAACACTTTATGTTTAAACCATTCAATCAACAAAGTTTAGTGCTTACTTAACTCACCCAATTGCCGGACCCCGTCATATATACTATCAAATTTAAAATAATAAGACAACAAGAACAAAAATGAAATAAACGAAGCGAGAATACGTATGTCAACTAAATGTTGTTATCGGTCTCGGATGAGTCTCGAAATCGTACTCCACAAAATTAACACAAAAACCAACCAAATTCCAAGTTATCGCGATTGATCACAACGCTAGTCTATTTTAAAACACATCTTAAAATTCAAGTAGAATAGTAAACAACGATTAAATGGCAACACGCCTCAACCACGTTTTATAACACACACATGTGATTCGTCGCTACGATGTACGCATCGTTGATTATACTTCGTCTATATTATAGTTACGCCAATTAACATATCAAACCCATAAGGAATAAAGGAAAATAAACTAATACGTAAGTAAATTACGTTTCAAAAGAAAATGTCCAAAATGACACATCACGGTGCGATAACGACAATCGAGATCAATCTAGTCAGTATACAATATGTTACGAAGTGTTATTTACGTATCTAGAGTATCAAACGAGGTTCATATTCGGTTATCCGAACAATAAATTAATTATCAAGATTGATAATTAGCGGTAAGGCCGAATTCTCAACAAAACCGCATTTTAATGTACGATAATTACTCAAGGATCATTGCTTCACGTGCAATGACTTTAAATACCATACTATATACATATTTATACATAAAATCATTCCTACATGCACGTAGGATTACAACGCGGTGTTGCCATGTAATGCAATGTAGCCCGTTATGCCAAATACATGCAACATATATGATATCCGTATAAATGTTTGTAAATTACGATGATAAGTACCCAATGTACATAATAATATATCTCAATATATATCATAGTATTTACTTACTAAATACTAGAGAATTCATGTCAGTTTTGAGGGATACATCTAAAATATAAAGCAATGCTAAAGAAATCTTACCGGAGCCATGCAGGAGAGTTGTGTGCTTGGACAATTTCTTACGACATCAAAAGTTATAGTTTAGGATTTTTCAAAATGACCTAGTTCTCTATAACTCATGGCTCTGATTACCAATCTATAACACCCCCACAAATGCTATGCGCAGCGGAACTACAACATTTGGGTGCTACGTAGTTATCATCACACATAAGCTATATTAAACGACTCAAAGAGACGTAAAAGTTTAAACATAAATTAAAGATTGATTAAATCATCAAAGTCTACAGTTTTCCAAATCCCAAGATGATACAAAACAGAGTTTGCGTTTAGGTCCCCACTGAATCTCAACCCAAAAGTACATTTTCGTTCACATGACATAATATAAAATATTTAAGTGCAAAAAGGGAAGAAAAACAAAGTAGACCACCAAGCCACAACAACTTCCATCCTCGCATGCTCCGCTGCTATCAATCTTGGTTACCTGAAACACATGCTTAAAACTGTCAACACAAAGGTTGAGCGAATCTATAGGTTTATCAAATCATAAGTTGAACATAAGTATTAAAACCAATCATGACCGTTCAATAGCATTGTCGTACTCACAATCTATTATTCAAGGATATGACAATTGTGTTTAAGCTCATGACACTAATCCGTTAACTCAATCACCCGCGTAATAATTACCGGCGTGATTCAGATGAAACCAGTGCCCCTACTAAAGGCATCAGTTGTAATTATACCTTATCTCTTATCACAAATTATCCGTCCGCAGGGGGTACCCAACGTACTAGCCCTCGTCTCGGATAGGGTCGTCAGCCCCATAGTACTATCACTTTGTATAAGCGGCTATTTCCCCCTTCGCAAGGGAAAGACAATAGTTAATAGTTCATGAAATTAGGGCCTTTTGCAACTAGGTACTCAACATAATTTCTAAGGCAACATTCGGGTCCAACAATCATTCATGACTTATGTTCATTTTCATTTAAATAGCATGTATCCCCCTTGCGGGTAAAAAAATTTGAAATAAGTAAAGAGCGAGGCTATAGACTCACCTGACGTAGTAGTAGTGGTTCTAGTGAAGACGTAACGAGAAATGTCACCGACGACGTGGATGCCCGGGAAAATCAAACACTTGACCTAAAAGTCAAAGTACGAAAACCAAATCAATACACCGCGTACATAATTGTACTAAACACACGCAAGTCGAAACACTTAATGCTTATGAAAACTCACGCCAAAACCAAACAAGTAGTTGTTACTAGACTTATACCATTTACCTACGTATTTAAAGTGATTCTCATTTTATAAATTTGCCGGTACTTACCAAAAGTACGGGCTGTTTTCTACGACTTAAGCACTTGTATAAAATTCAAGAAAATTCACAAAAATACCTCATGACCTGTATAAAACCCATATTTATTCCCATAAAAAGTTTTCACTTCTATGACTCGTTACACATCACATTTCTAAACGTACACATTTAGGACTGATTTTGCACTTTGACCATGTTGGACTTGTTTGACTCATTTAAAATACACCATTGACCAATACAACACCTAAGTCTAAAAATAGACTCACAAGTGCAGGTTTGAAACCAAAAATCAACTTTCAATCATTTACCAAACTCTATCTATGGTCCCCGGGATTTGACCCAAAACCAAACACAAATTCGGATTGTGTTGATTCTCATCTCCCGGTACACGAACTTTCAAAATATCATAACTTTTGACTCGTTTGGAGTCGTAAGCTTTACTTTATACCGAAACGAAGCTAAGACAAAGCTCTACAACAATATCCTATAATATGGACCTGGACTTAAACTTAAAACCACGAAAAATACCCCTAAAGTTTCTGATCTAAAATACTCTTTTCAAAATCATTTCAAAACTTGTTTCCAATACATTCTAACGACACCTAGCCCTAACTTAACCACTCATGACCATACCCAATCATCCCAAACAGCCTATGCTACCAAGAACATCAAACCCTAATCAAAACCCAATCATAAATCATACATGCAATAGGTTCTAACCATTTAAAAACATCAAAAACATCACTAAAAACATAACCCCACAACACATTTCATCAAACACCATGAACCCACCAAACACCCCCACATTTCGTGGGTTTTGGGGCTGTGGAACACCAAAGACATATACCCCATCTTGTTTTATGGATTTATTAACATTTCCCAATCACCAATTAAACAAATTAACGATTTAATTTCATCAAAACATGTTTTTGAAAAACCTTTAATTTTTGAAAAATTAATGTTAATGCATGTTGAAATTGAGTACACAAGAACACTTACCAAGATTAATTAGGAGGTTGTCTAGGCTTGGATTGTTCAAAATCAAAAGAAAAAAAAAGTATTGGTGGTGGTTTTGGGGTGGAGGCCGACGGCCAAAGAAGAAAAAGGGAGAGGGGATGGGAAAAATTTTGATGTGTTTGTTTGTGTGTTTTTAGTTTCTCTCATTTTGTAAAAATTTGAGGGGCTTGTTTTGTCAAATGGGCTTTCTTTGGGCCTTATTTTTAAACGACCTTTTTAAAGAGCGGGAATCGACTCACTAGTCGGTTTTGGAAAATTTACGGGAGTCGGGTTTCACAAAATTACTTTCCAAATGTTAACACGCACACAAAACGAATATACACACGGTTCCGACTCGACTAAACACGTAATAAAAATAAAAATCTCGAAAAACTCAAATATCGATCAATCGATAATAAAAGGTAAATTTTGGGCATCCGTCGGTATCGTAGTCGTCATCGGTTCTTCTTAAATCGAAAAACGTTAAATTACGACCGTAAGCGTTGGTTTCAACTTAAACCGTCAAATATATAGCAAACGAAATTTCTTAAAAATTTCAAAAATATTCGTAAAATAGGATTATATAAATGAAGTTAGGCTCGGGATATCACATCCACAAGTGAGCTACAACTTAAGAGAGGTGCTCATACTGAACAGCTCTTGAGACAATAACTTAGCATCATACGGCACTTTCACTGGTATTACATTAAAGGATTTCCCCAAGGATTCAAGAAAATGATTACTATCTCTAAAGCCCAAAGTTTAGAAGAAGCCATCAATATTTCTCAGAAATTAATGGATCACGTAATCAAGCACAATCCTGTGCAAGAATCAAACACTCTTAAACGTAAACTTAGTGAAGAAGAAGAAGAAGAATCTGCTGAAACGAAACCTAATCCCCTAAATTTCTACGATGATCCCTATTTTCCTTACTTATATTACCCAAATCCCAACTCCTTTAGAATTCCCAAAACACTAGGACACAAAAATTATGCTGGAAAGCTTCCTCTTTGTGTAAAGTGTCTACTACATCAAAAAAGTATCCTGCCTAGCTAAATGTCAGAATTGCTTCAAGAAAGGTCATCAAACACAATACTGTTGAAGCAAGGCTAGTTTCTAAATTTTCTTTTTCTGTATCTTGTAAATAAATAAATGTAATGAATATATGTGAGTTTTATCAATAAAATCTTTATGTTTTAATTACATCTATTGTAAGTGTTATTTTATTATATGGTAGTATAACTCATTTGTAATAAATTATGTATTTGATCTTTATATTTGATAACGCCCAAATCCAACATGTTTTTGGGAGCGTTATCCTTACTATTGTACATGTATATTGGTTATTTCTATAATACTTTTGAGCATATTTGTGCCAAAATGTGTTTGCAAGTCTTTTTGTAGCCAATTGCAGGAATAAAGTACAAAGCAACACAAATGTGGAGATTAGTACGAGTACGAAGAATCCTATTCAAGTTCAAGACCCGTGTACGAGTTACAAGCCTTTGAAGATCTATTTTCGGGTGCAAGAACAAGTGTTTTCAAGAAGTGTACAAGTCAATTAGCATGGAAGTTGCCACCGACAGAATCCAAAGTTGCCACCTACTTTTATGTTGGCAGATTTTTTACTACATACATGCAATATTGAGGCTTCTAAATGATCATACAAGAATACACAAGAATATTCTAGACTTCCTTGGGCTCCAAGCATAAGCCTTTTCCACCAAACAATGCATTCACTCCTAGCCTTCAATTTTGTCAATAAATAAGACCCATGGGGTCACAACTTTCATATCTCCTCATATGAACTTTCATAACCATCACTTTAGTTATTATACCATCACATAAACTCTCTCAACCTTGTCCAAAACACCATTCCCGGATTTGAGCAGGTGGTGCAAGAAAGGTCACTTTTGGAGTCCGAAAAGCAAAGTTAACATCACGAAACTCTTAGGGATCATTGCCCTAACCATTAGCACTATATTTATACTTTGTAAGACTCTTGATTATGACTTGTATGACTATTATTTTGGATTTTATTTCATTTTTCATTATGAGTAGCTAAATCTCATTCTACACTTTGTGGGATGATGTTTGTGGTATGAAGTAGTGGTTGTGATTGTGATTTATGTTTATTTCAATTTCAAGCTTTCCTTTGAACCATTGGTACTTATGTTTCATGTGACATGTGTTGTCAAAACTTAATTTGTTGATAAAGATTTCATAGGTCGAAAGGGTTATTTTCTATCAACAAATCATAGCCGGTTTGTCTATGATTGGCTATCTTTTGAATTGATCATTTTTTAAGAAGTTTTGATTTTCAAGAAACATAATTATAAGTGTTAGTAAATTCGTGAAACGACCGTGAATCAAATGAGTTGAAATTGGATTAAGTCTTGAATTGAGTGATTGAGTCTAATGCTTGTTTTCTTTAACCAAAGTCTTGACGAGGATTGAAGCTTTCGATAACAATATATTGGATTAACCATCTAATTATCATAATCATATATATGTTGTCATTTCTTCATAACCATACCACAATGGATGCCAAACAAGTCTTTACCAAGTGTTGCCTTTAATCTTATTGTTAATCTCATCATATTACTTGTTACTTATTTGTCTACAATTGCTACAATCAAAAGATTATAGTAGATTTTTGAATGATCATAGGTTTTCTATATCCCCGTGAACGATCTCGGTATTACCACATAAAATCTATACATAAACGAAAGGGTCAAACTTGCCCATGCGTTTTTAGTCAATCCGGTAATTCGTGTTTATAAATTTAAACTTGTTTCAATCAAACCACGACGGACGCATCAAGTTTTTGGCGGCGCTGGCGGGGATTTGATTGTGTTCTTAGTTCCAAAATCATCCTATAATCAAGCCCATTGTAGAATTTCTTGTTGCCAAAAATCCAAAAAAAAAAAATCTCATCAAAAATTTATTTGGCCGCCGGTAATGTAATCACAGAACCATTTTTGCCAACCGACAAGTCATTTTGCCGACCGGCATAGTCTACCGTTCCTCCTTTGCCGCCGGCAGAACCAATCTTGCCGCCGACAACAGTCCCAACTTTTTCACAGAACCTATTTTGCCGACCAACAAAACTTGATCTGTTAAAAAAATATTAATTCTATGTTTTTATTTTGTTTAATATATTTAATTTCTTATCAACTTATTTTCCTATTAGTAATCTTTTGTTTGTTTTTATATTTATTACTTATGACCTTTTTTGAAAGTGTTTCTTAACTTGAATGAACACACGTTCTTCCGGTCAAGAACCACTTAATCCATACACCGATCCCGAAGGTTTTATTCATCAATCTCGAAAGAAAAACCGCAAGAAGCAATCCTTTGTTTCTCCCGAAAACCGAATTCCTAGAACCAAAAACCCACCATTTGATAATCTCTTAGACGCACTTGTTGTATATAACCCGTTTAACGATCTACCATTTCCAATGGCCGACGATTAATCCATGTGGGCCGCCAACTGAGTAGTAGCACCTACCCCCGAGGCTGCTATTGTTCAAGTTGAGCTTGGAGACAACTTCACCGTGAAAGTTCATCACCTTTCAGTGATCAAAGACCGCCAATTTGACGGCCGTGCGCGGGCCGATCTACATAAGCACATAGCCGAATTTGTAGAAATATGTGGCATGTTTCGATATGGTGCCAACGTCAATGTAGACGCTATTAAACTCAAACTCTTTCCATCATCTCTATCCGGAGATGCAAGAGTTTGGTATAATGAGTTGACACCCGATACCATAGAAACATTTGAACAAATGAGAACCGCTTTTGTTAGCCGTTTCTTTCCACCCGCCATGTACGAAAGACTTATGGGGGAAATCTAAGGTTTCGCCCAAATTCCAAATGAGACACTCATTGATGCATGGAACCAAATGAAAGACCTACTTCGTAGTTGTCATGGACATGGTTTATTAAAAGAAACCATCATCTAAATCTTCTATCATGGTCTCAATGAACCGACGCAGGCAATCCTTGACGCCGGTGGACTCTTTCTTTATTAGACTCCCAACGAAGCACACCAAATGCTTGAGGACTGAGTTCTATTAAAACTCGTTTGGTCCAAAGATAACCATTCCAAACCCTTTAAGAAAATCGTTTCTTTCGTTGAAAGTAGCAAAAATTCCAAACTCATGGAAAAGATGGACGCTCTCACATCTAAATTTGACTCGCAATTCAAAATTATTAAAGATGAAATGAAAGAGGCGAATGTACTCTTTGTGGAGGACCACACCCATCTACGGAATGTGATGACACACCGATAAGGGAACCACCACAAGAAGAAAAATACGCCCAAAGAGGATACAGAGGAGGTGGTTATCGAGGTAATTACTATGATAGAAACTCTGGCATTTGGCGTGAGTACCCCAAAAACTAAAATCGTAACTCACAACCTCCTGGGAACGATCATTCCGTTCCATCAAATGAAAACAAACCCAAAGAATCAAGCTTAGAGAAAACGTTGCTAGCTTTCATATAATCTCAAAAAGCAACAAACACGTTCATTAAGAACTAATTCTTCGATCTTATAACCAACATTGAAAGAGGACAAAGACACCACACCCCCTCTATCAATGATCTCGAAACCAAGTTTGGTCGAATCTCTGACCAACTAGCCAATCGACCGAGTGGTTCGCTACCAAGCAACACTCAAACAAACCCAAAACCATCCATGGATAAACCATACTGGCCACCATCCTCCGTAATGAACTTGTGAACGGGGTATTCACAAGGAGTGGGTTGAGTTATGATCCACCACCAAAACCAAACGCCAATACTTCCACTTTCGCTGATGAAAGTGAAGATGAAGCCGATGAGCTCGAGAAGAAAGAAGCCGTTTCTCCTTCCAAACCCAAACCAATACAAACCATACCAAACCAACACCAAAGGCGTATACACCTAAAATTCCATATCCTCAACGCCGAAGAAAAGAAAAGATTAAGGCACGTAATGCCAAACTCTTAAAAATGATCAACGAAGTTAAGATCAACGTACCCCTTGTTGATATCTTTACCGGCATGCCCAACTATCGAAAATTCCTCAAAGATCTTGTGAGAAATCATAGTAAAATGGAGCAAATCTCATACTTCATCATGAAAGTTTTCATCACATACTTCATCAAGAACATCCACAATGTTAACGGTTTCACACCCTTGAGATTTCTTAGTTACTTTTCCCATCTTAAACACAACTTTTTTATCCTCTACCCTCATAATGAGTTCCCCTTCTGCCACATCAATAAGAGTGCGACCAGTCCTTAAGAAAGGTATTCCTACAATGAGGGGAACTCTAGGGTCCATATCAAAGTCAACAACTAAAAAATCCACGGGGAATGTGAATTTATCAACTCCTACAAAAACCTCTTCCGCAATCCCCACCGGATATGCAATTGAATGGTTGGCTAACTCGAGTGTCATTCTGGTAGGTGTAAGCTCGGGAAGAGAGAGTTGTTTCAAAACCAACAAGGGCATCAAATTTATGCTAGCACCAACGTCTGCTAAGGCCATACAATTCTCTACCCCCGGGAAATTACATGGATATAAGAACCGGCCCGGATCACCAAGTTTAATTGGTAAAGTCTTCAACAACACCGCAGAACAATTCTCGTTAAATGAAGTGTTAGGAATATCAACCAATTTTTCTTTGTTTGGGAGAAGGTCCTTAAACATCTTGGCAAACTTGGGCATGTAAGCTAAAGCATCCGCAAAAGATATGTTGATATTCAATTGCTTAAACATACTTAAGAAGTTGGACACTTGAATGTCATCTTTGTTCTTTAGCATCTCTTTTCTCAACCTAGAAGGATATGGTAGATCTGATTTGGGTAAAGGTTGAGTAGAGGGTGTTAAAGGACTCTCTTCTTGGGTTTCTTCAAGGTTATGTGTAGAAGGTGAAGGATTGGTAGGTGTAGGATTGGAAGGTGTAGGTTTCTCACAAGGAGGGACCGTTGGAGGAATCACCAAAAGATGTGTAGGAGGAATGGAAGGTTCTATGGTGGTTTTCCCACTTCTTGTAGTGATTGCATTGACATTGGACCTAGGATTGGTTTGAGTAATGAAGGGTAAAGCAGCTTGAGGTCTTTGATTTAAGAGCAACATGAACTTTTTGTTTGTCTCCTCTTGCATTACCCTCAATTGATCTTCAGTTCTTCTTTCACTCTCACGGATCCTTCTTTCATTCTCTTGATTCATCTTATGAAGTAGCTCAACAGTTTCATTTTGCCCATTCCCTTGATTGTATCCTTGGTTGTGGAAAGGTGGAGGTGGATTGTGAAACCCTTGGTTATTTCCATGAAAGTTGTTCCCTTGGTTTTGAAAGTTATTAGGCCCTCTATTGTTGTTATTCCCTTGATAATTTCCTCTTGGCCCTTGGTTTCTATTGAGAATTTGTGGATTGTTTTTGTAAAACCCGCATTAAAATACCATGAACAGTACACATGAACAGGACATACACGAAAATACGATAAAATTAAAACTTTCCATTTATAATATAGTTCACGCGTCATGATATTTAATAACATGTACTTACGTATATATTATAAATGTATTACGATCACAACATATAAAATTAATGATAATTAAACATGAACGATCACGTAAATAATTTAACTCGGGAAAAGCTACGGGTTTCCCCGTGGGCTCCCTTTAGGCCACAGCTAAGACAAGAAAAGGAGAAAGATGGGCTTGGCCCATGACCCAACTTAAACCTATGTTAAACAAAACTCCAGGAAAGTTTCATCATGATTTTAAGTTATAGAAAAGTTCACCCTTGCCTCCCTTTGTCCTCTCTTGCCGCCGGCCATAGATCACCAACAATGACGATCCAGACGATTTTTGCTTATTGATTTTTGTGTGTACGTGATCGTGATCTTAACCTTTTCTTCCACGAGTTTGGTATAGTCAAACACTTACTTTTCTTTTTAATTCTTTTGTGAATTCATGATTTTTATTTAATTAATCTTAAAAACAAATCAAGGAACATGTGGGATTAATTAAAAAATGAAAAAGGGGGTGTTTGGTTCGGGTTTTGGTTTGGCCGTGGCACCACCGAGAGCCAAGGGGCTCTCGGCTTGCTGTCATCACCACCACCGAGACCACAAGGGGTCTCGGCTTGGTTGGTTTGTGCTCGGACGAAGGCAAAGGACCCCGACTCGAGGTCGGGGTATGGTTTTGGGCTTGGATCGAGTGCCAACCGAGACCAATAGGGTCTCGATGGGGGCTTTTGTGCTAACAGTGGGAAACGAACAACAAAACAGGGGGAACCGGTCACGAACCGGTGGGAACCGGTCACGAACCGGTGGGAACCAGTGTGAACCAGGCTCGTTAGTGGCTGTCGTGGCTCGGCAGTGGGAACCGAGAGCCACCAGTGGCAACCGGCTAACCGGTCTAGCCACTGGTAGGGCTGTTTTGGCTCAGCTTATATGTGACCATGGGTTCGGGCTCGGGTTAATATTTTAAAACACGGGTTCGGGTCTCGAGAAAATATTAAAATCAGAAAATATGTTTAATTAAATTATTTCTTATACTATTTAAGTTAATTAAATTCATGAGTTAGGTTAAATATTAAAATTAATATTTCACGTACAACCTAAAGTATTTACTTAGCTTAATTTAATTAAAAATATATTTTTAATTAAATTCTTATAGTGTATAGTTTAATTAATTAACCAAGTTATTTAATTAATAAGCTATTACCTTTAAAACCATGGCTTGTATTATACTAATTAAACTTTACTTATTATTATTAATGCAGCTTATTTCTAATTATGGAAACTTACTATTTTTGGAAACTTTTTATTTTTAGAAACTTACTATTTATGAAAACCTGCTATTTTTAGAAATTTACTTAGTATTACAATACAAGTATTATAATACCATACCAGATGAATAATAAAACAATAGAATACAAGAACAACTACAGTTAACACTTTAAACAGTTAAAACATGACTGAACATGAATAACAAGCTAATAACACACAGAACCAGTAAAACACATGTAATTCAAACAACTCATACACGTTCCCATTCTTATGTATTATTATCCGTCAAGGCGGAGTACGTTCTTCCGCGTTTCCGTTAGCTTCTACTGGACACAAGGTACGGATTTCCCGTCCTTCAGTAAGGACAATCTCTTCCTTTATTAGGATTTCCCGTATGAAGCCAACTGTTTTCCCGAGTAGTTACAAATTAAATGCTTATGTTTTATTAGTTACCTTATCCATATACATGCATGCCAGTTTCACCTAGTTATGGAGGTACCATAACCATAACAGTAGAGACACTAGTGTTATGACTTCACCACGGCGGAGTGATAGCTCGTGGAGTCCCTTTCAGTTATTTGGCCATTATTATATTATTATTATCATGTGGGGCTGATAGGTGTGAAAACACCCATCCTTTTACCACTTAATTATAATAATAACCAAGCCAAAACGTGTATTTTATGTCGTAAATGTCGGAATTATACGTGGTTTGTGTTTTTGTTGTGATTTAGGAGCAAAATGTGAAAAGGGAAGAAAACAAAGGCTTTCACGGGCTTTTATCGAAGAAAACGAGAAAAGACGAAGTCCAAAGATCAAGAGTGCAAAAAGAACGGAAGTCCAAGGCCTATTCTGAAGATTTATCGAAGAAAAAGTCTAAAGACGGAAGTTTAATGAAGTCGAAGAACCAAGTCTAATTAATGAAGAAATTATAAGACGAGTTCAAGATTTTATCGACAAATCCCGAGCCAAAGTCGAGACCTCTATTTAATTTAAAGACGAGACGACAAAGAAAAGAAAAGAAAGAAGACAAGCCAACAACCACCTACCAACCTCCTCTCCTATAAATACCACCCTCACTTGTCATTTGAGGGTTGGTTAGTTAGTTTATTTTTAGTTTTAGGAGTAGATTAGGTTAGGAGTAGGTATAGCTTAATACTCTTCATGCTTTAATTTTCCTTAATCTTGTCATTGAATCTTGAATCTTTAATGTTTTAATTAAGTTTTTCATTAATCTCCTTCTTCCTTTCTTGTTTGATTTAATTAAGTGTTTGGTTTGTTGATTTTGTTGATTTAGTTTTGATTAATCAAGTGGGTTTCATAGTTTTGTTGATTTTGATTCCATAAAGTTCATTGATTTAGATGTTTTAGTGTTTGGTGAATCTTAATTAGTGATTTATTGTTCTTAGTTTTATTGTTTTTGGTTGATTTAAGTTTTATTAATTAAGTGTATTTTGAATAATCTAGTTTTAATTTCAAGTTTTATTGATTTGGATTGATTGGTTATTGTTAGTTGATGATTAGTGGTTAGATTGGTTTAATCTTTGGGTTTAATTTTGTTGAAATTCGATTTTTTTAATTGCTTCGTAGGTACTTTCGGATATGGGTTTCGTATTTCCCGAATGAGCTTATGTAAACAAATTTCCTGAACCAATAAAACATCCCGAACCAATTTTTGATAAAAATATCCCGAAGGAGTAAAAAAAATATACCGAATGAGCAAGTTTTAAAATAAATTCCGAATTAAAAAAACAAAAATCCCGAAGGACTAAAATAGAAAAATACCGAATAAGGGATATTAAACAAAATTACCGCAAAAAACTTTGACCTACTAGCCTACCTTCCTGCTTGTCTATTTCCCGCCCTTTTTCAGCTAGGTGCCTGCTTGCTTGAGCTAGGTGTCTGGCTGCTTGTTTCTTATTTAATATTGTTCGTAATCTCTTAGCTTTATCTAAAAGTTGTTCCGTTTGTTATTCTGAAAGTCACGTACTTTTAGTTATATTTTTCGCCTAATTTTAGTATTAATATTTTTTCGAAAAGTTTAAGTTTTATCTTTTATTTAGTGCTCGCTTTAGCTTTTACCTCGTTTAGTTTTAAAGTATCCACTTAGTCCTATTTCCTCTTTTTTCATTAGGTAAACTTTATTTTCAAGTCGAAAGTTAATTTCTTCGTTTAGTTTTATTTTTATTAATTGTTTAGTTTTAAATTTAGTTTTAATATTTGTTTTAGTAATTGTTTTTATACAAGTCCTTTTATTTGTTCTTTTATTTTATTAGCGTTAGGCTTGCATTAACTTTTTACTTACAAATAGATAACCAAACTTCCCTTTTTCTTAACCAAGAACAATCGAGTCACACTTTTAACCGGAAATCAATTCGTTAAGACACCGAGAACGAATAAAGATATAATTTTTTAATATACTAAAAAACAGTTATTAAAATGGCACCGCTGCCGGCTCTTTTCGTAAAGATTAACGGTTTTTAGTGAGAGACGCGTTTGATTTTGGGATCCGTTCATTCGTGAAAGTTATTTTTCTTGCATTTTTCAAAAATCCTAAAAAATTTCAAAAATCCCAAAAACAATTAAAAAAATCATAAAAAGCATTTCCTTGTCGAAAGTTTTGCACCTAAAATATTCTTCTTGCTTATCTATTGTTCTTAATGAATTCGTATGTTGCTTGTGCTGCAGGGTGTGGAAGACCATTGTATGGCTTTCAAACATGTAAATGGTGTACATGTGAGCGGTGTGGAAATGATATCGACAATACACAATTTGGATTTTGTCCCTCGTGCAATTCGAGTAACTCATCCTTTGCTTCTAATGCAACTACTCCACCCTCTTGCATATATTGTGGAAGCATTTCTCATTGGCATGTTTCGTGTCCGATTCGATACCCGTCTCATGACGAGCAAGAACCGGGTTACAATTATGACAATGGTAATAGCTATCCACATGACGCACCCGGTTTTCCTCAATACCCGTATTGCAACAATTGTGGGGGCCCTCACAATACTTCTTATTGTTAGCCGATGAATTATTATGAGCCAAATTCGTGTTCTAATTCTTTTCAACCGATGATTTATGATGGACCACATCCGTGCTATAATTCTGGTTTTCATAATTTTGATCCCCCACAATACACCCTCGATCATCAACCTTCTTTGAATCCGAATGATGAAACACACGCCCTTATTTTGCAACTTCAAGAAGCCGTGGTTCAACTAAAAGAAGCATGGGATGAGGAAAAGCGACAACAACAAGAGCAAGTATCTAATCTTAGTGATTATATTCCTTCGCTTGTGCGTCCATACTACTATTATGATGATGACGAGGATGATATCTATGATCTCAACCCATCTTCTGAAATTACTACTCCTACTCTTGATATCCCTAATGCGTATTAGGATAGTGATACGTCGAGTGAGATTAGTTATTTTAGGTCTTGATAATATCTTTGATGAGGTTTGTGATGCACCAAATTTTGTGGAGCCTACGGACGAGGTCGCTCTTAATGATTACTTTTCTCCATGCTATGAGAATTTCACCTTTGAAATTTCTCAATCTCCTCCGGGAGATGAGGGCGATGTTGGTTTATTCTCTCCGACTTACGAGAAGTTCACCACTGAAATTGGTCTTGTAGATGAGGTGGAAGACGTTATTATTCGCGAAAAATTACTGAAAGTTCATCTTCTTATTGCTAAAATTGAAGCGTTGAATTTTGCTCCTATTTCCGAGTCTTTACCTCCGTCTATTACTTCAGTTGAGAATAATGATACAACTATGGAGGAAATCGACATTCTCTCAATACCCATGGGTATTGATGATGATGATACGGAGGGGGATATTCTTTTTGATAATTTGCTACATGAAGATATTGTCCCAAGTCACCCTCCCGAGCACCTTTTATCCCAACCTTTAGAAACCATTACCGAGGATGAGTTCTTTGACCCGGGAGGTGACACTGACCATTCCATGATTGACACCTTTACGGATTTACCGCTCAGTGATAATCATATGTCTTTTGGGGCTGACATTTTGATTCCTTTACCCACCCCACCTCCCGTGGATCATGATTTCACATACTTTTCGTATGTTGAAAGGAATTTTCTACCCTTCAAGACTTATCCTCCGGCCTCTCCTTTATTATTTTCCTCCGGGAACCAGGACAAGGTCTTTGATCCCGGTATTACATTCAAGGCTTCCCGATGGACCATTTAATTCGGGGACGAGCCAGGCTCGTGACTCCGTTAACAAAAACAAGCGCTTTTTGGGAGGCAACCCGATTATCTATCTATCTTTATATGTTTTTATAATAAGTGTAGGGGGAGAGCCTTGTATGTGTTTGTTGTTTTCTTTCTTATCATGTGCAGGGATTCGAGCTTTCAAAGATACATTCTTGATGACTTTTGACGATCCGTGATTCCGTGTTCCCGTCTATCCTAAACTCTTTTGATTCATTATTTTATCATTTATTATTGAAATAGGAATCACTTTAGTTGTCTCTTCCTTAGCAAGATTTAAACAACGTGCACAATGTCCTAAGTGTAGGGGAGGTTACTTCCACATGCTTAAACATTGAGGACAATGTTTATATTAAGTGTAGGGGGGACTTCTATCGAAGTTAAGTGGGCTTTTCCTTGTATATTCCTCATTTTAACCGGAAAATTGATTTTTTGACATTTTTCAAAATTTTTAATCTATTTTGGCCTATTAGTATTTTCCTTTGTTATCGTTATTTACTTTCTTTGCTAAAATAAAGTTTAATAAAGTGGTTTTAATTTTCAAACGTCGTGAATCTTTTGACTCAACCCGAGTTACTTATCCAAGTTTACTCTAGCTAGTATCCTTAACGTGTTTAACTCAAGTTTTGCTAGGCTTTTATATAGGGAACTTTAAAACGCGAAAGTCTTAAGTCTCACAGGTTAAGAACAAGAACTTTTCGCAAGTTCCTATAATTGATCCTAGAAATTCGTTTATCAACGGAACTTTAAAATGTGAATTCTAAACTTGAAAAAGTCTAAGAAGTTGTAAGATATAGATGACTTGAAAACCCAAAAATTTGATTTAATTGGCTAAGCATCCACGAGTCTCATTCCTTGAGATTTTAAATTGTGGAGAACGAGAGATGATAGAGTCAATTATAAGTTTGGTATCCTTTCATGAATTTATGTGAGTTAATTATAAGCTTTTTCTCCCATCGCTTGCTAATAAATATAATTGCAATAAATAAGGTTATACGATTTGAAAAGTTACTTAGCTTCTAGCACAAGATCGTTTAAAAGTTGTGTAACACCCCCAAATTTATACAACTCAATACAGCGGAAGACTCGTTGGTGTTACGGGATAGCACATTACTCACATCATAGAAAACGCATAAAAATCGCGTCGTTTAATAATAAATCATTTCCATTCATAAATATCAAAGTTACATCGGTCCCAAGTCATATTATTTCATACAATTTTTACAAAGAATATGAATGGAAATTATTGTTTAGGTGCGGGCCATGAATTCTTGTTCTCTTCCCGAGAATTACCTTCAAGTACCTGAGACAAAACATGTTAAAAGAAAAGGTCAGCAATAATGCCGAGTGAATTCATAGAGTTTAATAAAATCCATCAATATAATATCAGTATAAAATTATTACTAAAAATCATTTTGTACAAATCATTTTAACAGGCCATAAAATAGCCAAAGTCATTTTATACAAATCTTCATCAAAATCATAATATAGGCATTTTCCTTAAAAATCATTATACGAGCCAATGTCGTAAAAACATCATACAATACGTCTTATGACGTTGTATAAAAATGAAAACCGTTATATGAATATGGTTATGAAAACCAAAACACAAACATAATATCAATAGTATGACCCTGTATTGCTAGTCAGGCAATACATCGTAATTCGGAGCGTCTAGTGGTATTTCGTTAGTTTTGGATTATTATAAGCCGCATGACATTGTTACCTTACTAAACCAACAACTGGTAGCTAACCCGATACTCAATTTGCCCATCTAAATTAGCGTGTCGTCACAAAGGTCACGCTATGGAAATCTTCTCATACATAAATTCGCTTACCAATCAATGTGGCACGACGGGGATCAACCGTCAAGGCGCGAACTGGGGTGATCGTCCCCAAATAGTACTATTAAATGCATAAGCGTCTACCAAATCTCGGTATTTCACAATTCATGCTAATGGGACTTTTAATGACATAACCTAACTTTAATAA
Organism: Glebionis coronaria; assembly: GCA_025667525.1. NCBI lineage: Eukaryota > Viridiplantae > Streptophyta > Magnoliopsida > Asterales > Asteraceae > Glebionis > Glebionis coronaria. Next base: position 220,748 of record JANFOE010000551.1, read on the forward strand.
TCCATTTAATTTCATCTATCGGGTCCTTTAATCATTTATCGGGTCATACAATCGGGTCATACAATCATTCGGGTCAAAATCAATAAACAAACAATCGGGACAAATGGTGTCCTATTTTATAAAAACTAACATGTTATCTCCCTCGCGGGTTTATAAAACATTTCATAAAAACATTTAAAAGAGTGCGAGGCTATGAACACACGTTGATGTGGGAAGGCGGGTTATCGGCAATTCGGATGTACGGTACGTGCTTCAATCACGGAAACCTAGAGAAATAATACTCGTCTTAGACTCATGTCCAATGACTTTATTAAAATAACAATTATGTATACATATGATGATTATATATATATATGATGATCAAGTGGGTTTACATATTCTCATTTACTCATTTTTGTGTTGTCGATAACTTTTATACTAGTTTTCTAGTTTTACCTATTTACGTGTTTTAGGTCCAATATGCCTATTATAAGTTTATTAACTTGTATTAATCCATTTCATACTTATATTATCAGTATTTAAACTTTCAAGTTGGGCCCAAATGGGTTAAGCCCAATAAATAAGTTTATAAGTGTTTTAGTCCATTTTGTTGTATTATTAGTCCAATAACGTTAACTTAGCCCGTTAATGTCCGTATGTAATATAGTTCGGGTTTTATCGGTTTTTACTTGTTCTACATGTTTATATATCAGTATATAAGTTTTATAAAGTTCACATTAGACGGGTCCAACCGTCTAAGTTTTATTTAACAAAAACGTTAGTTTTACGGTAATGGCCGAAAAAGTCGTAAAATTCATGTGTATAGTTTTTATAACTTATAAACTTAACAAGTTACCATTTTTATGAAATGTCCACTTATTTATCATTGTACATATTTATATAAATGTATTATATAAGTTAGTGGGTTTTAATTTATATTTTATACTATTAAATTTTGAGTGCTTATATAATAGTATTATACTTTAATTTCCAAAATCTGATTTTTATCTTTACTTTCACCAAAAGTGCCATATCTAGAGTTCTATAAGGCGATAGAAGCTCAAATTTTTATCACATAAACTAAATGATATGTGCTCCATTTAACTCTACTATAGCTACTGTTGAATCGTCTTCTAATTATTTTCTAAAAATCGTCCAAAACAGTGAACTCAGATTTGTACCTTAAACTTGTTTTGATCATATCTCACTCATTACAATGATTCCATTGCATGGCCAACTCTCACATGTGTACAAGACCCATAGCTTACTGTATATTGATTCTACTTCATCATTTTATCAGTTCATGACATGTTTCTTTACTTTTTTATACAGCCATCAAATTTAAACAAGATTTTAGCCTTGTTTCTTATAGTCTTTCATCTTTTTAAGCATGTTTATCAACACCAAATCCCCACACAACATTTTTAATCATCATTCATCATCATATACATATAAATAAGTAAAATAAATACAAGATTACATAATCAAAAATAACAAGAGGATGAGGAGGACAATCTTTATACCACCATGTTGATGTAGGTTATGATTTGGACATGGATTTTGATGGAGAAACTTGTGATGAACCATGACCATCTTCAAGACCACCATGCTTCATGAACACCTTGTAGAAAATTAGCCCTAATACTCCATAGAAACTCCTCCTTGGATGTTAAAACTTGCACCAATCTTCCTCTTTTTGAATGGAGATTAACATATGTTAATTATAACATATGTTTGTGGTTAAAATTTGGATCAAATGGGTGATATGGGTGTAAAAGTGGACGGCAATATAGAGGGAGATGAGAGGATTGTGTGTTTTGCATGAGTGGAGAAATGAGTTGCTAGTTTGGTTTGAGTTGTTTTGAGTGCTAGTGGTTTGGTGTAAGAAGTGGCTTACAAATGAAGCTTGGTAAGACATGTGTAAACATTAAGCTACCACTTTGACACATAAAGTGGTGTGGTGGCAATGCTTAGACCGTCCCATATTGGGGGTGGGGCAAAACTTGTTTTGTCTCATCCCCAATTATTTACGGGTACTCCTCGATTCTAGTTTCCTCGATTTACGTGCCATCGGGTCGTTTTACGAAAAACGTTTTTTATAAATTATGAATCAACGGCACAAAACGAATCCAATAAAAATTGTCTCATAAAAAACGGAGTTCGAAAACGTAAATACGTAATCCTAAGGTTTCCGGTTTAGTCGTAAAGGACGTTAAAAATAAAATCGTAAGTCCTAATCTCTTCTCGTAAATTTGTGAGTTTATGAACCAACACAAATATAAAACTCCAAAATAATATTTACGGATAAATTTATTTTCTGAAATGTCAGATTGTCACCAAAAATGGTGTTTGTAAACGTAAGCACGTAACGTTGAATCCTCCGGTTTAGACGTAGTCGATGCTACTTCAAGACGTAAATCCAAATTTCTTCCCAAAAATAAGTGAGTTCATATTGTAACATTAAAAAAATGTTTTCAAATAAATATCGAGAATAAAATATCAACCATAAATTGACGGATTGTCACAGCATTTACCCCTAAACAGGATCTTTGTCCTCAAAGATCATCTTACTACTCGCTTCTTATAGAGTTAAAGCCATGTGGGTATTTCCTCCACATTCGGTCTTTTCTCATAAGTGCAATTCATTACAATACTCGAGTTTCATCAAACATAACTACGGGAATAAGATCAGGCTAAATGTTGACTTACTTTCTCTATCCATGATGTTCACGGGTTTCTGATGAATGCAACTTTTCGTCGATCTAAGCTTTACTAAGAACAATCAGATTTTCACTTGATAGATATTCCATCAAGTTCGATTTACGAAACATAATTCACGCAGTTCTTAAAGTCCTAGGGTAGATCCAGCTTATATGCCTTTCAAACCAATCTTTTACATCATCTCAATGGTCCCATACAACGGGGACTTATATCCCATGATTTGTCAGATCATTAATTCATTTTTCCAAGGTTAAAAATTTTGGCATAACTTCGCTACCCATCTGGCACTTCAAGATCTACATTTCATATTCACATAACCTCCTGCCTACTACCGGCAGTCAATAATCAGATCCTAATTTCAACAATCATTTCAGGTCTCGCGGGTCGGGTATTTTGCAAGGATAGGTTCGCCATCATAGGAAACCTTAAACCTAAAAGACATGTGCAACTTACAATGGGTGTATGTCGGGTGTCTCCATCCCAACTCCTGCTTACAGATGCTCTAATATATAAATCTTAACAAGATTCGACCTCGATCCTAACACGATAATTATCAATGATAATCTCTCCAAAGGAAAACGATTATACGGTCTATTACCAAAGGTCAATCATTCAAACATAGAACAGCGCTTATAGTATTTTGTATCGTTACTTTACCTCGTCCCTTCGATTGGGGTGGTACATAGTACTCTCATCAAGGTTCGTTCTCAATGACTTCTGAGCAAATCTCTAGAAATTCGATGCGAAGCGAGGATCTTGATATAGATGTTCGATACAGGCACACTATGTTTACATAACTCTTTTGTATTTATCATTAACGGGAATGATATTAGCAGATTTGGTCAGTCTGTCGACGATGACCCAAATCGAATCAAATTCAGATGATGACCTTTGCAATAGCTAGACGTTAACTAATGTATGAGGCGATGTCTGCCTTCATAATTTGCCATTAGTACAACTTCTTCAGACACAGATACTTCTAGTCAGAAATGGCAAGAATAGAATACTTATACTTACAAGATTTTCAATATAACTACATCTCACAATCTTCCATATTTAGACAATCACAAATGGACTTTTAATCATTTAACGCCATAGGCTCCTGATTTCTAATGGTTCACATTAGCCGCGAACCCCCTTTTTATTATCTATATTATCCTTTTTATAAGCATCGGCTATTTTTAAATTGTTCGGCAATTTATTTTGCACCTTCATTATTAAGGAACATGTCCTAATTGGTTCTTTATCTTTTATACATAACGTGTCAGTAATTCCGTTCACTTTCCTGGTGAAATAAATATCATAACCGTATTTATTCAAAATTCTTTCTTTATATTTTCTAAGTTTTAGTTTTGTCTCAACTATCATTTTTATCAGTTTTGCTTAATCTGACGTTTTAAAGCGTCGATAATTATTACAACTAATTAAATAAATATTTAATTTTTATGAAACGTAAACACAAAAAGTTTTTTTTGAATTTTCTCAGTTTGTCCAATTATATAAAGGTGTTCAAAATAAAATTTGAATTTAATTAACACGATTTTTGTTGATTTATCGAAAATGATTATTAAGATTCGTAAATGTTTGAAAAATCTTTGGTTATATTTTGGTCAAAATTTTCTTAGTTTGAAAAGAAAAATGTATCGTTTCAAATTTCAAGTCATGGTTTAAATGTTTCATCAATCCCTCTTAGGTTGTCTTGAGGTATACACAAACATTTACCCCTAAACAGGAGTTTAGTTAAATGTTCTTGGGTATAAGGGAATAATCCCTCAAAAGTTCTTTTTGATAAAACATTTGTCAAAATGTATTTGCACTTTCTTTTTAGTAAAACCCAAAGCCTTAATGGCTCTAATTTTTGAAATGTCAATATAGATCCCATTATCTTATTAATCACATAGTCAAATCATGTAAAGTATTAAGCCGTTAATCACATGTTAAATATTTAAAGTACAGGTTTTTATTGTTCGGCCAATTCAGGGCAATCTATAAATAATTATTAACTCATTCTTATTCTTATAAACAAACAAATGGTCCTTAATGATCACGAGCATGAATTTATCAAATTACAGCCTACACACGTGATTCACCAAATTTATGAATGCTACATGTGTATTAGTCAATCCAATCGACATCACGTGGATCTCATAATGTTCATTACAAGTACCGGATGTAGTGATTGGAATACATAATCTTTTTCGCGGACGCGAAGTTGATGATAACCATGCCATAGATCAAATCTTTCGAACATACGCTAGAACCTTGTAAATGATCGAACAAATCTTCCATTTCGAGTTATGGATATCGTTTTCGATTGTCAATTTACTCAGTTCACAATAATCTATAAATATAAGGAATGATAACACCATAGCTTTTCATGATGACGAGCTCGGTAGAATAAAATCTTTCTCCGACAACTCTCTCAGTTGTACGGTAATTCCTTTAATTTAGATGGTGCTGACGCACAGTGGACAAGCCACAGGTGCAACACCGAGAATATAATCAAATACCAAATTCTACTTGCCTTAATGGCGAAAGTCTAGGTAATTTACCAATAAATACCTCCTAAAGTTTCAAATAACATAAACATCTTTTAATACATTTATTTTAAGTTCTTTCTAGATTATAATATCTATGACTAATTCACAACCATTCATGGTATAATTTCAAGTCTAAATGCAGGATATGGTCATCCATCAAGAATTATTTATATCACTTTTGATAATCAACATCTTATCATTTAGGGGAATTCAATTCAAGTTCCCATCAAATAAGACAATATCGTCATGTCGTAATTAATCAATCCATTCTACTGGCACTTCCAACTTTCCAGTTTTATTGTCGTCGATAAGATGTGAACTTCTCAAAAGACTAATAATAATTCATAATCCTTCACAAATTCAGGGATATATGGAGACATAACTAACCTTAAAAGAGTAAGGTCAACGCATAATCTACGCGAGAGAATTTCAAATCAGATACAAACGAAAACATTTAACGAATATAAATATATCCGATGTTTTCATAATTTGAGTACACATTCGAAAGCTCCTCGGATCGTTACCCAGGTCATAAAAATGAAATCAAATCAAGGGAAATGATAGGAACGTCGATACATCCAGTCGGGCATCAACACTCGGTAATCAGATACTTTTCCTAAGAATCTCACTACGGGAGATTTGGACAAGAAAGAATTGTCAATTGTCAAATAAGACAATGTCCACAGATGAGTAAATTTGACTCAGAAGAATAGATGCAACAGGTACATATGTAGGTGTCCCTAACACTATGTCCCTAGTTTTCACTTCTTGCAGATCTCATAAAATTTAATCCTTCATAATCTTCAAAGAAAATGTAGTGTTTATTCATTAGTTTTATGGTGACTACTAATCAGTCTTGCATGGTCCATTCCAAATTGTATGTAGGCGCGCAACTATATACAATTTCAAGATCAACGATGCAATACTCAGTTCGTCAAAATTTTATCATCATGTTTATAATAAAAACATTTTCATGCTTAATTCTTAAATAAGAATCAAAAATATATTTATAAAGGTTTTCTTTGTTATGGAAATAATTAAGTTTTCCTAGGTGTTTTATAAACAACTTCATTTCGATAACGATTATTTATAAGTCTCACTTTAAATAATCCATATGGTGATGAAAACCTAATTTTTCTCAAGGGATATTGTTTTATCTTTATAAAAATAATGAGTGATCTGCAGAAAAGTGATGAAAGCTTGTTCACCAAGAATTAACTACGATATAATAGGAAATGAGCTTAGCCAATTAATCATGAGGTTCATGACCTCGATGGCACTCACGAAGAATGATTCACAACGTAACTCAAAATTAAGATGAGTACTTGTTCAATGGTTGCATCACTAATGCGAACATTAGGATGAAGCAATAAAAGATAGATAACATAAATACATGTAGAATTTAACAATCAAAGGTAGTCTTTTTCATTAATCACAAACAAGTCAAAATTGTACCGTAACACATTATGTGTCACTATGTCATACAATTCTCAAAACTCATCCTACCAACTGATATCTCAGTTAAGTTAGGGATTTTTAAAAGATACCACAATGAATACTAATCTACAAGAGTCATTAGGTGTTCCATATGTCCCGGAAGATCCATTGGTCCCAATTCAGAAGAAGATTTCTTCAATTTATTTCTTGAACACTGGGCATCCTCGTTAGTGGACAATGGCCTAGGAACAACCCTTAACACGAACCTATAATCAATTAAAACCTTATAATTCAATCACATGACTTAACGACTTCCTCTTAACAATCTCATATTCCATACGAGTTAAATTTTACTTTATTCAAGTTTTAACCAACTTATACTCAATTCGATATCCTACTTCATTCTCCAATACTTTTTATTTTTAGACCTTAATAGGGCAATAAAAGCTCGATATGAACAACACTTAATTCCAATCCTATATCTCTTACAACAACAATTATCAAATGAGTCACTAGTATGAAATGACTCACACATTCAATTAGACTTCTCGGAAAGGTATTAGTGGCATGAGGCTTTTGGGTAATGGTTCCAATGACAGCCTCAAGTGCAACATTCACCCTTTCGATTTCAATTTAAGAATTGGATGACAACGAATCATATGACATCTTTCTAGGTGGTAATGTTTTGTCAAACTCCACTCTATAAGGAAAGATCGTCATGACATCGATATCAGATTTAATCTCGCCAATTCTTCCTTAATATCGTAATCAACTAATATCTACATTTCTACGAATATCAACCATTTTGTTGGGATCATAAATATCCACAACTTGGTTTAGATCTAGGATAGCTACAATTCCTACGAGAATAGCTTCGATTAATTTACTAGGGGATTTAGGGTTCCTTGTGACAATCTACGTCGTATAAATATCTCGTATAAATATCAAAATAATCATCAAACAATCATGTAATAAAATTACATCATATATATATATATATATATATATATATATATATATATATATATATATATATATATATATATATATATATATATATATATATATATATATATATATATATATATATATATATATATATATATATATATAATCCGAGTTATATATATATATATATATATATATATATATATATATATATATATATATATATATATATATATATATATATATATATTAAAATAACACTTCTCAGTCTGGCCTTGTCGGTAACTCGGGAATTCTTCAGCACCGTTATAGTCAAAAGATTTTTAGACATTTTTAGAAAAATGTTTATAGTTAAAAGATTTTGAAATGTTTTATTCAAAACCTTAGTTTTAAAAATCTTTCGTTCTCTATAACGAGAGCTCTGGTACCAAACTGTAACACCCCCAAATTTATACAACTCAATACAGCGGAAGACTCGTTGGTGTTACGGGATAGCACATTACTCACATCATAAACAACGCATAAAAATCGCGTCGTTTAATAATAAATCATTTCCATTCATAAATATCAAAGTTACATCGGTCCCAAGTCGTATTGTTTCATACAATTTTTACAAAGAATTTGAATGGAAATTATTGTTTAGGTGCGGGCCATGAATTCTTGTTGTCTTCCTGAGAATTACCTTCAAGTACCTGAGACAAAACATGTTAAAAGAAAAGGTCAGCGATAACGCCGAGTGAATTCATAGAGTTTAATAAAATCCATCAATATAATATCAGTATAAAATTATTACTGAAAATCATTTTGTACAAATCATTTTAATAGGCCATAAAATAGCCAAAGTCATTTTATACAAATCTTCATCAAAATCATAATATAGGCATTTGCCTTAAAAATCATTATACGAGCCAATGTCGTAAAAACATCATACAATACGTCTTATGACGTTGTATAAAAATGAAAACCGTTATATGAATATGGTTATGAAAACCAAAACACAAACATAATATCAATACTATGACCATGTATTGCTAGTCAGGCAATACATCGTAATTCGGAGCGTCTAGTAGTATTTCGTTAGTTTTGGATTATTATAAGCCGCATGACATTGTTACCTTACTAAACCAACAACGGGTAGCTAACCCGATACTCAATTTTCCCATCTAAATTAGCGTGTCGTCACAAAGGTCACGCTATTGAAATCTTCTCATACATAAATTCGCTTACCAATCAATGTGGCACGACGGGGATCAACCGTCAAGGCGCGAACTGGGGTGATCGTCCCCAATTAGTACTATTAAATGCATAAGCGTCTACCAAATCTCGGTAGTTCACAATTCATGCTAATGGGACTTTTAGTGACATAACCTAACTTTATTAATCTATTTAATTTCATCTATCGGGTCCTTTAATCATTTATCAGGTCATACAATCGGGTCATACAATCATTCGGGTCAAAATCAATAAACAAACAATCGGGACAAATGGTGTCCTATTTTATAAAAACTAACATGTTATCTCCCTCGCGGGTTTATAAAACATTTCATAAAAACATTTAAAAGAGTGCGAGGCTATGAACTCACGTTGATGTGGGAAGGCGGGTTATCGGCAATTCAGATGTACGGTACGTGCTTCAATCACGGAAACCTAGAGAAATAATACTCGTCTTAGACTCATGTCCAATGACTTTATAAAAATAACAATTATGTATACATATGATGATTATATATATATGATGATCAAGTGGTTTTACATATTCTCATTTACTCATTTTTGTGTTATATGTCGATAACTTTTATACTAGTTTTCTAGTTTTACCTATTTACGTGTTTTAGGTCCAATATGCCTATTATAAGTTTATTAACTTGTATTAATCCATTTCATACTTATATTATCAGTATTTAAACTTTCATGTTGGGCCCAAATGGGTTAAGCCCAATAAATAATTTTATAAGTGTTTTAGTCCATTTTGTTGTATTATTAGTCCAATAACGTTAACTTAGCCCGTTAATGTCCGTATGTTATATAGTTCGGGTTTTATCGGTTTTTACTTGTTTTATATGTTTATATATCAGTATATAAGTTTTATAAAGTTCACATTAGACGGGTCCAACCGTCTAAGTTTTATTTAACAAAAACGTTAGTTTTACGGTAATGGCCGAAAAAGTCGTAAAATTCATGTGTATAGTTTTTATAACTTATAAACTTAACAAGTTACCATTTTTATGAAATGTCCACTTATTTATCATTGTACATATTTATATAAATGTATTATATAAGTTAGTGGGTTTTAATTTATATTTTATACTATTAAATTTTGAGTGCTTATATAATAGTATTATACTTTAATTTCCAAAATCTGATTTTTATCTTTACTTTCACCAAAACTGCCATATCTAGAGTTCTATATGGAGATAGAAGCTTAAATTTTTATCACATAACTACATGATATGTGCTCCATTTAACTCTTCTATAGCTACTGTTGAATCATCTTCTAAGTATTTTCTAAAAATCGTCCAAAACAGTGAACTCAGATTTGTACCTTAAACTTGTTTTGATCATATCTCACTCATTACAATGATTCCATTGCATGGCCAACTCTCACATGTGTACAAGACCCATAGCTTACTGTATATTGATTCTACTTCATCATTTTATCAGTTCATGACATGTTTCTTTACTGTTTTATACAGCCATCAAATTTAAACAAGATTTTAGCCTTGTTTCTTATAGTCTTTCATCTTTTTAAGCATGTTTATCAACACCAAATCCCCACACAATATTTTTAATCATCATTCATCATCATATACATATACATAAGTAAAAGAAATACAAGATTACATAATCAAAAATAACAAGAGGACGAGGAGGACAATCTTTATACCACCATGTTGATGTAGGTTATGATTTGGACATGGATTTTGATGGAGAAACTTGTGATGAACCATGACCATCTTCAAGACCACCATGCTTCATGAACACCTTGTAGAAAATCAGCCCTAATACTCCATAGAAACTCCTCCTTGGATGTTAAAACTTGCACCAATCTTCCTCTTTTTGAATGGAGATTAACATATATTAATTATAACATATGTTTGTGGTTAAAATTTGGATCAAATGGGTGATATGGGTGTAAAAGTGGACGGCAATATAGAGGGAGATGAGAGGATTGTGTGTTTTGCATGAGTGGAGAAATGAGTTGCTAGTTTGGTTTGAGTTGTTTTGAGTGTTAGTGGTTTGGTGTAAGAAGTGGCTTACAAATGAAGCTTGGTAAGACATGTGTAAACATTAAGCTACCACTTTGACACATAAAGTGGTGTGGTGGCAATGCTTAAACAGTCCCATATTGGGGGTGGGGCAAAACTTGTTTTGTCTCATCCCCAATTATTTACGGGTACTCCTCGATTCTAGTTTCCTCGATTTACGTGCCCTCGGGTCGTTTTACGAAAAACGTTTTTATAAATTATGGATCAACGGCACAAAACGAATCCAATAAAAATTGTCTCATCAAAAACGGAGTTCGAAAACGTAAATACGTAATCCTAAGGTTTCCGGTTTAGTCGTAAAGGACGTTAAAAATAAAATCGTAAGTCCTAATCACTTCTCGTAAATTTGTGAGTTTATGAACCAACACAAATTTAAAACTCCAAAATAATATTTACGGATAAATTTATTTTCTGAAATGTCGGATTGTCACCAAAAACGGTGTTTGTAAACGTAAGCACGTAACGTTGAATCCTCCGGTTTAGACGTAGTCGATGCTACTTCAAGACGTAAATCCAAATTTCTTCCCAAAAATAAGTGAGTTCATATTGTAACATTAAAATAATATTTTCAAATAAATATCGAGAATAAAATATCAACCATAAGTTGACAGATTGTCACAAGTTGCTCGGTATTAATTAGAGTTCATAGGCAAGGCATAACTTATTGAAGCGGGATGCGAAGATTGGCGAGTCCGAAAAGGCCCTAACAAGGCATGAGGGTTACATTTGGTTGCTAAAGATCCCAAGTGATGTGAAGAATCATTTATCAAAAATCAATATGAAGGATCGAGACACACGACGAAAAGCAAATACTCCCCTAAAGATCATGGAGAAGTCTATCCGAAAAGACCCTAGCAAGGTATGAGGATAAATAGATCCAAGTCCTAAAAGGAGGCGGATCGTTGTATATCAAAGTCCAAAATAATGATTGGAGAAAAATGAAGAAGTCGTGGTCCATATATGAAGAATCTCTCAAAAACTTCAAGTGAAGAAATTCCTATTATGAAGAGAAGACATAATTTCAAGAACGTCTCTCAAGATTCGAAGTATGAAGTCGCTGCCAAATATCGGTCCGAGAAAGGTCTCAAATCGTGAAGCGAGTTATGCCAAGATATGAACTTTAAGAGGTCCCGAGAAGCAGTTTTAAAAGATTTTGTCCTTTAGCTAACTATTGCTTAAATCGTCCCACTTTATTTTTGGCCTAAATAAACTATCGAAATAAGTCAACAATGCATCCTTGTGATCATTTAAGACAACAATAAAATATAAGAGATGTACCTAGGAATAAGGGAGTCTAAGTGAATAATTGGGCCATATGAGTGATTGTTAGTTTGCTAACTCATAATAACAGTGATCTCGTTTTTAAGCTTGGTATGGAGAACGTGAAACTTGAGGGTGATAAACATTCATGACAATCCAAAACCCCAATGTAAGTCTTTAATCTCTTAATTTTTTTTCTTCCTTTAATTATGTCTTATGTTTAATAAAGGCTAAGGTGGGTTAATTATGATGAAAAATGTAAATCTTGCTTTGTAACTAATGCATTGCATGAGGGCATTGCAATGGTCAAGTGTAGGGGATTTGATAGGTGTGAAAACACCCATCCTTTTACCACTTAATTATAATAATAACCACGCCAAAACGTGTATTTTATGTTGTAAATGTCGGAATTATGCGTGGTTTGTGTTTTTGTTGTGATTTAAGAGCAAAATGTGAAAAGGGAAGAAAACAAGGGCTTTCACGGGCTTTTATCGAAGAAAAAGAGAAAAGACGAAGTCAAAAGATCAAGAGTGCAAAAAGAACGGAAGTCCAAGGCCTATTCTAAAGATTTATCGAAGAAAAAGTCTAAAGACGGAAGTTTAATGAAGTCGAAGAACCAAGTCTAATTAATGAAGAAATTATAAGACGAGTTCAAGATTTTATCGACAAATCCCGAGCCAAAGTCGAGACCTCTATTTAATTTAAAGACGAGACGACAAAGAAAAGAAAAGAAAGAAGACAAGCCACCAACCACCTACCAACCTCCTCTCCTATAAATACCACCCTCACTTGTCATTTGAGGGTTGGTTAGTTAGTTTATTTTTAGTTTTAGGAGTAGATTAGGTTAGCAGTAGGTGTAGCTTAATACCCTTTCATGCTTTAATTTTCCTTAATCTTGTCATTGAATCTTGAATCTTTAATGTTTTAATTAAGTTTTTCATTAATCTCCTTCTTCCTTTCTTGTTTGATTTAATTAAGTGGTTGGTTTGTTGATTTTGTTGATTTAGTTTTGATTAATCAAGTGGGTTTCATAGTTTTGTTGATTTTGATTCCATAAAGTTCATTGATTTAGATATTTTAGTGTTTGGTTAATCTTAATTAGTGATATATTTTTCTTAGTTTTATTGTTTTTGGTTGATAAGTTTTACTAATTAAGTGGATTTTGATTAATCTAGTTTTAATTTCAAGTTTTATTGATTTGGATTGATTGCTTATTGTTAGTTGATGATTAGTGGTTAGATTGGTTTAATCTTTGGGTTTATATTTGTTGAAATTCGATTTTTTTAATTGCTCCGTAGGTATTTTCGGATATGGGTTTCGTATTTCCCGAATGAGCTTATGTAAACACATTTCGCGAACCAATAAAACATCCCGAACTAGTTTTTGATAAAAATATCCCGAAGGAGTAAAACAAATATACCGAATGAGCAGGTTTTAAAATAAATTCCAAATGACTAAAACACAAAAATTCCGAAGGACTAAAATAGAAAAATACCGAATAAGAGATATTAAACAAAATTCCCAAATCTGTAAAAACTTTGACCTACTAGCCTACCTGCCTACTTGTCTATTTCCCTCCCTTTTTCAGCTAGGTGCCTGCTTGCTTGAGCTAGGTGTCTGGCTTCTTGTTTCTTATTTAATATTGTTCGTAATCGTTTAACTTTATCTGAAAGTTGTTCCGTTTTTTATTCTGAAAGTTACGTATTTTTAGTTATATTTTTCGCCTAATTTTAGTATTAATATTTTTTCGAAAAGTTTAAGTTTTATCTTTTATTTAGTGCTCGCTTTAGCTTTTACCTCGTTTAGTCTTAAAGTAGCCACTTAGTCATATTTCCTCCTTTTTCATTAGGTAAACTTTATTTTCAAGTCGAAAGTTAATTTCTTCGTTTAGTTTTATTTTTATTAATTGTTTAGTTTTAAATTTAGTTTTAATATTTGTTTTAGTAATTGTTTCTATACAAGTCCTTTTATTTGTTCTTTTATTTTATTAGCGTTAGGCTTGCATTTACTTTTTACTTAGAAATAGATAACCAAACTTCCCTTTTTCTTAACCAAGAACAATTGAGTCACACTTTTAACCGGAAATCAATTCGTTAAGACACCGAGAACGAACAAAGATATAATTTTTAATATACTAAAAAACAGTTATTAGGGGCGTATGGGTGCATCCTAGGTTTAGTTTCAGTCAGGATTTCATGGTGAATGTGGTGTGTGCCTTGCATTCTTCACAATGAGCTGATCCCTCCTACCCATTACCATTTAATTAGAGGCATCCCCTCTAATTTGCATGACGAGGTCACCTCTCCAAGTATTCATGCACGTTGTTGACCTCATGACATATATTGGCTTTTGGTATATTAAACTAATACAGATTTTCATAAGTAACATAAGCTATGTTTTCAGAATTAAAACCAGTAAACATGACATACATCTAGGCTTTCCAGGACTTATTTATTTCCGCTGCTATTCATGCTTTATATGCTTTCATTCCTTTACGTCTTTATGTTATGCTATCTATCCGTGCACTGGGCGTTATGCTCAGCCGTTTTCCATTTCCATGTTCCCAAACGGCAGGTACCTAAGGTCGCAAGTAGGATCTCCAGAGTATGTGCATTCCGATTGAAGCTATACAACCTCTTTTATCTTATGCATTTATTCCTACTTCTCATACTTTACTTCTTTTGGACATTGTTTAGTCCTTTCATTTACAATACTTAATATTGCTTGTGTGTGAGTTACTTAGACTACCGATGTTTGATTCCGGTATATCTATTATGGTCATGAATGTTTAGACATTTACCTTGCATGCTTTGATGACACGCCATATTTTACTGTAGCATTCCATCTTAACAAATGGGGTGTTACAATTATGGTATTAGAGCCAAGGTTTCGACCGATAGCTCTGTAAAACATGACCTGTGACTTATGGGTAGTCACCAGCGTCTTCCTAAAACTGACAGTTGGTTTTCATGCATCCATTTTCATTTCATTTGCATGCATTCATATCATTGTCGCAAGTTTATGACTAAGTAATGGTTGGTACAGGACTGTCCCTATTTAGTCGCATGTGTTTTTATCGAAACTTTTAACTTTGGGATCGACCCATAGGCGTCCCCTCGCTATGTCTTTTGGTTTGTGTGAACTGACCATATGCGTTTACCCTCGCGCATATAAAAGTTTTTATAAACTGCATCATACATTCTATATTGTTTCATTCATTATAAACTGCTTCATTGATTTATACATTGTTCATACATTTTATGTTCATCTCATTTCAGACTTATTATTTATGTGGCATTTTGTTTTTTTTTTAACTGTCAGATGGTGAACACACGCAATGCTCAAGAGTTGGCTGCAGCTGTCAATGCAGCTCTGCAAGACATCCTTCCCCAACTTCGCAATGAAATCACGGACGAAGTTCATGCTGAAATTCAAGCTCAAGGCGTTCAATTTGGCCCTCATCCTGAAAACCACTACAACAACAATCCTCCACCACCACCACCACCTGTTACTCTTATGACTTGGTTGGAGGGATTCAACAAACAGCGACCCCGTTCGTTTGAGCAGACTGACAGCCCTAATGAGGCTGAGGCTTGGAATTCTCACATCAAGAAGATATTTGATGCGATGGGTTGTGACGGAGTTTTCAAGGCAAGACTGGCTTGCTATAAGTTTGAAGGTGATGTGCTGCAGTGGTGGAAGTCTGTCAAGCAGTCCAATGGTGGTGATAATTGGGTTGCACTTTTGACTTGGGACCAGTTTAAAAAGCTCTTCCTTAATCAGTATTTTCCACATGCTGAGCAGGAGAAACTTAAGAGGGATTATCATAATAACAACGAATTCATGTAGAGGTTTTACCGTTTGGCTGGTTTCTTGGGAGAAGCAGCTGGTACTACTGAGGAGCAAGCTGAGAAGTTTCGCTGGGCTCTTCGTACTTCGGTCTCCAACAGTTTGGTTTGTGCTACGTTCACTACAGTAGTACAGGTGGCCGATGCAACCCGTAAGCTTGAGATGCTTCAGGAACGAGAGGAGTTTGGTGATGACAGAGCAGTGAAGAGATATCTTCAATCACCAATTATAAACCACTCTTTTTCATCATTATTTTCATTTTTATATCATCCTCTTTTCAACTTATATTTCAGGCAGAATACTGAAGACCGTAAGCCTGCAGCCGTTCAGCAGCAAGCATCTAAGGGAAACGGTCAGACAAACGATCGTTCTGGTTTAGAGAGGCGTGGCGGTAATGATAATTACCGTAACAACGCTAATAACTCGAGCAACAACAGGTCCGTACATTAACCTTCTTTCATGATAAACTATCTTATGTTATGGTATTCTGACACTCCTACGATTCTAATTCAGGAACAACAACAACGGTAGGGATCAGGACCGTAGAGGTTCATAGCCTAACTATTCTACCTCATCTGGTAATTTTCAAACCTTCTATGTAATCATGTTTATGCTCCAAGATTATGTCTCATGCATGTAATCCTGAAACAGGCTCTCAGCTAGCTAGGACGCTTGCTGGAGGATTCACGCATCCTATACGACCTACTTGTTCGCGCAGACATTCTGGTGTTTGTCGCCGAGGTACTGGTGGTTGTTTCAAGTGTGGCCAACAAGGCCATCAACAGATGGATTGTCGCCAAGGTGAGATAGAAGGTACCTCTGGACATGCCGACTCCAAACCACCTCCTACTTCTGGTCGCGTGTTCACTACTACTAGATATCAGAGGAACAAGACTTCAGGTACCATCACCGGAAATCTCTTTATGAATGGTTTGGCAGCATGCGTTCTATTTGATACTAGAGCGACTCATTCAGTCATATCCACTACTTTTGTTGTACGTGTTAGGATTTCCCCTATGCCATTAGATAATGCATTATGCATTTCCACGCCACTTAGGGACTCTGTACGAATCACTCAGGTATACAGAGATCTTCCCCTAGAATTTGATGATAAGATCCGCAGAGTTGAGCACTACCTTTGGACATGTGCGATTTTGACTTGATTTTGGGCATGGACTGGTTATCCAAACACCAGGATATGATTGACTGCCACACTTATCGGTTTATCTTCGGTGATGTTAAATCTACAGAGTACATACACCGTGGTTTTCTGCCAGGGAGGTCGGTACAAATTATTTCATCCATGGAGGCGCGTGCTATATTATCACACGGATGTCGGGTTTTCATAGCCAATATTCATGACATTACTGCCGAGTCTCCATCGATCCAAGATCATCCTATTGTGTCAGAATTTACTGATGTTTTTCTAGATGAACTTCTGGGCATACAACCTGTTTGTGAAGTCGAGTTTGGAATTGTGCTCATACCAGGTGCATAGCCAATTTCCAAAACTCCTTATCGCATGGCTCCTATAGAGCTTAAAGAACTAAAAGATCAGCTACAGGAACTTCTGGAGCGAGGTTTCATCCGTCCTAGTGTATCACCATGGGGTGCACTGGTACTTTTCGTGAAGAAGAAAGACGGCAGCATGCGTTTGTGGATAGACTATCGTGAGCTGAACAAGATCACGATCAGGAATCGTTATCCTTTGCCGCGAATTGATGACCTGTTTGATCAACTTCAAGGCGCCAAGTATTTCTCCAAGATCGATCTGAGGTCCGGCTACCATCAGTTACGGATTAAAGAGCAGGACATTTCTAAGACTGCTTTCTGTACACGTTATGGGCACTATGACTTCGTAGCCATGCCATTCGGACTCACAAATGCACCAGCAGTCTTCATGGATTTGATGAACCGTGTCTTCCATGAGTTTCTGGACAAGTTCGTTATCATGTTCATTGATGACATCCTGATTTTTCCCACTCCAAGGAGGAACATGAGGAACACCTTTGTATAGTCTTGTAGATTCTTCGTCAAAAGCAGCTGTATGACAAGTTCTCCAAGTGTGAGTTCTGGTTAAGCAAGGTGGCATTTTTGGGCCATATTGTATCTGTAGAGGGGATCACCATGGATCCTGCAAAGGTTGAAGCTATCACCAAATGGCCGAGACCTACATCTGCAACAGCGGTCTGAAGTTTTCTGAGTTTAGCTGGCTACTACTGTAGGTTTGTAGAGAACTTTTAACGGTTAGCCTTACCTTTGACTAAGCTGATGAGGAAAGGAGAGAAATCCGTCTGGACGGAAGAACGAGAGAAGTGTTTTGAAGATCTTTAGCAGAAGTTAGTGACTGCACCTATTCTTACTCTCCCATCTGGCTCAGGTGGATTTCAGATATATATTGACACTTCAGGAAAGGGTTTAGGTTGCTTTCTCATCCAACATGGGAAGGTTATTGTATACGCATCGCGACAGCTGAAAACTTATAAAGAAAACTATCCCACTCACGATTTGGAGCTTGCAGTAGTTTTTTTCGCGTTGAAGATCTGGAGACATTATTTGTATGGTGAATCATGTGACATATTCACCGATCACAAGAGTCTCAAGTACATCTTCACCCAAAAGGAACTGAACATGAGACATAGGAGATGTTTAGAGCTATTGAAGGACTACGACACCAACATTCAGTACCATCCTGGTAAGGCGAATGTGGTGGCAGATGCTCTAAGCAAAAGGTCGGGTATGACTGCTGGCATCTGGATTGCTAAGGAGATCATCCATGACCTAGAGATGACTGATATTGAGTTTTGTGTACGAGGAAAGCACGGTTACTGGGCGAATCTTAGAGTGGAACCAGACTTACATTCTAGAATCAAGGAAGCTCAGAAGGATGATGGTGAGATTTGGGCTATCATTCAGAACCTTGATCAGCAGACGGAGTTTTGTGTTGACGATGACGGTATCTTATGGCAGGGCACTAGACTAGTGGTTCTTGATGAGTCTACACTCAGGGAAGCTGTGCTGACTGAAGCTCACAACTCTCTATTTACCATAAGCCAGGTTGTACCAAGATGTACCACGATATCAAGCAACAATTTTTGTGGAGTGGTATGAAGCAGGATTTTGCCACCTTCGTTTCTAAATGTATGATCTGCCAACAGGTTAAGATCGAACACCAGCGAGCTAGTGGTTTACTACAAACACTAGATATTCCAGCATGGAAGTGGGACTAAATCACTGATGTGTGTTCGCAAGTCCTAAACAAAGGGCCAAAAACTTGATGTTGCGAAAGCGAGTATTAAATTTATATTACTAGATATTACCAAACAAGGGACTAAAAACACAACACAGGCAAGTATACCCTTTCGTATATAGCATAGTCTTAAGGTAAGTCCAGGTCGATCAACGGGATTGGGTTTAACAAGTTAAAACAATTATCTTTAGAGTGTCACAAGTTCTAAAGACATACTTTTTCAAATGATGATTTAAAGAACATAGAAATGATATATAGCTAAGATGAATTACAAGCACATAAAACAAGGTAAGAAAACATGTGGATTACTAGTCGCACATGCAACATCTAATTAGTATAACAAAAATCCGACTAAAGATCATGTCATACCAAAACAATCACTAATCCAACAACCCAATATTCCAATGATGATGTAGGTTCTGGAATTCATGGTGGTCTAGTAGTAATTCGTGGTGGTGAGTGGTGATATGGTGGAACACCATGGATTAGAGGAGTGTTTGGATCATTGGATCCAAAGATCCTAGCCTTAGTTCTCCCTCTCCAATGGAGTTATAAGATAGGATGAAAGATATATGAGATGGATGTTTCTCTATGTTCTTGGGATGTATATAAAGTGTTGACCAAGTATAAATTATATGATCGGACTAGCAATGAATAAGAGTCATAAATATGACTTTTGAGCTGTGGAGAAGGAAAGTGCGCCACACTTTTTCATTTGTGTGTCGCACATTTGCCTATAGAAAAGTGCACCTCACTTTTTGGATTGAGCGCCGCACATTTGGTCATTCCAGCTTTGTACCAAATGACAAAGTTGTAGATCTTTCTTTCCTCTTTCCGTGGCCACTTGAATCAACTAAAACTGAGTTCGTATGCTCAAGATATGGCCAAAACAGTGACAGGTGTCGGGAGATTAGAAGCTTGACTTTATTTCTTTGTTTAAGCTTCGTTCCTTCGTGTTTTCTTCCATTTCTTTCCACGACACGTCCTTGGAACCTATACATCAAATATAGTCTATTAAGTATCGATAGTTCACATAATTTACCTAAATATAAACAGATAACGAACACGTAAACTTGTATAATTAGAGCGTTATCAAATTCCCCCACACTTCAACTATTGCTTGTCCTCAAACAATGCTAAAAACAAGAAAGTTAAAAATAAAATTTACCTAAGTGCAAAAAGAAAAGATATTTTTTAAAATTTTTTGAAATCGCAAATATTTTTGGGTTTTTGTAAGAATTTTTGGCTCAAAGAGCAAACACTCCCCCACACTTAAGGGTTTGCTTGTCCTCAAGCAAGAAAAAAAAATAACATTTTTACATGTTTAAAATTACCCATGTTGCTAGCCACCAAAACATACCACAAACCATGAAATATTACACTTTTTTCACATATCGAACAACATACATATATTACGTCTTAGCACATTGGCTAATCGATATCTCAAGAAACTTCGTCTTCCGTCATATTCAAAAATATACATAGCTCATTGGCTTTTTTTTCTTCACATATTTTTTCGATCTTCAATTTTTTCTACCTTTTTTTTTGATTTTGACTTTTTCCATATATTTTTTAGTCTTTTTCTCTTTTTTTTACAAACATCACGCCCTTCACAACTAACAATTCTTCCACACTTTATATAAGCGTACACCACAAAAAATTACGAAACACAAAGCGTGCTGTAAAACCCGCATGCTTTTACCATGAATAGTACCATTACGATAGTACGTACATGATTAGAACTTTCCTTTTATAACATGTTCACGTTTCACGTACAAGAATTTCAAGTATTACGTACGTGTTACATCACGATAAGTAGTTATTACGTATAACACTTGATAATTATTTCAATAATAATTATAATCACGAACATACGAACATGAAATCACGAACGTAAATTAATCACGAGCTAATATTACGTATTTATGTACATTTATTACGATCACGAATAAATATATTAAGTCACGATCGATAACTAATTAAATCACGTAATATTACGAACAAGAGAACACACTTATATTTTAGACACGGAAAATGTTCGGGTTACCCCATGTGGGCCCCATACCCGCCGACACAACAAGGAAAAGGGGTCAAGCCCATTAAATTTTACTAAGCAAGGAATTAAGGAAAAGTTATTTTCATAATAACACATTTATTGAAAACAAGAAAAACCCTAAAAGCTTTTCTCCTTTCTCCTTTGTCTTTGGCCGCCGGGTATAAGAACACCAAAGGGGTGTTTCGGTTTGATTTTGGTGTTAGATCTATTGCAAGGATCGTTAGTGTGTTCATCCTCTTGATTTCACGTGATCGGTATAAACCCTAACCTCTTTTATTTTATGTTTTTGATTTACTATCACAAAAAATCATGAATGTTTTTAATAATTAATTAAAACCAAGATATAAACATGTTATTTAATCATAGGGTTTAAATCAATTAAGTGTTTAGGGGTGTTTGTTTGTGGCTGACGCCTAACCGAGCCCCAAAGGGGGTTTCGGCTTGGGTTTATTCGCACCACCGATACCACATGGTCTCGGTTTGGTGGTGATGGTGTCACGACAGCAGCAAGGAAAGGAAAACCCCGACCTAGGTCAGGGTATGGTGGTGTTTTCGGGTCCGGTTCACACATGTCTAGATTTAAAACACGGTCCGGTTCATGAGTTATTCTTCAAGGTTTAATATTTTTACAAGTTATATTATTTTTACAAGATTTAAATTAAATTAATTAAAAGCATGAACATGATTAATTTATTTACACGACTTAGGTTATTAATTTTATCATTAGTACATGAATTTTAACCTAAGTATTTATCATTAAATTATACTATATAATTAATTAATTATTAAAACCATGACTATAATTAATTAATTTACATGACTTAGGTTATATTATTAATAGATAATAATACATGTTTTAACCTAAGTATTTTACCTTTATTTAATTAAAATCATGTTATATTTAATTAAATACTTTAACCTATAGTTTATTTAATTCAGATGAAGTAATTAATAAACTATACTATATAGTTACATGAGTTAGAATATTAATCAGAAAACACTTAAGCTTATATAATTGGCTTAATTATCCAGCTTATATCTAATTATGGAAACTTATTTATTTAAGGCAACTAATCTATTTATGGAAACTTTCTATTTTTAGAAACTTATCTATTTTAAGCAGTGAATCTATTTTTTGGAAACTTTCTATTTTTAGTAACTTTCTATTTTTGGAAACTTTCTATTTTAGGAAACCTGCTATTTTTAAAAAGTTACTTATTATTACCCAACAAGTATAATAATACATGAAATACAAGTAATACTTAATCAGAATAGACAAAATATATGATAAACACAGTATAAAGCTTAAATCAGCAAAATATGACATGACCATATAAAACAACCTAAGACATGATATAAAACCAGTTACGCACTCAGTAATCAGATACTTATACACGTATGTATTTATGCAGCATTAGTGATACCAAAGTAGGACTCTCTTCCGTTCGTCTTTTTAGTTCACTGGACACAAGGTACGGATTCTCCGTTCTTTCAGTATGGACATTCTTCCGTATTAGGATTCCCCGTATGCAGCCAACTGTTTTCCCCAGTATATGTTTTATATGTTTTGATTGCTTATGTTTAATTAGAATACCTAAAGCCATATACATGCATGACCAGTTTTACCTAGTTATGGAGGTACCATAACCATAACACTGGAGGCACCAGTGTTATGACTTCACCACGACGGAGTGATAGCTCGTGGCGTCCCTTTCAGCTTTTGGCCATTTATTATATTATCAGGTGGGGCGTATGGGTGCATCCTAGTTTACATGTTTTCAGCAGATTACTCAGTGTGAATGCGGTATGTGCCTTGCATCCTTCACAAGGAGCTGATCCCTCCTACCCAAAACCAGTATATTAAATTAAAGGCAGCCCCTCTAATTTGCATGACGAGGTCACCCCTCCAAGTATTCATGCACGTTCATATTCATGACCTATATTGGCTAATGGTAAATATGTTAAACAGTTTTTACAAGATAAACATAAGGCTTTTCGAACTATAAAACTAGTTTTACTAAGATATAACCAGGTTATTCAGGACTTAGTTTCTTCCGCTGTTTCATGTTTATATGCTTATATTATTCATGCTATTCTTGTATATCCGTGCACTGAGCGTATTGCTCAGCCGTTTTCCTTTTCATGTTCCCAAAATGGCAGGTACTCAGGGATGCTCATAGACTTTAAGCGTACGTGCATATGGATTGGAAGCTTCCTAGCCTTCTTTACTTTATGCATTTCTTTATACTTTGATACTCATTTCCATGACATTGTTTAGTCCTTTCATTTACAATACTTATGTTTGTGTGTGATGAGTTCTACTTTTGGACTACCGATGTTGATTCCGGTATTTCCTTTATGGTCATGTAATGTTTAGACATTTATCCTTGTATGCTTTGATGACACGCCATAATCGCGCGTGACATTCCATTTATCAAAACGGGGTGTTACAATTATGGTATCGGAGCCAAGGCTTCGACATGTAGGCTCTTAAAACACGACCTGTGATTAGTGGGTAGTCACTATGGTCTACCTAGAACTGACAGTCGGTTTACATGCATTCATCATTTTCATGCATACATATATATGTCATTATCGCAAGTTTATGACTAAGTAATGGTTGGTACAGGACTGGCCTTATTTAGTCGCATGTATTTTATCGAAACTTTTAAATTTGGGACCGACCTATAGGCGTCCCCTCGCCATGTCTTTTCTTTTGAGTGAACTAACCGTAGGCGTTCACTCTCGCGCATACAAAAGTTTTCATTAAACTGCATCATGCATTCATGTACTAGTTTTTCCTGCATAAAATTTTTCTCATGATTTATTGGTATAAAGTTTTTTATTTTTATTTTTTGTTCATGTATATGATTTATGTTTTGATCAGTTTAATCATGTATTTTATGTTATACTGTCAGATGGTTCTCACACGCGAGCAGGAACAACTCAATGCAGCAATCCAAACTGCAATGCAAGCTATGCTTCCTCAGCTGAGGAACGAAATCAGGGCTGAGGTTCAGGCTGCCAACAATCAGCAGCATCACCCAGTACCTCCTCCTCCTCCAAAAACATTGGCCACATGGCTGGAGAGATTCAACAAGATCCGTCCTCGAGCTTTCGAGAGAACAGATAGCCCCAGTGAAGCTGAAAGCTAGTTGGCTCACATTGAGAAGATCTTCGATGCTATGGGCTGCGACCCCGTTTTCAAGTCGAGGTTGGTATTCTACCAGTTCGAAGGTGATGTGTTAGCATGGTGGATAGCACTGAAGCAGTCCTAAGGAGGGGATGATTGGGTGGCAGGTTTGACATGGGCTTAGTTCAGGGATAGGGTGATGGATTAGTTCTTTCCCAAGGCTGAGCAAGACAAGCTGAAGAAGGAGTACCATGGAATCCGATAGAGAGCTGGGAAGAATAGCAACGAGTTCATGCAACGCTTTCTTCGCTTAGCTGGTTTCCTTGGTGCAGTAGCAGGTACTCCTGAAGAGCAGGCACACCACTTCAGGTGGGCTCTTCGTACATCAGTCGCAAACAACTTGGTGTGTGCTACGTTCAACACGGTAGCACAAGTGGCCGATGCAGCACGTAAACTAGAGATGCTGCAGGAGAGAGATGAGTTCGGGGAAGCAGAGAGACCTGAGAAGAGGTAAACATTCGTATTCAAGCGGTGACCAACCCGTATTCTTTCAGTATATGTCAATATTTCATCTCTTTAAATTGTATCTTCCAGGCAGAAGACTGGGGACCGGTCTCAGCCGGCTACTCACCAACTGCCTAATTAGCCCAAGGGAAACGGACAGACTAACGACCGTTCTGCTACGGATAAGCGTGGTGGTAATGATAATTACCGTAACAACGCTGGACACTCCAACAGCAACAGGTCCTTATACTTACGCATTTCCTTATGATTTCATGTTATGATTCTTAATAATTACAAATTAGCAAATCTTCTACCAGGAATCATGGTAACGGTAGGGACCAGAACCAGAGAGGTTCATATCCTAACCGTCTAGCTATCACTGGTATTAAATCTTACAATTATCCGCATTGTCCTTTGTACCCTATTATCATGTCTCATGAAAGTTTTTTATCAGGTTCTCAGCCAGTCAGGACACCTGCTGGAGGATATACTCATCCTCTTTGCTCTACTTGCCAACGTAGGCACCCAGGGCCATGTCGCCGCGACAGTGACGCATGCTTCAACTGTGGTCTTCCTGGCCATCGCATGAAGGACTGTCGTAAGGGCGAGATGAAGGGCACATTAGGACATGTTGATACCAAGTCGTCTCCTACTACTAGGCGTGTTTACACGACATCTCACGATCAAGCCAACAAGTCTACAGGTACCATCACTGGAATCTTGTATATGTATGGTCAAGCTGCATGTGTTCTGTTTGATACGGGTGCTACTCACTCAGTCATTTCTACTGCTTATGCCAAGAATGATAGGATACTCCCCATGCCACTAGAGAATAGACTAAGTATTTCCACGCCTTTGAGAGACTCTGTACTTATAACCAATGTGTACAAGAGCCTTCCTCTAGAGTTTGACGACAAGGTTCGTCCTGTTGACGCACTTCCGCTGGACATGAATGATTTTGACATGATTTTTGGCAAGGATTGGCTATCCAAGCATCATGTTACCATAGACTTCCATTCATATCGAGTCATTTTCGGTGATGTTAATGCGCCAGAGTACATTCACAACGGGTTCGTACCTGGCAGGTCTGTACAAATCATATCAACCCTGCAAGCACGTGCACTACTTTCACATGGTTGCGAGGGTTACCTAGCTACTGTTCATGACATGGATGCTAAATCCCCATCAATTCAAAATCAGCCAATAGTGTCAGAATTTCCAGATGTATTTCCAGAAGAACTTCTGGGCATACCGCCTACACGTGAAGTAGAATTTAATATCGAGCTCATCCTAGGAGCTGAGCCAATTTCCAAGGCTCGTTATCGCATGGCTCCCATAGAGTTGAAGGAGCTGAAGGATCAATTGCAAGAACTTCTGGAACGAGGCTTTATTCGACCGAGCGCATCTCCATGGGGCGCACCGGTCTTATTTGTTAAGAAGAAGGACGGTAGTATGCGTCTGTGCATGGACTATCGCGAGCTCAACAAGATTACCATCAGGAATAGGTATCCACTACCACGTATAGACGATCTGTTTGACCAACTCCAAGGGGCCAAACATTTCTCCAAGATTGATCTAAGGTCAGGCTATCATCAGCTACGGGTTAAGGAGCAGGACATTGCCAAGACTGCTTTCCGTACACGCTATGGCCACTACGAATTTGTAGTCATGCCATTTGGCCTTACCAATGCTCCAGCAGTGTTCATGGATTTGATGAACAGAATCTTCCATGAATTTCTGGACAAGTTTGTCATTGTCTTCATCGATGACATCCTGATTTTCTTTAAGTCCAAGGAGGAACACGAAGACCGTCTTCGTACAGTACTACAGATTCTTCGCCAGAAGCAACTGTATGCTAAATTCTCCAAGTGTGAGTTCTGGTTAGACAAGGTGGCATTCTTAGGTCACATTGTATCAGCAGCAGGAATCACGATAGATCTAGCGAAGGTTGAGGCTATTACCAAATGGCCAAGGCCGACATCAGTGACTGAAGTCCGCAGTTTCCTAGGCTTAGCTGGTTATTACCGTAGGTTCGTGGAGAACTTTTCCCGCCTAGCACTACCATTGACCAAACTCATGCGGAAAGGGGATAAATTCATCTGGACTGAAGATCGAGAGAAGAGCTTTGAAGACCTGAAGAAGAAGTTAGTATCTGCACCTATTCTTACTCTCCCATCTGGTACGGGTGGATTTCAAATTTACAGTAATGCATCGGGGAAGGGACTTGGCTGTGTTCTCATGCAACATAGGAAAGTGATCGCGTACGCTTCACGGCAACTTAAGCCTTATGAGGAAAATTACCCTACGCATGACTTGGAACTTGCAGCAGTCGTGTTTGCATTGAAGATATGGAGGCACTACTTATATGGAGAATCCTGTGACATTTTCACGGACCACAAGAGCTTGAAGTATATCTTCACTCAGCGTGAATTGAACATGAGACAGAGGAGATGGTTAGAGCTGTTGAAGGATTATGACATTAATCTGCAGTATCATCCCGACAAGGCGAATGTAGTGGCAGATGCACTTAGCAGAAAGTCCAGAATGGTCAACGGCATCGAGATTGAGGAGGAAATCATAAGAGACTTGGAGCGACTAGACATAGAGATCATGATACGTGGACAACACGGCTACTGGGCTAATCTTATAGTAGAACTTGAGTTACTCTCTAAGATCAAGGAAGCTCAGAAAGATGATGGAGAAATCTAGGCGATAATTCAGAATTTGGAGAAGCAGACATAATTTCGAGTAGATGTAGATCGTATCTTATGGCAGGGCACGAGACTTTGTGTTCCTGATGATCAAGAACTCTGGGAAGCCTTGTTAGCTGAGGCTCATAGCTCCCTATTTTCTATACACCCTGGTTCTACCAAGATGTACCATGACATCAAGCAGTACTTTTGGTGGAGTGGTATGAAACAAGGTGTTCCTACGTACGTCTCCAAATGTCTTACCTACCAGCAGGTCAAGATCGAGCATCAGCGATCTGGCGGTCTTCTTCAACCGTTAGATATTACATAGTGAAAGTGGGACAAAGTCACCATGGATTTTGTTACTGGTCTTCCACCAACCAAGAGGAAGCACGATGCAATTTGGGTTATCGTTGATCAACTTACCAAATCAGCTCATTTCTTACCGATCCGCAAGGAAGATTCGGTCAGTAAACTTGCCGATACTTATAGAAGGGAGATCATGAGACTTTACGGTGCTACATCCAGCATCGTCTGAGACAGAGATCCTCGATTCACTTCGCGATTCTAGAGAAGTCTGCAGAAAGCTTGGGGTACACAACTTAAGCTTAGCACGACTTTTCATCCTCAAACAGACGGGCAGTCAGAGCGAACGATTCAGACATTAGAAGACATGTTGAGGTCATGTGCGTTGGAATGGACGGGTGATTGGGACGATTATATCTATTTGATGGATTTTGCATACAACAATAGTTGGCACACAAGTATCAAGTGTGCTCCTTTCGAGATGTTGTATGTCAGGAAGTATCGCGCCCCAATCTGCTGGGATCAGGTTGGTGAGCGAACACTTGAAGGACCAGAAATCATAGAGCTGACTAATGCAAGGTCGCAGTAGCTAAGCAAAAACTGCAAGAAGCACGGTCACGTCAGAAGAGTTACGCAGACAAGCATTGTATGGACTTACATTTTAATGTAGGAGATCACATTTTCCTTAAGGTTTCGCCGGCACGTGGTGTTAGACGTTTTGGAATTAAAGGGAAGCTCAGTCCTCGATTCATCGGACCGTTTGATATCATTGAACGAGTCGGTGAAGTATCTTACCATTTAGCGTTACCTCCACAGCTTTCTCATGTACACAATGTTTTCCATGTGTCCTTACTCAGAGGGTACCGGTATCATCCCCTTCTCATGGTTCAGTATCCACTGAAACAGATTCGTGAAGATCTCACTTTCATAGAAGAACCCGAACGAGTTCTTGACATACAAGAACGAGTCATGAGAAGGAAGACGATTCCATTCGTCAAAATCCTTTGGAGGGATCATACCGAGCGGGAAGACACTTGGGAAACAGAGGAGTCTATCCGGGCTTCTTACCCTCATTTCATATTTTGAATTCGGGTATGTTCTTCTTTTCCAGTTTACTTTATCTATAATTCGGGGACGAATTATTCTTTTTAGGGGGGGAAGAGTTGTAAAACCCGCATGCTTTTACCATGAATAGTACCCTTACGATAGTACGTAGATGATTAGAACTTTCCTTTTATAACATGTTTACGTTTCACGTGCAAGAATTTCAAGTATTACGTACGTGTTATATCACGATAAGTAGTTATTACGTATTAACACACGATAATTATTTCAATAATAATTATAATCACGAACATACGGACACGAAATCACGAATGTAAATTAATCACGAGCTAATATTATGTATGTATGTCTATTTATTACGATCACGAATAAATATATTAAGTCACGATCGATAACTAATTAAATCACGTAATATTACGAACACGAGAACACACTTATATTTTAGACACGGAAAATGTTCGGGTTACCCAATGTGGGCCCCATGCCCGCGGACACAACAAGGAAAAGGGGCCAAGCACATTAAATTTTACTAAATAAGGAATTAAGGAAAAGTTATTTTCATAATAACACATTTATTGAAAACAAGAAAAACCCTAAAAGCTTTTCTCCTTTCTCCTTTGTCTTTGGCCGCCGGGTATAAGAACACCAAAGGGGTGTTTCGGTTTGATTTTGGTGTTAGATCTATTGCAAGGACCGTTAGTGTGTTCTTCCTCTTGATTTCACGTGATCGGTATAAACCCTAACCTCTTTTATTTTATGTTTTTGATTTACAATCACATAAAATCATGAATGTTTTTATTAATGAATTAAAACAAGATATAAACATGTTATTTAATCATGAGTTTAAATAAATTAAGTGTTTAGGGGTGTTTGTTTGTGGCCGACGCCTAACCTAGCCCCAAGGGGGGTCTCGGCTTGGGTTTATTCGCACCACCGAGACCACATGGTCTCGGTTTGGTGGTGATGGTGTCACGAAAGCAGCAAGGAGAGGAAAACCCCGACCTAGGTCGGGGTATGGTGGTGTTTTCGGGTCCGGTTCACACATGTTAAGATTTAAAACACGGTCTGGTTCATGAGTTATTTTTTCAAGGTTTAATATTTTTACAAGTTATATTATTTTTACAAGATTTAAATTAAATTTATCAAAAGCATGAATTTTAACCTAAGTATTTTTCATTTAATGAGACTATATAATTAATTAATTATTAAAACCATGACTATAATTAATTAATTTACATGACTTAGGTTATATTATTAATAGATAACAATACATGTTTTAACCTAAGTATTTTACCTTTATTTAATTAAAATCATGTTATATTTAATTAAATACTTTAACCTATAGTTTATTTAATTCACATGAAGTAATTAATAAACTATACTATATAGTTACATGACTTAGAATATTAATCAGAAAACACTTAAGCTTATATAATTAGCTTAATTATCCAGCTTATATCTAATTATGGGAACTTTCTATTTTTAGAAACTTATTTATTTAAGGCAACTAATCTTTTTATGGAAACTTTCTTATTTTAGAAACTTATCTATTTTAAGCAGTGAATCTATTTTTTGGAAACTTTCTATTTTTGGTAACTTACTATTTTTGGAAACTTTCTATTTTAGGAAACCTGCTGTTTTTAGAAAGTTACTTATTATTACCCAACAAGTATAATAATAATTGAAATACAAGTAATACTTAGTCAGAATAGACAAAATATATGATAAACATAGTATAAAGCAAAACATGAGATGAACATATAAAACAAGCTAAGAAATGATATAAAACCAGTTACGTACTCAGTAATCAGATACTTATACACGTATGTATTCATGTACCATTAGTGATACCGAAGTAGGACTCTCTTCCGTTCGTCTTCTTCGTTCACTGGACACAAGGTACGGATTCTTCGTCTTTTCAGTATGGACATTCTTCCTTATTAGGATTCCCCGTATGCAGCCAACTGTTTTTCCCAGTATATGTTTTATATGTTTTGATTGCTTATGTTTAATTAGAATACCTAAAGACATATACATGCATGACCAGTTTCACCTAGTTATGGAGGTACCATAACCATAACACTGGAGGCACTAGTGTTATGACTTCACCACGACGGAGTTATAGCTCGTGGCGTCCCTTTCAGCTTTTGCCATTTATTTTTTTATCAGGTGGGGCGTATGGGTGCATCCTAGTTTACATGTTTTCAGCAGATTACTCAGTGTGAATGCGGTGTGTGCCTTGCATCCTTCAAAAGGAGCTGATCCCTCCTACCCAAAACCAGTATATTAAATTAGAGGAAGCCCCTCTAATTTGCATGACGAGGTCACCCCTTCAAGTATTCATGCACTTTGATATTTCATGACCTATATTGGCTAATGGTAAATATGTTAAATAGTTGTACAAGATAAACATAAGGCTTTTCGAACTATAAAACCAGTTTTACTAAGATATAACCAGGTTATCCAGGACTTAGTTTCTTCCGCTGTTTCATGTTTATATGCTTATATTATTCATGCTATTCTTGTATATCCGTGCACTGAGCGTATTGCTCAGTCGTTTTCCTTTTCATGTTCCCAAAACGGCAGGTACCCAGGGACGCTCGTAGACTTTAAGCGTACGTGCATATGGATTGGAAGCTTCCTAGCCTTCTTTACTTTATGCATTTCTTTATACTTTGATACTCACTTCCATGGACATTGTTTAGTCCTTTCATTTACAGTACTTATGTTTGTGTGTGATGAGTTCTACTTTTGGACTACCGATGTTGATTCCGGTATTTCCTTTATGGTCATGTAATGTTTAGACATTTATCCTTGTATGCTCTGATGACATGCCATAATCGCGCGTGACATTCCATTTATCAAAATGGGGTGTTACACGTGCACTCTTCATCTTCGTTGCAATGGCAAAATACTCATAACCAACCGCGAACCAACTTTTAGCAAAAATCATCCAATCATACCGGGTAACTAGAAACCAACCATTTTTTTCTAAATTTTATTCTAATATATTAACCTATGTGGCAAAGAAAAAAAATAATTTTTATTTTTAGATTGCCAAGGGTGAACAAAAGTTTTTTATTTAATAAAGAGTTAATAAGTGTGAAAACACTTATCCTTTTACCACTTCATTATAATAATAACGAAGCCAAAACGTGTACTTTATGTCGTAAATGTCGAAATTGTGCGTGGTTTGTGGTTTTGTTGCGATTTAGGACCAAAATGTGAAACGGTAAGAAAACACGGGCTTACACGGGCTTTTATCGAAGAAAAAGACAAAAGACGAATTCAAAAGATCAAGAGTGCAAAAAGAACGGAAGTCCAAGGCCTATTCTGAAGATTTATCGATGAAAAAGTCTAAAGACGGAAGTTTAATGAAGTCAAAGAACTCGAGTCTAATAAATGAAGAAATTATAAGACGAGTTCAATTTATCCCGAGACAAAGTCGAGAAAGTCGAAGAATTTATAAAGACGAAAAGACGAGAAGAGGAAGAAAAGATCAACAAATGTCATCTGCCTATAAATACTGTAAAACCCGCATGCTTTTACCATGAATAGTACCCTTAAGATCGTACGTACATGATTAGAACTTTCATTTTATAGCACGTTCACGTTTCACGTACAAGAATTACAAGTATTACATATGTGTTATAACACGATAAGTATTTATTACATATGAACACACGATAATTATTCCAATAATAATTATAATCACGAACATACGAACATGAAATCATGAACGTAAATTAATCACGAGCTAATATTATGTATGTATATATATCTTTACGAACATGAATAAATATAACTAGGTCACGATCGATAACTAACTAGAACACATAATTTACGAACACGAGAACACACGAGAACACACTATTAATTTTAGACACGGAAAAAGGTACGGGTTACCCCATGTGGGGCCCCTACCCGCGGCATACAGAAGAAAAATGGGCTTGGCCCATGTAATTTGTACTAACTAGGAATTAAGGGAAAACATGTTTCATTTATCACAAAACTAGAAAATAATTAAAACCCTAATTCTTCCTTCTTATGCTCCTTTGGCCGCCGGATTTATATCACCAAAAGGGGTGTTCGGGTTGATTTTGATCTTGGAGTTTTTACAAGGATCGTTGTGTGTTCATCCTCATTCGATTCACGTAATCGGTATTTTTTGGTAATGGGTTACCCCGGTAAATAAATTAACCAAAAAAATCGTTTAAGTACAAAGGAATGTGGCTGAGATACCACATTAACCTCAAGCTACATGCAGCTTGTTAACAAAGACTATGAAACATCAAAAGCCCTAACCGAATCTAGGAAACAAATGTAAACTAGATAAAAACCAAGATGTGAACATGAAACCGCGCTCACTCTTCAGCATCCAACACCACCATGATAGGAGCAGGATGAATCCAAATGAGTCTGCCTCCTTAAAAAACCTTACCAAAGAAAACCTAGTGGGAAAAACCTTGGACAAGGAAAAAAGAGTACAACACTCACCCGACACTCCTATCATGGAACAATTCTTGAGCTCGGTACCCTCCATTTGTCAAGCAGCAAACTTGACCTGGTAGATAATTTCTTGAAACGGAAAGATTCACGTAATCGATATAACTATTAACCTTTTCTTTTTATGTTTTGATTTTGATAATCACATAAAATCATGATGGTTTTAATAAACTAATTAAAAACAATTATTTAAACATGTTAATAATCATGGGGTTAAATCAAATCATGGGTTTAGGGGTGTTTGTGGTCTAGCCGACGCCTAACCGAGCCCCTAGGGGGTCTCGGCTTGGCTTATTGCACACCATCGAGATCATATGGTCTCGGTATCGTGGTGGTGGTCCCACGGCAGCAGCAAAAACAAGGGGAAACCCGACTTAGGTCGGGGTATGGTGATGGTTACGGGTCCGGTTCATGGGTTTTTAATCACGGGTCCGGTTCATGAATCATTTTTTTCAAGGTTTATGATTTTTACAACTTATGTTATTTTTTTTAGACTTAAATTAAATTAATTAAAAACATGAACATGATTAATTTAATTTACATGACTTAAGTTATTAATTTAATTATTAATTTATGAATTTTAACCTAAGTATTTATCTTTAATTAGACTATATAATTAATTAATTCTTAAAACCATGACTTATAATTAATTAATTAACATGACTGAAGGTCTACAAAATTATTGGCCTATTCTACATGATGGATTTGATGGATTTGGATGGTTGATTAAATGATAAATATAAAGAAGATGAATGAGGGAGATGATGGAGTAGAGAGAGAAAGGAGAGAAGGGAGAAAAGTAGAGAGAGAAAGTAAAGATTAATTAGTGAAAAATGTGAAATGAACAACCAACCCCTCCTAACATGCTAGGAGGGGTATATATATATAGCCCACCCTACATGTGGGCTATATGGACTATACATTAACTAAGTGGATCACGAGCCCATTAAATAATTATCGTTGGAGCGACCGATCCTTCATAAATACGTAAAACGTATTTCCAACAATCTCCCCCTAAGGGAGGTCGCTCCAAGAGACAAAGTTCTAAATAGTCTATATCTCGTGATCTATGCTAACTAAGATGTGACCGAGACTTTATTAGGAAAAACGTATTTCCAACAATCTCCCCCTAAGGGAGGTCACATCTTTTTACAAAATCTTAAACCTAGCATCTATGCTTGAGTCTTCGATCTTGTTCTTGTGAATATGCTTGATGTGATCTTTGACTTTAGTCTTGAGCATGTTTCCTTGCCTTGACCTTGTGCATTCATCACTTGTGAAATTTGCCTCTTCGTGACTTCATGTTCCACATACTTATACCTTTAAATTCTTGAAAGCTTCAGAGTTTGATACAGCAGAAGACTTGACCTTCAGACTTTCTTGAATTCGTTGAAGTACTAAGTGTATGTAGTATAAGCATGTGGTGACGACTTCTTCTGGATTATACACCGCAATGCCACCTTCTTGTTACGCTGCATAAGACAGTTACCAACAAACCATATATACGGATGAAATGGCCTTGAACATTTCATTCTAATTCGGTAGCATTTTACCTCCAGTCGGTGAAGACCGTTGGACGATATTAAATATCGTACTTGTGACAGGTAGTTTCAATAAAGAACCTCCTTGACAAGATTTCGCGGGTAAACCCGTTCTCTTTACTCGACCGTCCAAAGCTGACTGCGAACGTAAAGAGTGAATCATTTGGATAATATTATCCGCATGATTTGAAGCCGTCAATTCATGTTCCTGGAACAAGTGAAGTTCAATTAAGAACCGCACCGTCGTTGCTTACCAGTTGTCACTAGCTTGATTCAAATAGAATCTTGCAAGTTACCTACCAAGTGCTGTTTGATGTTAACACTAGAAGGATTTCCATTCGTCACTATAAATACTTAATAGTATTACTCTGAATGTTCTGGCAAGATCACTAAGATATTGCGTAGAGGCCTGGAACGTGTTTAAATTCATTTAAGAATTAAACCACTGTTGCTTTCCAGTTATTACAAGTTTGATTCATAAAGAATCGCACAAGTCACCTACCATGAGCTTTTTGATATTCGCTCAAGAAGGATTTCCATCTTCATTGTAAATACTTTCGTATTACTCGGATGTTCAGGCAAGATCATGAAGATTTTGCGTAGGACTCTTGGATCTTTCTTACTTTTCACAGTGTGTGAACAAGCAAGGAAATATGAAAGTGTGTCCTAATGAGATATTTGATGATCTCAAATGGCTCTAGACTCAATCGTGCATTTTGGATTTTTAGTGATCGGAGGCTGGAGAGGAGTGCCACCTTTTCAATACCAATTTACTCAGAGTGAATAAATCAATAGATAATGCGTTGTCTCCGTGTGATTAAAACAAATATCTTTTGAGAGATATCTGAGTTAGCTGGGATGGGTTGTGCATTGCATCACTGGGTCCATGATGTCTGTCTTCAATATTAAGAATCATTAAACAATGATCTTAATAGCATATGTATTGACCCGGTTTCTGCCTAAGTTGTAAGGAGGGCTTCTTTCTTTACACCCTTTATCTTTACAATTCTTTTTCATTCTTCAACCCCTTCAATGCTTACCAATACGTCATCACTAGCACCTTGTTGTGATTGTTCCAGTGCTAACTTAAGTACTTGGTCGGCATTCAGCTACATTCACAATCTTTCTCCATCTTTCCTAAGGACTACTATTTCTAGCTATGGAATGTCCTTGGGAAGATTCCTCCGGTTCTAGAGGAATCATTGGACTTCAACCTATCCTACCATCGTTATGTCACCACAATCTTCATCATCGTGAATAGAGATGTTTTGGGTAAGTGTATGTCACCATGAAATCCATTTTGAAGTGCAAATCCATTTTGCTCCCCCTTAACATATGCCACGATATCCGAAAACATTTAGCACATGTCGGGATGAGCTAGCACGTTAAGTCAAACCATTTGTGATTAATCATTTCCCATATTAAATCACATTTTCTCCCCCATATTAAAAATATTAACTCAATCAATGTTTTTAATATCAATTGATTTAATAGCATTTTAAGAAAATTTGGGAAGAAAAATGCAAATCCAATTATCTTCATGAATTACACAAGATCCCCCTCAAATTAATGAGGGAGTACTTGAAACGTAAATTAAATACCTTTTGAACATAAGTGTAAGGTATTTATCACGTGCAAAGATCATATGTGATAATGAATTCACAAGATTAGCAATTTACGAGGTTGGACCTGAATGATGGAGAACATCATATGAAAGAAGCACATGGTTCTTGTTCACGAATGTTGGTCTTCCTCGTAACTTCTGAAGTTATCTCTTGACTCCATGTGTATGATTGATATCGTTGTCTTAACACCAATATGTGAACTTGGCACTCTCGGCATCAAGGATTCTGAATGCTGGACAATTGCTCCCCCTCAATTGTTGACCCGTGTTCTATTGAAAGAGCTGTAGTCACCGTTTGAGTAGTCGCATCATCGAGTATGTAGATATCAGTTGTAAGTTGCTACGGTTGGTGGAGATGATAACTTCGGATTCTGAAGTCAAAGCTTTCCGGTGAAATGCTTGACTTCAAAGTGAAAAGCGGGTTACTATCGGAAATAATAGCAAACCATAATGGAGCATGTTTTAAAATTTTTAAACTTCTGCTCGAACTTTATTTACAATCCCGTGTCATTATTGAATGACATTTCTAGGTTCGTAAATATTATCGATTCCAGAAGACATGCTCTTTTTATCAAAACATTTTTGAACACACAATTTTGAAAGATTTAGAAAAAAACCTTTTGAGAAATTCTCGAAAAATTGTGTTCAAAGTTTTGAAAACCTATTACTTGAGCTTAAGATGTTGAATATCTTACAAAACGAGCTCAAGTCCGAGAAGTTGTAAACTTCCCGTTGTTAAGGATAAGTTACCATCGGCGATAAACTTTCCTTTTATCTGAAGGACGAGTCCTAAGCTGACATTTACTTAGAAGTCGTGTTCATGAGCTTGAAAACTTTGACTGTTTTAACGGAAAGCTCATGACCGAGAAAGGTTAATTTCTCGTTACGAGGAGAAGTTCTCTTAGTTAAAAGATACACTTTCCTTTATGAGCTTAAAACTTCGAATGTTTTAATACAAGCTCATGACCGAGAAAGATGAATTTCTGGTTAAGAGGATAAGTTATCATAAAAGATAATCTTTCCTTTATTTAAATTTCGAGTTACAGTCTGACATTTAACTGTAAGTCATTGTGCATGAGCTTAAAAACCTCGAATGTTTTTAATTTTAGCTCATGCCCGAGAAAACTTAATTTCTCGTTGTTAGGATAAGTTTATCATCGGCGATAAACTTTCCTTTCTTTGATGCACGGGTTACCATCTGATATTTAATGATAAACCATATACACGAGCCTAAAACCTTTGAATGGTTTTAGGATAAGCTCGTGTCCAAGAAAACTTAATTTCTTGTTAAAAGGGTCAGTTATCGTTGCGTAGATTAACTTCCCTGTCTCTGAAGTCCGGGTCGTCGTCTGTCATTTAACGAGGAGCCATTGTGCATGAGCTTAAAAACTTGGAATGTTTTTGATATAAGCTCATGCCCGAGAAAAATTAATTTCTCGTTGTTAGGATAAGTTTACCATCGGCGATAAACTTTCCTTTCTTTGAAGAGCGAGTTATAGTCTGTGATGTGACTATAAGTCTTGTAAGCTTTAACCATGAATCCCCTGAGATACTAGTTTCTCTGATATCTGCTTCTTCAGCAACCAAACTCTGAGAGTGTCCTTAGTTGAACGGTATACAATGATTGGACCGCTTCGTTCTTTTGGAACATCAACTTTGGTACCTGCATTCTCATTAGGAGTTTATATACTTTTGCATGGGTTAGAGATATCTATTTTAGAAGCACGTGGGGGTTCACGGTTTTCTTTTCTTGTGTCAGAGGTGGCCTGAGGGGATGATTCACTTGTCTTAGTTGGCAAACGTTTCCTTTTATAGAAAATCTTAAGTTCAGGCTTAAGTGATGTAGCATCCTTTGCAATTTCCTCCCTAGTAGTCTTTGTAGAATCAGAGACTATCCTAGTTAAAGGGCACTCGTTTCCTACAAGAGTGAAAGTTCTACCAGTGGGGCGCCACATTTTGCTAACGGGTTTGATTTTAGCAACCCACTGGGATTTAAGTCTAGCACGGGAGTTCACCTCATTAAGCAATTTTTTGATACAGGAGTCATGATTTGCCGTAAAGACACATTTTCTACATGTTTTACAAGTAGCATATTTAATGTCCGAGTAATTCCTAGATGATTGATCGATGCTCCTAGGAGACGTCATGCTACGGTTAGCAGTGTTGGGTAATCTAGAAGGCATCTGACTAGGTTGGACATTGCTATCTCTTACATGTGTCTTTTGAATAGCTTCCCTTTGACCAAAATCATGGCGCACATCAGTTGAACTAGTTCTAGACGTGTTCATTGAACTATTCTTAGAGAAACTAGGGGCAATCATGTGATGAGGTCTTGCTAAAACTGATTTAGTCACATTAGGCCTAGTTGGTGGAGTGACTGTTCTAGAAATATGACCCAAATCAACTTGGGAGGCAAACCGCGGTCTCGAGGATAGTGATCGCTCGGATCTAAATGCAGTAGGTTGTCTGACGAACTGATTTGTAGGCGGTTTCCCCAAGATTGATGGTTTTTCAAGCTTAGTGTCCACACTAGGTCCTTTACTTTTCCTTAACTTGTTTTTCAACGCAGCTATAGCAAAAACCTTTTCCTGTACTTGGGCCTTTAAAGTCTCATTCTCTTTGAGCAAGTTATCTTGGGATGCCAACTTAGATTCAAGCAATTGAATTTGTTTCAAAAGATTATCCTTTTCAGCTTTAGAATCTAACACTTTTTGATCCAATTTTCTTTCAAGAACAACATTTGATTTTTCAAGTTTTTCAAAATATGTTTCAAATTTGTCCGTTTTCTTAGAAAATTCAAGTTTGGCATCCTCAAGATCTTTTGATTGCCGAGCTACGATCGTTTCGAGCTCTTTAATCTTGGAATCAGAAGCAGACAATGAAGCAGTTATAGGACAATTATCATGATGTTTAGCATTTTGAACACTTTCTCCCCCATTATGACTCACATCGGATGTATCAAAAGTGGTATTTCTATCACTCTTTTCCATCCCATGTTTGTCATAATTAGGTTCAGAATGCTCAATATGTGGCATGTCATCAGCATATACATCATAAAAAACATTACATTGTACCATGTTTGCCGGCTCTTCGTCATAAACGGGTAAGGTGTCATCAAGAGAGATCTCGTGAACATTCCCTGACGTGCCACTGGTATCATGTTGTCCTCCTGATTCTGTGCTCTCGCCATCGTTAGGCTCAAAGTTTTCAACCGTATGACCAGTTTCCGCTTGCATCGAAGAGTCTTGCACTCCATTATCATACCCTTGCTGAAGTCGAGATCTTTCATAAATCGAAGACGAGACCGATGACATGAGTTTCAAAATCGTATCACGGAAAACTCGAAGCTCGGTATGTGTATCTCGAAGAAATGATTGGCAAATCACTGAACTTTCAGGCTTGATGATATTGAATTGGAGGAAAGGCGTGAGGTGTGTCACAAGAGCCTTATATGCAAGTGTCGATGCAGAGTGATTAAAGTTGTTATGGTTGAGTTGCTCGGCGAGTTGGGTCAAAGTGGTGAAAATTGAGTCGATGAATATATGACGATCTTGTCCAAAGATTGTCATAAATTCGCTCCCTCCTTGAAGCCGTGAAAGATTAACTAGATGATACTGAAGCATTCGAAATGAAGTTATACCACTTTCCCTAGCGTTGGCTTGCACTTGATGCGATTCTCCTTCTTGAAACGTTGAATTCAAAGACTCCATTTAATTATGATGAAAAATGATCGTGATTGTAGTTGTTTTCGGAATTTACCAAGTCGTGAAGGAACTTCGAAGGATCCGTAAATAACTTTTAAAAATCAACGATGGATGATATAAATCTTTTCTCGGTTCAAAAAATGTTGTCGGCTCAAGCGATGATAAAATAAACCGGAGATCAAAGCAAAGTCGGCTCACTTCAAAAATAAAACCCGTAAACAAATAAAACCAAGCTACGATAAATATAATAATCGGACCATCAAATATTTTACCACTTTAGTTTTTTCGGAATACCCGCCTCAATACGATGAACCAAAAATTTACTAGACTAAAATACAAAAATAACAAATATTAATTGACAAACATACTAAATTAACTAAATTAAAAAGTTAACTTAAAATTAGAAAACAAAAATAAAAGTAAAAGAAATAAAACAAATAAAAAATCGGATATATTTTTGAAAGAGTCAATATCTGATTAAAATCAAATTTGCCAAAAAAAAATCGGATATATTTTATATTTGTCCCAAAAACGTGTCCCAAAAATCACACTTGCCAAAAATGTGGCAAACTTTGTATCCTCCGTCAAATGTGATATTAAACACACACGTGGCCACTTAAAAAACTTTGGTTACTCCGTCCCACTGTTTTCTTTGAGTATAGCGCCCAATTAAAATACTTTAACCTGATCTCTCTTCTCTCAATCACAACATAACTCTCTTCCGTCTCTTTCTCCTTCACAAAAACATTCAACGGATCCAATCTCATAATCTCCCAAAACTCGTTTGATCCGCCTGCCAATACACCAATCGTCCTCTATCTGTTCTAATCTTTGCAACTCAAAAACCCACGTCGATTTGTTCTTGATCGCAAATA
This sequence comes from Glebionis coronaria, assembly GCA_025667525.1. Lineage (NCBI taxonomy): Eukaryota > Viridiplantae > Streptophyta > Magnoliopsida > Asterales > Asteraceae > Glebionis > Glebionis coronaria. The sequence continues at coordinate 262,002 of JANFOE010000551.1, forward strand.
ACAAGCTCAATCACCAGATGTGAAGAAGATCTTCAAGATCCTTAAAGGGGGTCTCGGGTAGGTTTAATTTTAGATTAATTTGTTGAGTCCCTCTCTCATCTGTAGAGTCTTTCTTGTCAATTGTTAGAGTCAAAAATCTTTGTTGAAAAATCTAAGGTTTTGAGTCCGAGAGTGTTTGTCAAAATGGATTTGAGTCGAGGGTGTAGATTGGTTGAGAGTGTTGAGATGAGTGTAGGTGTCGGTTTCTGTTGAGGGTTTAGTGAGGTGAGAGTTGTTGGGGTGAGAGGGTCGCGAATCTTGATTTGTTGAAAAATGGGTGAGTCGATGGAGAGGGTTCGAAAGAGGGTGTCCAGTTTGAAGTTTTGTGTTGAGTTTGTTTTTGGGGGGGTTGGTTTGGTGTCAGTTGGTCGAGAGATGAGGGTGAGGGTGTAACGAGAGGTGTCAGGGTGAGGGTGAGGGTGTAACGAGAGGTGTCATGGTGTGAGGGTCGAGAGGGTGTGAGGGTCGAGAGGGTGTGAGTGAGTTTGGTTGTGTCGAAAAGAAGAGAGTTTGGTTGTGTCGATGGTGTGTAGAAAAAGTCGAGAGTGTTGTCAGTCGGGGTTGAGTTGGGTCTGTGTGTTTTGTGTTTGGGTGAGGTTGTGAGGTTTTTTGTTTTGAGTGTAGGTGTTGATGTCGAGAGTCTAGATGTCGAGAGAGGAGTGATTGTGTGGGTGATACGAGGGGTGAGTAAAGATTTGGGTAAAGAGGTGGGTTCGTTATGAGTCTTTGTTTGAGTCCAGTCTGTGTCGAGAGGGTCTGATGAGGGTGAGTCGAGTCTTTAGTTAGTTTCCCGTTTTGTTTGAATTTACAGAGCTTCGATCGGAACTTCCGTTCGTTCGGAACTTCCGTTCGTTCGGAACTTCCGTTCGTTCGGAACTTCCGTTCGTTCGGAACTTTCGTTCGTTCGGAACTTTCGTTCGTTCGGAAATTTCGTTCGTTCGGAAGTTTCGTTCGTTCGAAAGTTTCGTTCGTTCGGAAGTTTCTTTCGTTCGGAAGTTTCGTTCACCTGGAAGTTTCGTTCACCCGGAACTTTTTTGTTCGTCCGGAACTTTTTTGTTCGTCCGGAACTTTTTTCGTCCGGAAGTTTGTTCGTCCGGAAGTTTGTTCGTCCGGAAGTTTGTTCGTCCGGAAGTTTGTTCGTCCGGAACTTGAGGGTTGAATCGGAACTTTTGAACCGGAACTTTTGGTTTGATTCGGAATTTTTAGAATGACAGTTTTGGACAGAAAATCAAAAGATAAAAATTAGATAAAAACTGATGAGACAAAACTGATGAGACGAATTGATGAGACAAAACTGATGAGACGAATTGATGAGACAAAACTGAGGAAAACTGATGAGACAAAACTGATGAGACAAAACTGATAAAAGTTATATAAAAAAAATTATATATAAAAAAAATTATATAAAAAACTGATGAGACGAATTCAAGCAAAAAAAATGCAATACAAAAAATAGAAAAAGGTTTAATCAATAAAAATACAAAATTAAAAAAAAAACACAAACTTTTTATAAAAACACAAACTTTTTAAGATTTGATAATAAAAGTTTTGATTTTTGTAAAAAGAATTGTGATTTTTATCTAAAAAGTAAGTAAATCTAAAGATTTCACATGATTTAAAGCATAAAAATACAAACTTTTTAAGATAAAAGCTTGATTAAATCAAAACCCATCAAAATCAAACAAAATAAAAACAAGAATAAACCAAACTAACCATGCTCTTGATACCAATTGAAGGTCTACGAAATTATTGGCCTATTCTACATGATGGATTTGATGGATTTGGATGGTTGATTAAATGATAAATATAAAGAAGATGAATGAGGGAGATGATGGAGTAGAGAGAGAAAGGAGAGAAGGGAGAAAAGTAGAGAGAGAGAAAGTAAAGATTAATTAGTGAAAAATGTGAAATGAACAACCAACCCCTCCTAACATGCTAGGAGGGGTATATATATATAGCCCACCCTACATGTGGGCTATATGGACTATACATTAACTAAGTGGATCACGAGCCCATTAAATAATTATCGTTGGAGCGACCGATCCTTCATAAATACGTAAAATGTATTTCCAACAATGACTTAGGTTATATTATTAATAGATAATAATACATGTTTTAACCTAAGTATTTTACCTTATTTAATTAAAATCATGTTATATTTAATTAAATACTTTAACCTATAGTTTATTTAATTTACATGTAATAATTAATAAACTATACTATATAATCACATGACTTAGAATAATAATCAGTAAACACTTAAGCTTATAAAATTAGCTTAATTATCCAGCTTATATCTATTTAGGGAAACTTTCTATTTTTAGAAACTTATTTATTTAAGGCAGCTAATCTATTTATGGAAACTTTCTATTTTTAGACACTTATCTATTTTTAGCAGTATTTCTATTTTTTGAAACTTTCTATTTTTGGAAACTTTCTATTTTTGGAAACTTTCTATTTTTGATAACTTCCTATTTTTGGAAACTTTCTATTTTAGGAAACCTGCTATTTTTAGAAAGTTACTTATTATTACACAACAAGTATAATAATACATGAAATACAAGTAATACTTAATCAGAATAGACATAATATATGATAAACAAAGTATAAAGCTTAAATCAGTAAAACATGACATGAACATATAAAACAAGCTAAGACATGATATAAAACCAGTTACGTACTCAGTAATAAGATACTTATACACGTATGTATTTATGTAGCATTAGTGATACCGAAGTAGGACTCTCTTCCGTTCGTCTTCTTCGTTCACTGGACATAAGGTACGGATTCTCCGTCCTTTCAGTATGGACATTCTTTCCTTATTAGGATTCCCCGTATACAGCCAAATGTTTTCCCTAGTATATGTTTTATATGTTTTTGATTGCTTATTTTTAATTAGAATACCTAAAGCCATATACATGCATGACCAGTTTCACCTAGTTATGGACGTACCGTAACCATAACACTGGAGGCACCAGTATTATGACTTCCCCACGGCGGAGTGATTACCCGTGGCGTCCCTTTCAGCTTTTGGCCATATTATTTATATTATCAGGTGGGGCGTATGGGTGCATCCTAGTTACATGTTTTCAGCAGATTACTTAGTGTGAATGTGGTGTGTGCCTTGCATGCTTCACAAGGAGCTGATCCCTCCTACCCAAAACCAGTATATTAAATTAGAGGCAACCCCTCTAATTTGCATGACGAGGTCACCCCTCCAAGTATTCATGCACGTTGATATTTCATGACCTATATTGGCTAACGGTAAAATATGTTAAACAGTTTTTACAAGATAAATATTAGGCTTTTCAAACTATAAAACCAGTTTTACTAAGATATAACTGGGTTATTCAGGACTTAGTTTCTTCCGCTGTTTCATGCTTATATGCTTATATTATTCATGTTTTACTTGTACATCAGTGCACTGAGCGTATTGCTCAGCCGTTTTCCTTTTCATGTTCCCAAAACGGTAGGTACTCAGGGACGCTCGTAGACTTTAAGCGTACGTGCATATGGACTAGAAGCTTTCTAGCCTTCTTTACTTTATGCATTTATCTATACTTTGATACTCATTTCCATGGACATTGTTTAGTCCTTCAATTTACAGTACTTATGTTTGTGTGTGATGAGTTCTACTTTTGGACTACCGATGTTTGATTCCGGTATTTCCTTTATGGTCATGTAATGTTTAAATTTATCCTTGTATGCTTTAATGACACGCCATAATCATGCGTGACATTCCATTTATCAAAATGGGGTGTTACAATTATGGTATCAGAGCTGAGGCTTCGACATGTAGGCTCTCATAACATGACCTGTGATTAGTGGGTAGTCAGTATGGTTACTGACAGTCGGTTTTCATGCATTCATTATTTTCATGCATACATATATATGTCATTGTCGCAGGTTTATTACTAAGTAATGGTTGGTACAGGACTGGCCCTATTTAGTCGCATGTGTTTTATTGAAACTTTTAAATTTGGGACCGACCCATAGGCGTCCCCTCGCCATGTCTTTTATTTTGGGTGAACTGACCATAGGCGTTCACTCTCGAGCATACAAATTTTTTCATAAAACTGCATCATGCATTCATGTACTAGTTTTCCTGCATAAATTTTTCTCATGATTTATTGGTATAAATTTTTTTCATGTATATATTTTATGTTTTGATCAGTTTAATCATGTATTTTATGTTATACTGTCAGATGGTTCTCACACGCGAGCAGGAACAACTCAATGCAGCAATCCAAGCTGAAATGCAAGCTTTACTTCCTCAACTGAGGAACGACATCAGGGTTGAGGTTCAGGCTGCTAACAATCAGCAGCATCACCCAACACCTCCTCCTCCTCCTCCAGTGACATTGGCAACATGGCTGGAGAGATTCAACAAGCTCCGTCCTTGAGCTTTCGAGAGAACAGATAGCCCCAGTGAAGCTGAAAGCTGGTTGGCTCACATTGAGAAGATCTTCGATGCTATGGGCTGTGACCCTGTCTTCAAGGCAAGGTTGGCATGTTACCGGTTCGAAGGCGATGTGTTAAATTGGTGGTTAGCATTGAAGCAGTTTGAGGGAGGTGATAATTGGGTGGCTGGTTTGACATGGGCTCAGTTCAGAGATAGGGTGATGGAGCAGTTCTTTCCCAAGGCTGAGCAAGACAAGCTGAAGAGAGAGTACCATAGGATCCGACAGAGAGCTGGGGAAAATAACAACGAGTTCATGCAGCGTTTTCTTCGCTTAGCTGGTTTCCTTGGTGCAGCGGCAGGTACTCCTGAAGAGGAGGCACACCACTTCAGGTGGGCTCTTCGCACATCGGTCGCAAACAACTTGGTGTGTGCTACGTGCAACACGGTAGCACAAGTGGCCGATGCAGCACGTAAGCTGGAGATGCTGCAGGAGAGAGATGAGTTCCGGGAAGCAGAGAGACCCGAGAAGAGGTAAACATTCGTATTCTAGCGGTGACCAATTCAGTATATGACAATATTTCATCTCTTTAAATTGTATCTTCCAGGCAGAAGACTGGGGACCGGTCTCAGCCGACTACTCAGCAGCAGCCTAATCAGCCTAAGAGAAATGGTCAGACTAACGACCTCTCTGCTACGGATAAGCGTGGCGGTAATGATAATTACCGTAACAACGCTGGACCCTCCAATAACAGCAGGTCCTTATACTTAGGCATTTTCTTATGATTACATGTTATGATTCTTAATTCTCACACATTAGCAAATCTTCTACCAGGAACCATGGTAACGGTAGGAACCAGAACCAGAGATGTTCGCAGCCTAACCGTCCAGCTATCACAAGTATTCAATCTTACAATTATCCGCATTGTCTTTTGTACCCTATTATCACGTCTCATGTATAATGTTTTATCAGGTTCTCAGCCAGTTAGGACACTTGCTAGAGGATACACTCATCCTCTTTGCTCTACTTGCCACCGTAGGCACCCAGGGCCATGTCGCCGTGATAGTGACGCATGCTTCAAGTGTGGTCTTCCTGGCCATCGCATGAAGGACTACCACAAGGGCGAGATGGAGGGCACATCGGGACATGATGATACCAAGCCGCCTCCTACCACTGGACGCGTCTACACGACATCTCGCGATCAGTCCAACAAGTCTACAGGTACCATTACTGGAATCTTGTTTATGTATGGTCAAGCTGCATGTGTTCTGTTTGATACGGGGGCTACTCACTCGGTCATTTCAACTGCTTATGCCAAGAATGTTAGGCTACTCCCCATGCCACTAGAGAATAGGCTCAGTATTTCCACGCCTTTAGAGAATATGTACTTATCACCCATGTGTACAAGAGCCTTCCCCTAGAGTTTGACGATAAGGTTCATCCTGTTGACGCACTTCCGCTGGACAAGAATGATTTTGACATGATTTTGGGCATGGATTGGCTATCCAAACATCATGCTACCATAGACTGCCATTCATATCGAGTGATCTTCGGTGATGTTAATGCACCAGAGTACATTCATAACGGGTTTGTACCCGGCAGATCTGTACAAATCATATCAACCCTGCAAGCACGTGCACTATTGTCACATGGCTGCGAGGGTTATCTAGCTACGGTTCATGACATGCATGCTGAATCCCCATCAATTCATGATCAGCCGATAGTGTCAGAATTTCGAAATGTATTTCCAGAAGAACTTCCGGGCATACCACCTGCACGTGAAGTAGAATTCAATATCGAGCTCATCCTGGGAGCTGAGCCGATTTCCAAGGCTCTTTATCGCATGGCTCCCATAGAGTTAAAGGAGCTGAAGGATCAACTACAAGAACTTCTGGAACGAGGTTTCATTCGACCGAGCGCATATCCATGGGGCGCACCGGTCTTATTTGTTAAGAAGAAAAGACGGCAATATGCGTCTTTGCATTGACTATCGCGAGCTCAACAAGATTACTATCAGGAATAGGTATCCATTGCCACGTATAGACGATCTGTTTGAACAACTCCAAGGGTCCAAACATTTCTCCAAGATTGATCTTAGGTCAGGCTACCATCAGCTACGGGTTAAGGAGCAGGACATCGCCAAGACTTCTTTCCGTACACGCTATGGCCACTACGAATTTGTAGTCATGCCATTCGGCCTGACCAATGCTCCAGCAGTGTTCATGGATTTGATGAACAGAATATTCCATGAATTTCTGGACAAGTTCGTCATTGTCTTCATCGATGACATTCTGATTTTCTCAAATTCCAAGGAGGAACACGAAGACCATCTTCGTACAGTACTACAGATTCGTCGCCAAAAGCAGCTGTATGCTAAATTCTCCAAGTGTGAGTTCTGGTTAGACAAGGTGGCATTCTTAGGTCACATTGTATCACCAGAAGGAATCACTATGGATCCAAAGAAGGTTGAGGCTATTACTAAGTGGGCAAGGCCGACATCTGCGACTGAAGTCCGTAGTTTCCTAGGCTTCGCTGGCTATTACCGTAGGTTCGTGGAGAACTTTTCCCACTTAGCACTACCATTGACCAAACTGATGCGGAAAGGGGAGAAATTCTCCTGGACTGAAGAATGAGAGAAGAGCTTTGAAGACCTGAAGCAGAAGTTAGTATCTGCACCTATTCTTACTCTCCCATCTGGTACGGGTGGATTTCAAATCTACAGTGATGCATCGGGGAAGGGACTTGGCTGTGTTCTCATGAAACATGGGAAAGTGATCGCGTACGCTTCACGACAGCTTAATCCTTAAGAGGAAAGTTACCCTACGTATGACTTGGAACTTGCTGTAGTCGTGTTTGCATTAAAGATATGGAGGCACTACTTATATGGAGAATCATGTGACATTTTCACGGACCACAAGAGCTTGAAGTATATCTTCACTCAGCGTGAATTGAACATGAGACAAAGGAGATGGTTGGAGCTGTTGAAGGATTACGACATTAATCTACAGTATCATCCCGGCAAGGCGAATGTAGTAGCAGATGCACTTAACAGAAAGTCCGGAACGATCAACGGCATTAAGATTGAGGAGGAAATCATAAGAGACTTGGAGCGACTAGACATAGAGATCATGGTACGTGGATAGCACGGTTACTGGGCTAATCTTAAAGTAGAACCCGAGTTTCTCTCTAAGATCAAGGAAGCTCAGAAAGATGATGGAGAAATCTGGGCGATAATTTAGAATTTGGAGAAGCAAACAGAATTCTGAGTAGATGTAGATGGTATCTTATGGCAGGGCACGAGACTTTGTGTTCCTGATGATCAAGAACTCCGGGAAGCCTTGTTTGCCGAAGCTCATAGCTCCCCATTGTCTATGCATCCTGGTTCGACCAAGATGTACCATGACATCAAGCAGTACTTTTGGTGGAGTGGTATGAAACAGAATGTTGCCACTTACGTCTCCAAATGTCTCACCTGCCAGCAGGTTAAGATCGAGCATCAGCGATCTGGCGGTCTCCTTCAACCGTTAGATATTCCAGAGTGGAAGTGGGACAAAATCACCATGGATTTTGTTACTGGTCTTCCGCCAACCAAGAGGAAGCACGATGCAGTTTGGGTTATCGTAGATCGACTTACCAAATCGGCTCATTTCTTACCGATCCACAAGGAAGATTCGGTTAGTAAACTCGCGGATACGTATAGAAGAGAGATCATGAGAATTCACGGTGCTCCATCCAGCATCGTCTCAGACAGAGATCCTCGATTCACTTCGCGATTTTGGAAGAGTCTGCAGAAAGCTTGGGGTACACAACTTAAGCTTAGTGCGGCTTTTCATCCTCAAACAGACGGGCAGTCGGAGCGAACGATTCAGACATTGGAAGACATGTTGAGGTCATGTGCGTTGGAATGGACGGGTGATTGGGACGATTATATCTGTTTGGTAGAGTTTGCATACAACAATAGTTGGCACGCAAGTATCAACTGTGCTCCGTTCGAGATGTTGTATGGCAGAAAGTGTCGCGCCCCAATCTGTTGGGATCAGGTTGGTGAGCAAACACTCGAAGGACCAGAGATCATAGAGTTGACTAATGAGAGGGTCACAGTAGCTAAGCAGAAACTTCAAGAAGCACGGTCACGTCAGAAGAGCTACGCAGACAAGCATCGTAGGGACATACATTTTAACGTAGGAGATCACGTTTTCCTTAGGGTTTCGCCAACACGTGGTGTTAGACGTTTTGGAATTAAAGGGAAGCTCAGTCCTCGTTTCATCGGGTCGTTTGATATAACTGAACGAGTCGGTGAAGTATCTTACCGTTTAGCGTTACCTCCGCAGCTTTCTCATGTACACAATGTGTTTCATGTGTCCTTACTCAGAGGGTACCAGTATCATCCCCTTCACATGGTTCAGTATCCACTGGAACAGATTCGTGAAGATCTCACTTTTATAGAAGAACCCGAACGAGTTCTTGACAGACAAGAACGAGTCATGAGAAGGAAGACGATTCCATTCGTCAAAATCCTTTGGAGGGATCATACCGAGCGGGAAGCCACTTGGAAAACAGAGGAGTCTATCCGGGCTTCTTACCCTCATTTCATAGTTTGAATTCGGGTATGTTCTTCTTTTCTAGTTCACTTTATCTATAATTCGGGGACGAATTATTCTTTTTAGGGGGAAGAGTAGTAAAACCCGCATGCTTTTACCATGAATAGTACCCTTAAGATCGTACGTACATGATTAGAACTTTCCTTTTATAGCACGTTTACGTTTCACGTACAAGAATTACAAGTATTACGTATGTGTTATAACACGATAAGTATTTATTACGTATGAATACACGAAAATTATTCCAATAATAATTATAATCACGAACAAACGAACATGAAATCATGAATGTAAACTAATCACGAGCTAATATTATGTATGTATATATATCTTTACGAACATGAATAAATATAACTAAGTCACGATCGATAACTAACTAGAACACGTAATTTACGAACACGAGAACACACTATTAATTTTAGACACGGAAAAATGTACGGGTTACCCCATGTGGGGACTCCTACCCGCGGCATACACAAGAAACATGGGCTTGGCCCATGTAATTTTCACTAACTAGGAACTAAGGGAAAACATGTTTCATTTATCACAAAACTAGAAAATAATTAAAACCCTAATTCTTACTTCTTGTGCTCCTTTGGCCGCCGGATTTATATCACCAAAAGGGGTGTTCGGGTTGATTTTGATCTTGGAATTTTTACAAGAATCGTTGTGTGTTCATCCTCATATGATTCACGTAATCGGTATAACTTTTAACCTTTTCTTTTTATGTTTTGATTTTGATAATCACATAAAATCATGATGTTTTTAATAAACTAATTAAAAATAATTATTTAAACATGTTAATAATCATGAGGTTAAATCAAATCAAGGGTTTAGGGGTGTTTGTGGGCTAGCTGACGCCTAACCGAGCCCCTAGGGGGTCTCGACTTGGCTTATTGAACACCACCGAGACCATATGGTCTCGGTATGGTGCTGGTGGTCCCACGACAGCAGCAAAAACAAGGGGAAACCCGACTTAGGTCTGGGTATGGTGATGGTTACGGGTCCAATTCATGGGTTTTTAATCACGGGTCTGGTTCATGAATCATTTTTTTCTAGGTTTATGATTTTTACAAGTTATGTTATTTTTTAGACTTAAATTAAATTAATTAAAAACATGAACATGATTAATTTAATTTACATGACTTAGGTTACTAATTTAATTATTAATTCATGAATTTTAACCTAAGTATTTATCTTTAATTAGACTATATAATTAATTAATTATTAAAACCATGACTTATAATTAATTAATTAACATGACTTAGGTTATATTATTAATAGATAATAATACATGTTTTAACCTAAGTATTTTACCTTATTTAATTAAAATCATGCTATATTTAATTAAACTAGTCTCAAGGCCCGCCCCATGGGCGGCTAGCTTCAAAATATAGTATTAGTATAATTCTTAAAATATTGTTAAACTTAATATATTAATTTTCATATAATATAAAAAGAAAAAGTTCATAATTTAACAAATGAATGTCTAAAGATTGACATTCTATCCTTCATTCAAATGTATATAAGATAGCTTCAACCCATTTAGGGTCTACTTCGGTAAAAGAAAAAAAACATTGATAAGAATAAGAATGTCAAGCCTTGCAATTGTACAACCAATGAAAGGAGTAAAATGTTTGATAAAACCATGTTAAAGAATATAATGAAAAGAACTAAACTCATGTACCAAGTGTATATAATCATAATATACTCGATTAATTTAAAGAAAATATAAAACTAAGACTGAGTGACAGACAAATGTTAGTCAAAAATAGGAGATAATACATCAATATTTCAATACAATTAAAGTGGGGAAAAGGTGTTGTTCGAATAACTGAAATGCAACTCCTGTTAGTATGTCTGCAATGACATTGGTATGCCTCGCATACCCATACAATGTGCTTTTTAGAGATACCAATTTTGACCCACTAATGATTATCAAGTTGTACATGTTGTAAGTTCATAAATACATATCATTTATCCCAAATTTAACAAATGGTTCAAGAATGCAAAAGTTAAATCTACCGTCTTTTTTTTGGGTTGTTGAAGGCTGCATCAGGACCTATTATATCCCCATAGTATCGCAGTAGATTTAATAAGCAAGTGCTTAAACTTGATATCACCATAAATCACCATAGACTAAATCGCACTCACTCAAGAATGCTGGATCACAAACTTTCTTTAATGCTACAGTTGGGTATGTTTTTTTGCCATGAGATAAAATCCAAAGATCTTGTGCAAACATGAATACATATTACAGTTAGAACTTTAACATGAATTCAATAACGGAATGAAAGGACTTACGTTAATCAGTACACGGTCAATTCCTGAATTGGGTATGTTGCATCTGCCAACCAACAACAATTATTTCTTTTCCACCTACATATGCAATTAGTAACATAGCAAGTACTAAGGACCAGCATATAGCAACGACCAAAGCCTATTATAGATCACTGTAAAGAAGTAAGCAAACTACCTAGATTTCATAACAAAATGAGAAGAATTATGCAAAGTGAAAAAGGAGATTATCATGTCTCATGCTCATAGAACCATCTTGAAACAGAAACAACTATTGCATGACTTTTGGCTTTTGGGTTCAACATAGAAGGATAGTAAATTGATCAGTCTCATTGCTTTGGTTCTAACCATGGTCTTGCCCAAATCAGATTAGTTATTTGTGCTTTTCCACAAAGTAACATACATAAAACTTTAATTCCTTGTAAAAAAAACTTGACTGATAGACTTGCTGGTTTTATGGTGAACTTTTTCGTAAGGAAATCATTATCGCTAAAGGATTTGAAGCCCAACCATTGTGGTGAAAGTCAATAAGTGTACTCCCACAAGTTTGTGTTACTACAAACTCTAGCAATCAAATTAATAAGTCATGCTCCCTATATTTTGAATGTCACAAACACAATTCACCATAGATATTATTGATTTATAATCTAAAAACAACAAAATAACGGATACAGGAATTGAACCTGTAGTTATCAGTATGAGAGAAAAAGGGAGATGCAGTGTGAAAACGAAATCACCGCCTTCGAACAGAACATCAAATGAACCATCTTTCAACACAACACCTTGAATAATTGAAGTCTACCTTTGTTCCATCTGAATGACATAAATTGAGTCGAACAGAGTCAGTGAACCAAATTTAATTTCATTTAGACGCCTATATAAATTTTGTAGCATCTGAATGACAAAATAGTAAAACACATATAAAGTCAACATTCTTAGACCCCCCCCCCCCTTTCAGATCTCATGTTGGCTCAATGTTTCTCTTCTCGTTTAATGTCACGTGGTTTCATAATCATGATATTTACCCGGAAATGTTTTAAATGTCTTAGGATCCACGTTCTTGAATGCTATAATAGTAAAATAGTAGTGACTGAACTTTTATGAACCGACTTATGACTCACATCATAACATATGGAGAAGAAGGAGACAATGAAGTCCGTCACCAAACTTTACAAAGGCATCCCAAAGTCCTTCATAAGTTGTAAGTTTGGTAAGATCTGCACACCAATAGAAACTTGGTCATATACCCAAACAAAGGTGAATTATGACAATGCTGCCTTAAAATTCAACATTCACTAACAATGCTATCTTAACATCTACACGAACTGTTGTAAATTACGCTATAATCATTATCTATTAGCAAAAGCGTATATGATATCACCATCAATTTAATCCTTTGAAAATTAACTTTCAAATTAATTCATCACAAATTTGATAAATTTCAAATAAATGCTCCAATAGACTCCAAATCAAAATCATACCAATGCAAACATAATTCAATCAGTACAATCTTTTAACTAATTTTTTTATTTTAATTCATTTAAAGCATGAAATGCAAATTTGCCTCCATCAGACGATTCCTTTATAGACGAATTTAACCCTATATTCAATAAAACTTAAAAAAGGGGGAAAATCAAAATATAAATCTTACCACAATCAAGTATCTAATGTCAATCACTTGGTTGATTAGGTTTTCTCGAACATCAAACATCCATGATCATTTAGGTAAATTGACTTTTGTTATTGATTGATCCGTTTATCAGTAAGGGTTGATTTTTAGGGTTATTGATTTTAGTTTTTCCACGGATTTGTGTGTTGCTAGGGTTTTCTTCATCCATTTTTTGCGTGGGATCTTTGGGAACCACTGGGGGTAAATGAATAGAGCAAAAAAGATCAATGAATGGTTTGATTAAAGGAATTAGAAAAAGTTATTTTTGATATGATATGGGAATTGTGGCATGATCAAATACAGTGATTCATCAAATACAGTGATTGATTAATCAAATATTTGGTATGAAGGAGTATATAGTTTGATAAAAGTTGGGGAAAAATATATCTGAATGGTTACTGTATGTGACGTTTTGATCCGACGGATGGTAAAAAGAGTATTTCCACGTGGCAATTGATAAGATATTTTGCCAGAGATTGTTTTGGAAAAAACCCTGCTATATAAAGATAGTAGATACTATATAATCTATTTATGGAAACTTTCTATTTATTTAATTTACATGCAATAATTAGTAAACTATACTATATAATCACATGACTTAGAAAAATAATAATCAGTAAACACTTAAGCTTATAAAATTAGCTTAATTATCCAGCTTATATCTATTTATGGAAACTTTCTATTTTTAGAAACTTATTTATTTAAGGCAGCTAATCTATTTATGGAAACTTTCTATTTTTAGAAACTTATCTATTTTAAGCAACAATTATATTTTTGGAAACTTTCTATTTTTGAAAACTTTCTATTTTTGGAAACTTTCTATTTTTGGTAACTTTCTATTTTTGGAAACTTTCTATTTTAGGAAACCTGCTATTTTTAGAAAGTTACTTAATATTACACAACAAGTATAATAATACATGAAATACAAGTAATACTTAATCAGAATAGACAAAATATATGATAGATACAGTATAAAGCTTAAATCAGTAAAACATGACATGAACATATAAAACAAGCTAAGACATGATATAAAACCAGTTACGTACTCAGTAATCAGATACTTATACATGTATGTGTTTATGTAGCATTAGTGATACCGAAGTAGGACTCTCTTCCGTTCGTCTTCTTCGTTCTCTGGACATAAGGTACGGATTCTCCGTCTTTTCAGTATGGACATTCTTTCCTTATTAGGATTCCCCGTATGCAGCCAACTCTTTTCCCTAGTATATGTTTTATATGTTTTTGATTGCTTATGTTTAATTAGAATACCTAAAGCCATATACATGCATGACCAGTTTCACCTAGTTATGGAGGTACCATAACCATAACACTGGAGGCACCAGTGTTATGACTTCCCCACGGCGGCGTGAGTGCTCGTGGCGTCCCTTTCAGCTTTTGGCCATATTATTTATATTATCGGGTGGGGCGTATGGGTGCATCCTAGTTACATGTTTTCAGCAGATTACTCAGTGTGAATGTGGTGTGTGCCTTGCATCCTTCACAAGGAGCTGATCCCTCCTACCCAAAACCAGTATATTAAATTAGAGGTAGCCCCTCTAATTTGCATGACGAGGTCACCCCTCCATGTATTCATGCACGCTGATATTTCATGACCTATATTGGCTAACGGTGAAATATGTTAAACAGTTTTTACAAGATAAACATAAGGCTTTTCAAACTATAAAACCAGTTTTACTAAGATATAACCGGGTTATTCAGGACTTAGTTCCTTCTACTGTTTCCTGCTTATATGCGTATATTATTCATGTTTTACTTGTACATCGGTGCACTAAGAGATCTCAGCCGTTTTCCTTTTCATGTTCCCAAAACGGCAGGTACTTAGGGACGCTCGTAGACTTTAAGCGTACGTGTATATGGACTGGAAGCTTTCTAGCCTTCTTTACTTTATGCATTTATCTATACTTTGATACTCATTTCCATGGACATTGTTTAGTCCTTTCAGTTACAGTACTTATGTTTGTGTGTGATGAGTTCTACTTTTGGACAACCGATGTTTGATTCCGGTATTTCCTTTATGGTCATGTAATGTTTAGACATTTATCCTTGTATGCTTTGATGACACGGCATAATCACGCGTGACATTCCATTTATCAAAATGGGGTGTTACAAATACCCTCCTAATGTGTCATTAGGAGGTGTTAGCTAAATTGACAACTTACTCTTTCCATTTTATTTTCCACGCACTTTCATATTGTCATTTAATTTCTTGCTTTTAATTTCAAGTATGTTTTAATTTTGTTGTTGAATCTTTAATTTTAATCAAGTATTTCATTAATCTCTCATTCTACCTTTCTTGTTTTGCTCAATCTTTATGCTTATTTGCTTATTGTCATGCTTAATTGATTATTTGTTATGTTTTTATGTGTTTGATTGTGGTAGCTTATTGATTTTATAGCTTATTGTGTGCTTTTCTTAATTTTAATTAAGTGTTTTTAAAAGTTATTTTACGAAAAGTTGATTTTAAATATTTTAATTATTTATTGTTTTTAAAAGTTTTTAAATTTTGGCTTATTTGCTTTTTCTTAAAATTGATTTGGTTAAACTTTTAGATAAGTGCTTATTTGGTTTTAGCTTAATTTTCATTTTGCTTATTTTTGTTATAGTTCGGATTCTGTTAAAACCCTAGTTTCCCTAACTAGGTATAGGATTCAGTTTTACCCGAATTACATCTTGTATGAGTTTCCCGAATTAAGTGCTTTACTGCCTATTCCGAATTAGATTGTGAACCCTTATTCCGAATTAAGTCAAAACCATGGATTCCGAACTACTTCCTTAATCGGTATTTCGAATTACCTTCCGAACCTCCATTCCGAACTAGGATTGAACCCTGCATTCCGAACTAGATTCTTGCTTGATTCTGAACTACATTCAAGATATATTCCGAACTAAGTGTTGGAGTATTAATCTGAATTACGTGGTCATCACATATTCCTAATTGTATGTACATGGGGTGATTCCGAACTAGGTTGGTGCTTGCATTCCGGATTAGGTACGTGATCGTGGATTCCGAATTACTTGTTGGATGTGAATTCCGAATTAGGTCAAGTACGTGGATTCCGACTTAGGTTTGTTTCTTGTTTTCAGGTTTATTTTTAAATCTTTGTTTTTCCCGCCATTTCCTTAAGTGTCATTTTAATTTTGTTTTACCTTAGAATTATTTTAAGTTTACATTTTTATTAAATTGTCAAATTTACTTTTCGTCAAGCTTTAATTTTTCGTCATTTAATTAATTTACTTTTAAAGTCTTTATTTTTCACCATTTACTTTTTAATTACTTTTAGATTTATTTACCGTACCATTTGCTTTAAAGTTTGCAATTTTATTTTAAACAATGAAAAATCTTTCTTTTCACCAAAAGACTACTGAGTCACACCTTTAACCAGTAATCAATTCGATTAGAAACGAAGAACAATTTTTCTTAAGTAAAAACTAGTTATTAAAATGGCGCCGCTGTTGGCTCTTTTCGTGAAGATTAACGGTTTTCTATGAGAGACGCGTTGGATTTTGGGATCCGTTCACTCGTGAACGTTATTTTTCTTGCTCAAAAATTTTCAAAAATCCATAAAAATTAAAAAAAATTTAAAATCCATAAAAATTAAAAAAATTTCAAAAATCCAAAAAGATTTTATTTTTATAAGTAAATATATTGCCTCTATTTCTTTGGTATCTTTTTGTTTTGCAGGTGTATGCGTACTAGATCTTCGTCTTATTCTGAGCCCGAGACTCTTGAAGACTTAGATATGGCCGGTGTGCACAACAATAATAACCCACCTCACCCCAGCATGAATAACAACAACCATCGTCCTCAACCAGACCTTCGAACTATGGAGGAGCTTTGTCAACCAACCACGAACGGACGAGGAGGACCGATTGCGCCGATGCAAATCACGGATCCAGAGTTTTCGTTGAAGCATCACATGATCCAACAAGTTCAAAATACTTGTCCATTTCGCGGATTACCGGATGATGATGCCAACAAACATCTCGACAAATTCATTACCGTCACTCAAAGCATGAAATTGCCCGGTGTTACGATGGATTTTCTTCGCCTTCATCTATTTCCACACACTTTATCCCACCATGCCGAAAAATGGTTTGACCGTCTTCCTAAGAATTCAATTCATACATGGGACGAGACGACTCAACGATTTTTGTCGCGCTACTTTCCACCATCCATGGTCACGAGCCTTAAAAATCAAATCAGTGGATTCACACAAGAACCTGAGGAATCACTTTTCGATGCTTGCAAACGTTATAATGTTTTGATCGATCAATGTCCTAACCACAACATGCTCCCCGTCACCTTAATTGATACTTTATACAACGGTTTAACTTTTCATGATCTTGATACGATTAATGCAGCCGCCGGTGGCACATTTATGAAAAGAAGACCTGAGAAGTATAGAGAGCTTATCGAGAACATGACTACTCATCACAAAAATTGGGATTCATCCGCATCTTCAAGGAATAACCCGAGAGTTAATGTTTCTTCTACTTTATCACACACCGAGATGACCGAATTCACCCGCATGATGGCCGAAATGAACAAAAATATCCTACTCATAGCTACGAATCAACAACAACAAGTTAAAGTTGTAGCACTTTCTTGTGAGATCTGCGGCGGTCCTCCCTCATACACTGATTGTCCTTCTACTTATGACAATCCGGAAAACGTGTATGCGGCTCATGGAAACTATTCAACGGAAAGCTATCAAGCCCGACCTCAAGGTGGTCGTAACTTGCTAAGTTATCGTTCCAACAACTTTCTTTCACCCGGTTTTTCTCCTCAAAACCACAACCCCAACAACTACAATAGAAGCAATCCAAACCCACCTCGAGCTTCTAATCCTTATCACCCACCCGCTCAATAAGTACCACCCATCACTCAAGATGTTGAAGCTTTCATGAGAACCCAAGGAGAGGTAGTTATGAATCTTAAAAGCCAAATCATCAACTTGAAAGGAGATATCACTAAGCAAGGGAATGATATTCAAACCGAGATTCGACATGATATGCAAACCTCTTTAAGAAATCAAACGAATGATTTGAAGAATATGATGGCAAGTTTCTTCCAAGGTAATCAACCCTCTACTTCGGGCTCTATTCCTTCAAATACCGTCACCAACCCAAGAGCGAATGTGAGTGCTATTACTACACGCAGTGGAGCAACTCTTGTAGGACCATCTATCCCTCCCCTGGTTACTCCATCTACACCTCCTCCACCACCATTTATCCCACCTAATTCCACACCTAGTATTAGTTCTCCATTACCGTCTCCACCTCTGCATGACGAAGTACCCAAGAAACACCCTTCACCAACCCCACCTTCCACCTTTAAACCTTCAACATCTCAACCTTTAACCACTACACCTACACCACCTAAACACAACATCCCTTATCCTTCTCGGTTAGACAAGTGCAAATTGCTTATGAAGGAGGATTCTCAAATTACTTCCAATTTGAAGATGATCTCTTAAATGAATTTCAAACATTAGCCTTGTTGAAGCACTTGTCCAAATGCCAAAATTTGTGAAAGCAGTCAAGGAATTTCTTAGTAAGAAGGAAAAGATGGCTGAGTTTGTCAACACACGCTTAAATGAAAACTGTTCCGCAGTCATTCTTAAAGAACTTCCAGAAAAACTTAGAGATCCTGATCGTTTCGTGTTGCCTTGCATTTTCAACAAAGTTGAAGAATTTACTGCCTTAGCCGATCTCGGGGCAAATATTAATCTGATGCCTTTAAGTGTTTGGAAAAAGTTACCATTACCCGATCTTACACCAACAAAGATGACTCTTGAGCTAGCAAATCGCACTCTCGCTTACCCCGTTGGTATTACCGAAGCTGTGTTTATTAAAGTTGGTACCTTCACTTTTCCGGTCGACTTTGTTGTTGTTGATTATGAAATGGACCCTCGTATTCCGTTAATACTTGGACGACCATTCTTGAGAACCGGAAAAGCTTTAGTCGATGTTTCCGAAGGTGAACTCATTATAAGAGTCGGGAATGATGCACAAGTGTTTAAAATGGGGATGATCACAAATAACTTTAATGGAAGAGAATCGGCGAATATGATTAATGTGCTTCAAGACGAGATTGATACAAATACTTGTGAAAGTACAAAGCTTGATGATTTTGTCGTCTACAACAATCCTCTTTTCGATTCTTGCTATGATAATCCACTTTTCCAAGATGATGTGGATGATTATCTCTCCAATTTGGATCCTCTACCAATTTATGAGTCTCCACCAATCTATGATGACTACGATGGTGATTTAAGTTCTGATATGGATCATTCTGATGATTTTCTTTAGAGTATAAAGACATGCCAACTTATGATGACTTTGATGATGTTGATACTCTTTCGAGTGATTCTTCAAATGGTGACCTTGTTCCTACTTTTGATGAAGATCCTCCACCAACAATGCTTAATCCTACTTTGGATGACTACTCATTTGAGGAAGACTTTGCTACTTTTCTCAATACTTACTTCCACAATGAGAATGATTCTCCTCCTTTGGACTTTGATTATGGTCTTTATCCTCCTTCAGATATGAAGAAACCCGTTTCAAAGGAGAAGAAGCTGGAAGACACCGCTATCCGTAGTACTTATGTCTTGACACCTCTTTATCCACCTTCTGAGGATGAGATTGTGAGATTTATGAGCGGATCCTCTTCAAGGTCTACTGAGCCTGAGTGTTATTTTCCCCTAAAGGAAAAGGTGTTCGATCCCGTTATTGCAATTTATAAGCCATCTCAGTATCCATCTGATGAAATAAAAGGAAATATTTTTGGAAACCATGGAGATATGCTTGCACTTCATCACACTTTCTACCACCATGCTCAACAACTGCTCAAGGGAACCTTGCCTACTCTTCTTTGGCTTGCCTTGTTCGCCTTAAGCTTGTGCTATTTGATGGACGAAAACCATGTATTTGATCCCGGTGGATGTTCTTCAAGCTTCTTACCATGCTAATCAAGGTCGAGTCAGGCTCACGACTCTGTTAACAAAAACAAGCGCTTATCGGGAGACAACCCGTAATATCTATCCTTTTTCTCTGTTTTTATAATAAGTGTAGGGGGAGACCCTAGTATGTGTTTGTTGTTTTCTTTCGTATCATGTGCAGGGATTAAAGCTTTCAAAGATCCATTCTTGATGACTTTTGACGACCCGTGTTTCTGTGTACCCGTCTTCCCGGTTCTATCCTAAACTCTTTTGATTCATCAGTTTATCATTTATGATTGAAATAGGAATCACTTTAGTTGTATCTTCCTTAGCAAGATTTAAACAACGTGCACAATGTCCTAAATGTAGGGGAGTTTACTTCCACATGCTTAAACATTGAGGACAATGTTTATATTAAGTGTAGGGGGGACTTCTATCGAAGTTAAGTGGGCTTTTCCTTGTATTTGTCCTCATTTTAACCGGAAAATTAATTTTTCGACATTTTTCAAAATTTTTGATCTATTTTGGCCTAGTAGTATTTACCTTTGTTATAGTTATTTTCTTTCTTTGCTAGAATAAATTTTAATAAAGTGGTTTTAATTTTTAAACGTTGTGAATCATTTGACTCAACCCGAGTTTACTTATCCAAGTTTACTCTAGCTAGTATCCTTAACGTGTTTAAGTCAAGTTTTGCTAGGCTTTTATATAGGGAACTTTAAAACGCGAAAGTCTTAACTTTTACGGGTTAAGAACAAGAATTTTTCGCAAGTTCCTATAATTGATCCTAGAAAGTCGTTTATCAAGGGAACTTTAAAATGAGAATTCTAAACTTGAAAAAGTCTAAGAAGTTGCAAGATCCTATAGATGACTTGAAAACCCGAAACTTTAATTTAATAGCCTAAGAATCCACGAGTCTCATTCCTTGAGATTTTAAATTGTGGAGAACGAGAGATGATAGAGTCAATTACAAGTTTGGTATTCTTTCTTGAATTTATGTGAGTTAATTATGAGCTTTTTCTCCCATCGCTTGTTAATAAATTTAATTGCATTAAGTAAGGTCGTACGATTTGAAAAGTTACTTAGCTTCTTGCACAAGATCGTTCAAAAGTTCCTCGGTATTAATTAGAGTTCATAGCCAAGTTATAACTTATTGAAGCGGGATGCGAAGATTGGCGAGTCCGAAAAGGTCCTAACAAGACATGAGGGCTACATTTTGTTGCTAAAGATCCCAAGTGATGTGAAGAATCATTTATCAAAAATCAATATGAAGGATTGAGACACACGACGAAAAGAAAATACTCCCCTAAAGATCATGGAGAAGTCTATCCGAAAAGACCCTAGCAAGGTATGAGGATAAATAGATCCAAGTCCTAAAAGGAGGCGGATCATTGTATATCAAAATCCCAAATAAAGATTGGAGAAAAATGAAGAAGTCGTGGTCCAAGTGTGAAGAATCTCTCAAAACTTCAAGTGAAGAAATTTCTGTTATGAAGAGAAACCATTATTTCATGAACGTCTCTCAAGATTTGAAGTATGAAGTCAATGCCAAATATCGGTCCGAGAAAGGTCTCAAATCGTGAAGCGAGTTATGCCAAGATATGAACTTTATGAGGTCCCGAGAAGGAGTTTTAAAAGATTTTGTCCTTTAGCTAACTATTGATTAAATCGTCCTACTTTATTTTCGGCCTAAATAAACTATTGAATTAAGTCAACAATGCATCCTCGTGATCATTCAAGACAAGAATAAAATATAAGAGATACACCTACGAATAAGGGAGTCTAAGTGAGTAATTGGGCCACATGAGTTTGTGTTCATTTGCTAACTTATAATAACAATGATCTCGTTTTTAAGCTTGGTATGGGGAACATGAAACTTGAGGGTGATAAACATTCATGACTACCAAAACCCCAATGTAAGTCTTTGATTTCTTTACTTGTTTTCTTCCTTTACATATTTTGCAATTTTCTATCTCTTTTAGTTTCCTTAAAGTCTTATGTTTAGTAAAGGCCAAGGTAGGTTAATTATGATGGAAAATGTAAAACTATCTTTGTAATTAATGCATTGCATGAGGGAAGTGCAATGATCAAGTGTAGGGGATTTAATAAGTGTGAAAACACTTATCCTTTTACCACTTAATTATAATAATAACCAAGCCAAAACGTGCATTTTATGTCGTAAATGTCGGAATTATGCCTGGTTTGTGTTTTTGTTGCGATTTAGGACCAAAATGTGAAAAGGGAAGAAAACACGGGCTTTCACGGGCTTTTATCGAAGAAAAAGACAAAAGACAAAGTCAAAAGATCAAGAGTGCAAAAAGAACGGAAGTCCAACGCCTATTCTGAAGATTTATCGAAGAAAAAGTCTAAAGACGGAAGTTTAATGAAGTCGAAGAACTCAAGTCTAATCAATGAAGAAATTATAAGACGAGTTCAATTTATCCCGAGACAAAGTCGAGAAAGTCGAAGAATTTATAAAGACGAAAAGACGAGAAGAGGAAGAAAAGATCAACACATGTCATCTCCCTATAAATACCCGCCTAATGTGTCATTAGGAGGTGTTAGTTAAATTGACAACTTAGTCTTTCCATTTTATTTTCCATGCACTTTCATATTGTCATTTAATTTCCTGCCTTTAATTTTAAGTAAGTTTTAATTTTGTTGTTGAATCTTTAATTTTAATGAAGTATTTCATTAATCTCTCATTCTACTTTTCTTGTTTTACTCAATCTTTATTCTTATTTGCTTATTGTCATGCTTATTTGATTGTTTGTTTTGTTTTTATGTGTTTGATTGTGGTAGCTTATTGATTTTATAGCTTATTGTGTGCTTTTCTTAATTTTAATTAAGTGTTTTTAAAAGTTATTTTATAAAAAGTTGATTTTAAATATTTTAATAATTTAGTGTTTTTAAAAGTTTTTAAATTTTGGCTTATTTGATTTTTCTTAAAATTGATTTGGTTAAACTTTTAGATAAGTGCTTATTTGGTTTTAGCTTAATTTTCATTTTGCTTATTTTTGTTATAGTTCGGATTCTGTTAAAACCCTAGTTTCCCTAACTAGGTATAGGATTCAGTTTTACCCGAATTACATCTAGTATTAGTTTCCCGAATTAAGTGCTTTACTGCCTATTCCGAATTAGATTGTGAACCCTCATTCCGAATTAAGTCAAAACCATGGATTCCGAAGTACTTCCTTAATCGGTATTCCGAATTACCTTCCGAACCTCCATTCCGAACTAGGTTTGAACCCTGCATTCCAACTAGATTCTTGCTTGATTCCGAACTACATTCAAGATATATTCCGAACTAAGTGTTCGAGTATTATTCCGAATTACGTGGTCATCACATATTCCGAATTGTATGTACATGGGGTGATTCCGAACTAGGTTGGTGCTTGCATTCCGGATTAGGTACGTGATCGTGGATTCCGAATTACTTGTTGGATGTGAATTCTGAATTAGGTCAAGTACGTGGATTCCGACTTAGGTTTGTTTCTTGTTTTCAGGTTTATTTTTAAATCTTTATTTTTCCTGCCATTTTCTTTAAGTGTCATTTTAATTTTGTTTTACCTTAGAATTATTTTAAGTTTAAATTTTATTAAATTGTCAAATTTACTTTTCGTCAAGCTTTAATTTTTCGTCATTTAAGTCTTTATTTTTCACCATTTACTTTTTAATTACTTTTAGCTTTATTTACCGTATCGTTTCCTTTCAAGTTTGCAATTTTATTTTAAACAACGACAAATCTTTCTTTTCACCAAAAGACGACTGAGTCACACTTTTACCCAGTAATCAATTCGATTAGAAACGAACAACAATTTTTCTTAAGTAAAAATCAGTTATTAAGAGTCACATTTTCCAATTCATTTTCCCTCCACACTTAAGTTGAGCAATATGCGTAATTTAGAATATAACTTAAAAGTAGGACAAGCGGAAAAAATAAATATAAGAGAACGAGACTTCTCGGGGCTCATAAGTTCTTCGGTTGAATTTGTAAAATGTAGCGCAAAATGGAGCGCCATCACAAGCATTTGAATTCATCAATATGTAGTATTATACACCGATCCATATATTTATGCCACATCCCCATATGATAAGAATCATCCATCCAATCGAACTTCCACTTATTTATTAAATCTGCAAATTACACAAAACTACAAGAAAAATGTAAAATTTTAAAGCACACTTTCGTAGGCACCACAATTCTATTTAGCGTATGCAACAAGCCTTTAAACCCTTCGGTGTGCCGAGTGGACGAGTTATAGTCTCGTGACGGTTTCCAGGGAACATAACAACAAAGTTTGTGAAATTCTGTTTGGTTACAATAGTCAAGGTATGAAACACACCGGCCGAATGCATGACATACTAAAAACGGTAAGGTTTTTCGTTTTATATTTTTTATATTTTTCTTTAAAAAAAATTATTTATTCACATTTTACTAATAATAACACAAAACATTACAAAATGAAAAATGAAAGAAAATATAAAATCTCTTTGTATTTTTTAGTTAATTTAAATAAAAATGTTTTTGTAGACCCGAAAGTGCGTCGCACTTCTACAAAGTTCGGTGTACTTCGAGCCTATTTTTACAAAAGTGCGCCGCAAATCTGAAATGTGCGGCGGTTTTATTAAGCTAGAAAACAGAAACAAGTTTTACACATCTTTTTTTTACCACACTTTAAGAATTAGGAAAACATATATAAACATACAGTAGATGAAACAAATAAAAACAAACACGTAGACACACACACACTTAGATTACAAAAAAGAAATAAGAAAATCTTTTTTTTATTAAGTTTAATTATGTTTTTAAGATTTTTAGTTTTTATTCATTATACGACTCAAAAGAAAATATGAAATGCTCACACACAAACAAAAGAAGCAAACACTCATGCACAACAAATTGAAATAATAAAATAAATAAGCAAACTCTTTTTTAGATTTTATAGTTTATATATTTTTTTATTCTTTTTATATTTTAACACTATTATGCAAACAAACACAAGCAATCTATCTCACACATTCAAACACACAAGATTATACTAAAATGATTATGAAATAATCTATATGATAATGATACGAAAAAGAAAAATATTTTCTATTTCAGCCCAGAAGTGTGGCGCACAAATCAGATGTACGGCGTACTTTCTGTACGAAATTTTTTTTAGAAACTTTCTTATAACATAAAAACAAACAACTTTTGTAAAGGTACTTTTATTAAAATGATTAAAACAAATAAGAAAAAGCTTAATCCAAACACACCCTTAAGAAGAATAAGACACATTATGCAAAAAATAAGCACAAAATAAAAGGAAAATACTAATAAGCTAGCAAAACATGTAAAACCATTTAGCACACAACATTCTAATAACAAAATAAGACATAACATAATGCACATCTAACACATAACATGAAACAAATGGCAAAAACTATGACTTAAGGTATCTGATAGGTGTGAAAACACCCATACTTTTACCACTTAACTTTAATAATAACCAAGCTAAAACGTGTATTTTATGTCGTAAATGTCGGAATTATGCGTGGTTTATGTTTTTATTGTGTTTTAGGACCAAAAGATGATAAAAGAAGAAAACACGGGCTTTCACGGGCTTTTATCGAAGAAAACGAGAAAAGACAAAGTCAAAAGATCAAAAGTGCAAAAAGAACGGAAGTCCAAGGCCTATTCTGAAGATTTATCGAAGAAAAAGTCTAAAGATGGAAGTTTAATAAATTCAAAGAACCAAGTCTAATTAAAGAAGAAAATTATAAGACGAGTTTAAATTATATCGACAAATCCCGAGATGACGTCGAGAAAGACAAAGAATTTAAATCGAGTCGAGACAAGAAGAAAGAAGGAAGAAAGCACCAACTTTTTACTCCTCCTATAAATACCCCTATAATGTGTCATTAGGAGGTGGTTAGTTAGTTAGTCATTTTTAGGAGTAGATTAGTTTAGGAGTAGGAGTAGATTACTTTCTCTCTCTAGTTTTATTTCATGTTCTAAAGATTTAATCTTTAATCTTGTTTTGAATCTTTAATCTTTACTCTTTTAAATTCAAGCTTTTTAATCATCTCATTCTTCCTTTCTTGTTTTTTTAATCTTAATCTTTTCATAATCTTTGTTCATGTTGATTTCGTGTTCTTAATCATAATCTTTTTCATCATATTTTTACATAAAGTTTACATCTTTTTAATTTTCGTGGTTTGTTTTTGATGTTTTTATAAGTATTATCATTAATCTAAGCTTTTTTGTTAACTTATTGGTGTTTTACTTTGCTTATTGTCCTTGAAAAGTTACAAAAAGAGTGCTTATTTTCGTCCTTTCCCAAGTTCCTACATTTTAGGTAAATCTGGTTAGAATTCGCAATTTTGTCCATAATTGCGAATTTGAACATTTTCTGTAATTGCGAATTTGAACTTTCTCCTTATTGCGAAGTCATACCTGAAGCTTATTGCGGATTTGATCTTTAAGCAACATTGCGGAATCTTTGATTCCGCAATTATTGTGAATTGTTCACACTGCCATATTGCGGATTTAGTCATCTTCTAGGAACTGTGGATTTGGCTCACAATTTCGCATTATTGCGAAATTGATTGTTTTGCTATTGCGGAATTTCAGCATTTCAGTTTTGCGAAATCTTTGTTTATAATTTCGAAATTAATTCACATTTTTAATATAATTGCGAAATTAATTGTTTTTTTAATTTCAAATTTAATCATTAAACTTATTTTTCCCGCCATTTTCTTAAGTCTTATTTTTACTTGTTCGTCTTAGTTTAATTTAAAAGTATTTTATTTTAAAGTTTTCAAATTTATGTTTTGTCAACTTTTAATTTCTCGTCATTTATTTTTAAAAGTCTTTAATTTTAGTTTAAATTTTTACGCTTTTGTTTTTATTTTATTTTTACCCTTTACGCAACGACATTTTCATTTACATTTACATTTTCATTCATTTTAGTTTAAAATAGATAATAATATTTTATTTTCCTTTCACCAAGAACGGCTGAGTCACACTTTCAACTGGTAATCAATTCGAATAGACTGGTTCAACGAATTTTCATACTTGGTGAAAACCTTGTATTAAATGGCGCCGCTGCCGGCTCTTTTTCGAAAGTTTTGCACCAAAAACATTCTTCTTGCTTATCTATTGTTCTTAATGAATTCGTATGTTGCTTGTGCTGCAGGGTGTGGAAGACCATTGTATGACTTTCAAACATGTCAATGGTGTACATCTGAGCGGTGTGGAAATGATATCGACAATACACAATTTGGATTATGTCCCTCGTGCAGTTAGATTAACTCATCCTTTGCTTCTAATGCACTTACTCCACCCTCTTGCATATATTGTGGAAGCGATTCTCATTGGCATGTTTCATGTCCAGTTCGATACCAGTCTCATGGCGAGCAAGAACTGGGTTACAATTTTGACAATGGTAATAGCTATCTACAAGAAGCACCGATTTTCCTCAATACCCGTATTGCAACAATTGTGGGGGCCCTCACGATACCTTTACTTTTTAGCCGATGAATTATTATGAGCTAAATCCGTGTTCTAGTTCTTTTCAACCGATGATTTATGATGGGCCACATCCGTGTTATAATTCCGGTTTTCATAATTTTGAGCCCCCGCAATACACCCTCGATCATCAACCTTCTTTGAATCCGAACGACGAAACACACGCCCTTATTTTGCAACTTCAAGAAGCCGTGGTTCAACTAATAGAAGCATGGGAAAGGGAAAAGCGACAGCAACAAGAGCAAGTATCTAATCTTAGTGATTATACTCCACCTCTTGTGCGTCCATACAACTATTATGATGATGACGAGGATGATATCTATGATCTTAAGCCATCTTCTGAGATTACTACTCCTACTCTTGATATCCCTAATGCGTCTAAGGATAGTGATACATCGAGTGAGATTAGTGATTTTGGTCTTGATAATTTATTTGATTAGGTTTGTGATGTCCCTACTTTTTCTGAGCTTACAGACGAGGTCGCTCTTAATGCTGATGATTTTTCTCCATGATATAAGAATTTCACTTTTGAAATTTCTCATCTTTCCCCATTTCCTCAGGGAGATGAGAACGATGTTGATTTATTCTCTCCAACTTACGAGAAGTTCGCCACTGAACTTGGTCTTGTAGATGAGGTGGAAGACGTTATTCTTCGCGACAAATTACGGAAAGTTCATCTTCTTATTACTCGAATTGAAGCGTTGAATTATGCTCCTATTTCAGAGTCTTTACCTCCGTCTATTACTTCCGTTGAGAATAATGATACAGCTATGGAGGAAATCGACATTCTCTCAATACCTTCGGGTATTGATGATGATGATACGGAGGGGGATATTCTTTTTGATAATTTGTTGCATGAAGATATTGTCCCAAGTCACCCTCTCGAGCACCTTTTATCCCAACCTTTAGAAACCATTACCGAGGATGAGTGCTTTGACCCGGGAGGTAACACTGACCATTCCATGATTGACACCTTTACGGCTTTGCCGCTCAGTGATACTCATATGTCTTTTGGGGTTGACATTTTGATTCCTTTACCCACCCCACCTCCCGTGGATCATGAATTCACATACTTTTCGTATGTTGAAAGGACTTTTCTACCCTTCAAGACTTATCCTCCAGTCTCTCCTTTATTATTTTCCTCCGGGAATGAGGAAAAGGTCTTTGATCCCGGTATTACATTCGAGGCTTCCTCATGGACCATTTAATTCAGGGACGAGCCAGGCTCGTGACTCGGTTAACAAAAACAAGCGCTTTTTGGGAGGCAACCCGATTATCTATCCTTTTATTCCGTTTTTCTAATAAGTGTAGGGGGAGACCCTAGTATTTATTTGTTGTTTTCTTTCTTATCATGTGCAGGGATTCGAGCTTTCAAAGATACATTCTTGATGACTTTTGATGACCCTTGATTTCGTGTACCCGTCTTCCCGGTTCTATCCTAAACTCTTTTGATTCTCTATTTTATATTCTTCAATATTAAAATAGGAATCACTTTATTTGTCTCTTCCTTAGCGAGTTTTAAACAACGTGCACAATGTACTAAGTGTAGGGGAGTTTACTCCCACATGCTTAAACATTGAGGACAATGTTTATATCAAGTGTAGGGGGGACTTCTATCGAAGTAAATGGGCTTTTGCATGAATTTGTCCTCATTTTAACCGGAAAATTTGATTTTTTGACATTTTTCAAAATTTTTAATCTATTTTGGCCTAGTAGTATAGTAGTATTTTCCTTTGTTATCGTTATTTACTTTCTTTGCTAGAATAAATTTTTAATAAAGTGGTTTTAATTTTTAAAACGTTGTGAATCTTTTGACTCAACCCGAGTTTATTTATCCAAGTTTACTCTAGCTAGTATCCTTAACGTGTTTAAGTCAAGTTTTGCTAGGCTTTTATATAAGGAACTTTAAAACGTGAAAGTCTTAACTCTTACGGGTTAAGAACAAGAACTTTTCGCAAGTTCCTATAATTGATCCTAGAAAGTCGTTTATCTAGGGAACTTTAAAATGTGAATTCTAAACTCCAAAGATTCTAAGAAGTTGCAAGATCCTATAAATGACTTGAAAACCCAAAACTTTGATTTAATTGGCTAAGCATCCACGAGTCTCATTCCTTGAGATTTTAAATTGTGGAGAACGAGAGATGATAGAGTCAATTATAAGTTTGGTATTCTTTCATGAATTTATGTGAGCTGATTATAAACTTTTTCTCCCATCGCTTGTTAATAACTATATTTGCAATATTTAAGGTTGTACGATTTGAAAAGTTACTTAGCTTTTAGCACAAGATCGTTTAAAAGTTGCTCGGTATTAATTAGAGTTCATAGCCAAGGCATAACTTATTGAAGCGGGATGCGAAAATTGGCGAGTCCGAAAAGGCCCTAACAAGGCATGAGGGCTACATTTTGTTGCTAAAGATCAAAAGTGATTTGAAGAATTATTTATCAAAAATCAATATGAAGGATCGAGAGACACGACGAAAAGCAAATACTCCTCAAAAGATCATGGAGAAGTCTATCCGAAAAGACCCTAGCAAGGTATGAGGATAAATAGATCCAAGTCCTAAAAGGAGGCGGATCGTTGTATATCAAAATCCCAGATAAAGATTGGAGAAAAATGAAGAAGTCATGGTCCAAATATGAAGAATCTCTAAAAAAGTTCAAGTGAAGAAATTCCTATTATGAAGAGAAGACCATTATTTCATGAACGTCTCTCAAGATTCGAAGTATGAAGTCACTGCCAAAAATCGGTCCGAGAAAGGTCTCAAATCGTGAAGCGAGTTATGCCAAGATATGAACTTTATGAGGTCCCGAGAAGCAGTTTTAAAAGATTTTGTCCTTTAGCTAACTATTGATTAAATCCTCCTACTTTATTATCAGCCTATATAACTATCGAAATAAGTCAACAATGCATCCTCGTGATCATTCAAGATAAAAATAAAATATAAGAGATACACCTAGGAATAAGGGAGTCTAAGTGAATAATTGGGACACATGAGTTTGTGTTAGTTTGCTAACTTATAATAACAATGATCTCATTTTTAAGCTTGGTATGGGAACGTGAAACTTGAGGGTGATAAACATTCATGACTATCCAAAACCCAAAGGTAAGTCTTTGATCTTTTTACTTGTTTTCTTCCTTTGAATATTTTATGTCTTGTGTTTAATAAAGGCCAATGTGGATTGATTATGATGGAAATCTTAAACTTTCTTTGTAATTAATGCATTGCATGAGGGCATTACAACGGTCAAGTGTAGGGGATTTGATAGGTGTGAAAACACCCATCCTTTTACCACTTAACTATAATAATAACCAAGCCAAAACGTGTATTTTATGTCGTAAATGTCGGAATTATGCGTGCTTTGTGTTTCCATTGTGTTTTAGGACCAAAAGATGAAAAAGTAAGAAAACACGGGCTTTCACGGGCTTTTATCGAAGAAAACGAGAAAAGACTAAGTCAAAAGATCAAAACGGCAAAAAGAAAGGAAGTCCAAGGCCTATTCTAGAGATTTATCGAAGAAAAAGTCTAAAGACGGAAGTTTAATGAAGTAGAAGAACCAAGTCTAATTAAAGAAGAAAATTATAAGACGAGTTCAAATTATATCGACAAATCCTGAGACGAGGTCGAAAAAGACAAAGAATTTAAATCGAGTTGAGACAAGAAGAAAGAAGGAAGAAAGCACCAACATTTTACTCCTCCTATAAATACCCTCCTAATGTGTCAGGTGGTTAGTTAGTTAGTCATTTTTAGGAGTAGACTAGTTTAGGAGTAGAAGTAGATTACTTTCTCTCTCTAGTTTTATTTCATGTTCTAAAGCTTTAATCTTTAATCTTGTTTTGAATCTTTAATCTTTTAAATTCAAGCTTTTTAATCATCTCATTCTTCCTCATAATCTTTGTTCGTGTTGATTTCGTATTCTTAATCATAATCTTTTCATCATATTTTTACATAAAGTTTACATCTTTTTAATTTTCGTGGTTTGTTTTTGATGTTTTTATAAGTATTATCATTAATCTAGGCTTTTTAGTTAGCTTATTGGTATTTTACTTTGCTTATTGTCCTTGAAAAGTTAAAAAAGAGTGCTTATTTTCGTCCTTTCCCAAGTTCCTACATTTTAGGTAAATCTGGTTAGAATTCGCAATTTTGTCCATAATTGCGAATTTGAACATTTTCTGTGATTGTGAATTTGAACTTTCTCCTTATTGCGAAATCATACTTGAAGCTTATTGCGGATTTGATCTTTAAGCAACATTGCGCAATCTTTGATTCCGCAATTATTGCGAACTGTTCACACTGCCATATTGCGGATTTAGTCATCTTCTAGGAATTACGGATTTGGCTCACAATTTCGCATTATTGCGAAATTGATTGTTTTGCTATTGTAGAATTTCAGCATTTCAGTTTTGCGAAATCTTTGTTTATATTGCGAAATTAATTCATATTTTTAATATAATTGCGAAATCAATTATTTTTGTATTTTAAATTTAATCTTTAAACTTATTTTTCCCGCCATTTTCTTAAGTCTTATTTTTACTTGTTCGTTTTAGTTTTGTTTTAAAAGTATTTTATTTTAAAGTTTTCAAATTTACGTTTTGTCAAGTTTTAATTTCTCGTCATTTATTTTTAAAAGTCATTAAATTTAGTTTAAATTTTTACGCTTTTGTTTTATTTTATTTTTACCCTTTACGCAACGGCATTTTCATTTACATTTACATTTTCATTCATTTTAGTTTAAAATAGATAATAACATTTTATTTTCCTTTCACCAAGAACGACTGAGTCACACTTTCAACTGGTAATTAATTCGAATAGACTGGTTTAACGAATTTTCATACTTGGTGAAAACCTTGTATTAGTATCAAATACCACTTATTTTGAGAAAGGAAAATTTTTGGTATGATCAAAATCGTTAGAAAATGATTAATCCAAACGCCCCCTTAAACTAGGAAAAAGAACAAAAATACATACAATGGATGAAATGCAAACAAGCACACATGCAAACTAAGATGCAAGAAACAAATTATAAATTTTCGCGAAATCCATCTAAACGGATCATGTTTTTATTTATAAATAAAATTAACTTTTTTTAATAAATATTTTAAGTTTCTTTATTATAATTACCAATAAACTCAAATGATTCATATAGCAATAAAAAGAAAATAAGCAAAACTACAAAAGTCTTTAAACAGTAACATCAACAAGAGAAAAAATTAAAAGAAAATGTTTTTTGGTTTTTTTATTTTTTTATTTTTTTTCTTTTCATTTTAATGTACATTATACACAAATGCAAAAATTCAACAAGTAAGGGCAGAAAGAAAACAATCATCATGTTCTTAATAGTGAACTTAGACATTAAAAAAGATTTAAGGGGTTTTTGAAATTCATTCAGTACATGTTTTGAAACTTTTTTTCAGAAAGTGCGACGCACAAAACTAAATGTCTGGCGTACTTACAAGTTCTCCGGAAAGTGCGGCGCACTTTCTGCAATTTTTCAGACAAAAATGTTTTCAAATTACCAGAAATCTCTACGGCGATGGTTTGATTTTTTAACAAGTATCTCAGAAAGTTTTAACAAGTAACGAAAACAATCCCCGACAACGGCGCCAAAAACTTGATGTGTGTTCGCAAGTCCTAAACAAAGGGCCAAAAACTTGATGTTGCGAAAGAGAGTTTTAAATTTATATTACTAGATATTAACAAACAAGGGACTAAAACAACGCGGGAAAGTATACCCTTTCGTGTATAGCATAGTCTTAAGGTAAGTCCAGGTCGACCCACGGGATTGGTGTTAACAAGTTAAAACAATTATCTTTAGAGTGTCACAAGTTCTAAAGACATACTTTTTCAAATGATGATTTAAAAAACATAGAAATGATATATAGCTAAGATGAATTACAAGCACAAAAACAAGGTAAGACAACATGTGGATTACTAGTCGCACATGCAACTTCTAATTAGTATAATAAAAATCTGACTAAAGATCATGTCATACCAAAACAATCACTAATCCAACAACCCAATATTCCAATGATGATGTAGGTTCTGGAATTCATGGTGGTCCAGTAGTAATTCGTGGTTGTGAGTGGTGATATTGTGGAACACCATGGATTAGAGGAGTGTCTAGATCATTGGATCGAAAGATCCTCACCTTAGTTCTCCCTCTCCAATGGACTTATAAGATAGGATGAAAGATATATGAGATGGATGTTTCTCTGTGTTCTGGGGATGTACATAAAGTGTTTCTAACACTTAGGGACCAAGTATAAGTTATATGATCGGACTAGTAATAAGTGTGAAACACTTATCCTTTTGCCAGTAAAATCAAGGAAAAACAAGACCTAATCATGTGTTTAATATCATAAAAGTCGGAATTACGCGTGGTTTTGTGCTTTTGTTTAAAATAGGTACAAAAGATCAAAAGGAAAGAAAACACGGGATTTCACGGTTAAATGTTGAAGAAAAGTCCAAGAAAGAGACGAAGACAAAGTCAAAAGACCAAAAGTGTGCCCAAGTTCACGAAAACCGGCTAAACCGACACGAGATTAAAGAAAAATCGAGGAAGCCGAAAATCAAGTTCAAATTTGTTCACGGATTCAAGCCTTTGAAGGATTTTTGTCTTGTGGGTCCCACATTGGATAAATGGGCTCAAAAGCCTATTTAAGGATTTAAAGTATCCACTTTTTGCTAATTAGCCCAAAAAGGCCCAAATTCTATGATATAAAGGGACGGATGGGTAAGTTTGGGCCAAAATGCCCATTTGCACAAAATCATGAAATGAATTAAAATCACTTTAGCCCAATTACAAACAAATGAAACGGAGGAATTAAGATTTGCTAGGTCAATGTTTCAGTCAAACACTCACACGTAGCAACTTTTCACCCCACACACATTGATTAAATAAAACCATTTACCCCACTTGACGTTACAAACAAGAATCCCCCATTCACCAAACTCTCTCTCCCACAAATGAAATACCAGTCACCATTTTTACCCTAATTCACTATTTACCTAACCCCAAAACAAAAATTACTCATCAAAAATTGGGGGTTTTCCCTTATTCGTGTGATTCACACACTTGGGGATTAAAACCCCAAGTTATTCGGTTCAGCATGTTGGTGGTCCTCATCTCTCCTTAGTCTATGTGGCCAATCTTCCTATTTTGATTGGTTGTGACAACACCAAATACCCCAATCCACAATCAAATGAATCCACGTCATCTTTCAACAGACACAAGAAACACACCTTTGCCAGCGTGGCGATCCATGTGATACAAGATGTGGCCAGGATTGGTTTACGTGAGCACCAAGAGATTAGGGTTTTCCTATAAATCCCTCCCAAAACTTGTAATCGATGTATTCCATTTTTCTTTATTTACTGTTTTTTTATTAATTTAGGAGTAGGATAAATTTTAGTTTTAATTTTATTTTTATGCAAATTAGATGATAGGATAAATTGTATTTTCAGTTTTTCAGTATTGTAATGATTTTTATTTATTAATGAAATTTATTTTCAGTTTAATCTCGTGCCTCAATTTCTTTTTCTGTTTTAAATTTGCAAGTGATTTCTGTAAATCTGTTTATTAAAATTACTGTTAAAGTTTATATTAATTAATATTAAAAAAAATAAAAAGTGGTTGATAAGTTTTCCCCTACTGGGAAGATCTTTTTAAATCTGGTTCGAGAAGCCTTCGATGGTGGTTCGAGTTGGTTTTGATGTCTAACGGTGGTGGTTTCGATTCTGGTTGATAAGACGGCTCAGCGCCGCGTCTTCTTCCCAACGGGTTTTCGACATAAGGTTCTCGATTTCTTTTATTTTACAAGTTTTTTTTAATTAGTTTGTTATCTGCTTCTGTTTTTTTTATCTGATATGTTAAGTGGTTCGAGTGTTATTTGTTAATTAAGTTTCTGTTTGGATTTGCTAGTATAAGTCATTTTTTAAGCATTGATTCATTTGTTCAGTCTGCTTAGGATTGTTAGTTTGATTTTCCTGCATTTATATTGCTTATTTTTTTTGGTAACTGGTTTTTTTAATGGTTATTGAAATCTGTTAGTTCTGCTTATTCAGTTTTGGTAGATTTAGTTTATTTGTTTTGGTAGCTTGATCGATTTGGGTAAGTCTGTTTGTGTTATTATTTGATTATTGGATTTAGTTGATTTGATGATTTATGAATTTAGTAGTAATCTGTTTAGACTTGTTTATCTGCTTAGTATGCTTATCTACTTTATAGCTTGTTTAGGTGTTGGCTTATTTGATTCTTCTTTGCTTATTTTGGTTTTGGATCTCCTAGCTTATTGAGTTGTTGATTTGCTTATTTTTGTTTAGGTTTTAATTTGCTATTTGATTTCATTCAGTTTTTAGCTTATTGTATGTTATATGTATCTGCTTATTAGGTTTTTCGTATTGTTGATTTGTGCTGCTTAAAGTCTCAGACCCTTTTGGTCTGAGAGTTCTATCATTCCAAAAAAATATAAATAAATAGCTAAAATTTGTCTGGTCCAGGACTCGAACCTGCGACCTTTCGTTCAACAGTCATACACCTTACCATCTTAGCTAGCCACTTATTTGTGTTTATTTATGTTCTATTTAATTAATGTAGGATATTTAGCTGTCAGATTTTATTAATAGTTTAAATACAAGTTTAAGTTTTATTAATTTTAATTAAAAAGTTTTTATTTAAGATTTCTTTTTTTCAGTTTAAATACAAAAATAAAAAGATAAAAAAATATATTTTATTTTATTTGTTTTTAAAATTAGTTTTTTATAGTTCAAAATTAATTTAGTTTTGATTAAAAATAGTTTTAATAGATTAAGTTTTTATATTTAGTTTTGATTAAAAATTAGTTTTAAGTTTTATTTAAATTTAAATTAATTTTCAATTAGTTTTAATTTTAAATAGTTTTTAAATTTTGTTTAAATAGTTTTAAATATAGTTTAAAGTAGTTTTAAATATTTAAATAGTAAGTTTTAGTTAATTGAATTAGATTTTTAAAATTAGATTAAATAGTTTTTAGTTAAATAGATTTTAGTCTAAAAAATACCAAAAATACATTTCACCAAGAACAAATTAATCTTACGTTTAATCGGAAATCAATTCGAGTCGAGTCGAGGAAAAACGAACATAAATGGGTTGAAAAGAATTTGCAAAAATTCATACATTAAAATGGCGCCGCTGCCGCTTCGCTCGTTACGATTGACGATTTGGATTTCGGGATCCGTTTGATTTTGAACGTTACTTTTTTGTAACAAAAAAAATCAAAAACATAAAAAAGATAAAAGATAAAAATACAAAAAAATTAAAAAATCACAAAGAAAATTCTTTCCTAAGATTTGCACTAAAAAAATTAAAAAAATCAAAAAGTAATACTTTTCCTAAAGTATTACACCAAAAATATTACGTATTCTTGTTATTTCGATTTCTTTCGACACTACCATGGATAATAGTCCGATTTGGGAAATATTGCAAGAAGAGCGTTATAAGATTATGTCCGAGGAGTGTACGACTTGTGGTGGACCTCATGCTTATTTTAATTGTGACAAAACTTATGAGGAGGTTTATAATAATAAGGAAAGTATGTGTTATGCTACTAATACTTATTTTGGCTCCCCTAGTTTTCCTACAACTAGTGACCCACCACATTAAGATCCACGGTTTTATGGGGAATTTCAAAATCAAGGGTTTTCAAATAATGAAGGTTTTCCAAATGAAGGCAATTTTCAAAACTATAATCAAGGGAGTATTTCACAACCTCAAATGGACTTAATTCTTTATAAACTTGAGGAACATGATAGATTACTAAGAGAATGGCAAGATGAAACCGATAGGAAATTCATGCTCATTTTAGAAACCTATCAAGATCAAGGTGATATTGTGCCGTCTTTGAGAGTTGATGTTAAGGCTAACACCACTACTAGTAGTGATGTTCCCACTGTGGATCCTTCCATCTCTCCGCCAATAAAGGAGAGACAAGCCCCGGAGATTATTATGAGTTTTACTCCCCCTCCGGTGTTGACATCCACGGATACAATTAGCTCTCTTCTTTCCTTATTTATTGAGTAAATTCCTGAGATTATACTTGAGCCTACATTACCCATTGATGACCCTATTTCTTTTATGACTCCTTCACCTACTCCTTCAAATGACTTTATGCTTTCTTCAAATCCTCTTAGTGAGACATGTTTTGATAAACCAATTTTTGAGGAGTGTGAAGAACTTTATAATGAGTGCATAAAATAAGAACCATTAATTGGTCCTACACCTAAGGAGTTTGTAGATAGGGATGAGTTATCTTGTGATTCCGACTATACTTTTAATTATTCCTCGGGATCAGATGAGGATGATTCTCCTATTTTACCAAAACCGACTTTTGAAAAACATGATACTAATGATTTATCGGATTCTTTACTCCTTAGTGATGATTTTTATACCCCGATTATTGAGAAAATCCATCACGAGGATGCTTTTTATGATCCCGTGTTAATGGATTTCTCGCATGAGCTTAATTATGATCATGGTATTGATGAGAAGGCAAATGGAGTTTTAAAACTTGATCTTGATATTGATTTTGAAAACTCGTATTTTGACAAATTCATATTTGCCTCTTCACCATTTACTTTTGATTCTACCATCGATTCTATTCCACTTATCACTTTTAGTGATGATGATGGTTTTCTCATTCCCGAGATCGATGAGTTTCTTAATATTGATACTCCCGTGGATGATAACTTCACATATGTTGAGAGGACCTATTTTCCTTTTATGACTTATCCTCCTGCCTCTCATTTATTATGTTCCTCCGGGATCGAGGATAAAATTTTTGATCCCGGTATTTCATTAGATGTTTCCCCATGGACCATTTAATTCGGGGTCGAGTCATGCTCGTGACTCGGTTAACAAAAACAAGCGCTTCTCGGGAGGCAACCCGATGATCTACTTTTTTTTATCTATTTTCTACAATAAGTGTAGGGGAAGCCATGTAGGTTGTTTGTGATGTGCAGGGACATGTGCTTTAATGATACACTTTTGGTATTTTTGATGCGACCCGTGATCCTGTGTTCCCATGTACCCGGTTCCTTCGATAAGTTTTTGCTATTGTGATTCAATCTTGTATATAAATAAGACGAATAAATGTAATCACTTTAGTTGTCCCTTCCTTAGCTCGATTTTAAACAACGTACTCAATGTCCTAAGTGTAGGGGAGTTTATTCTCCCACATGCTTAAACATTGAGGACAATGTTTATATTAAGTGTAGGGGGGATTTCTATCGAATTTTAGTGGGCTTTTCCATGAATTTGACCTTATTTAACCGGAATTTAAAAACTTTTTCAACATTTTTCAAATTTTTGATCTATTTTGGCCTAGTAGTATTTCCAATTATTTTCTTTCCTCGCATCGTATTTATATTTTTTCATTTCAAGAATAAAGTCAAAAATAAATAAATGAATAAAATGGTTTTAACAAGTTTAGATGTCTTTGATATATTAGGCCCGTCGTGAATATTTTGACTCAACCCGAGTTACTTATCCAAGTTTACTCTAGCTAGTATCCTTAACCATATGGAACTTAATTGGTTTTTAGGCTAAGCATCCACGAGTCTCATTCCTTGAGATTTTAAATTATGGAGAACGAGAGATGATAGAGTTGATAATAAGTTTAAGGGTTACTTCTTCCTTATATGAGTTTTGTGACTCTTTCTTCCTGCTTGTATATGTAATTGCTTAATAAATGAGGATTTTTGTGGTGTAGATTCGATATCATAACTCTTAGCCAAATCTTTATTCTCCTTGTAATTAAAGCATGAACACATTGAGGGTGCCAGCGTTGTGGACTTTCGACTAAGGTGGCTCATAACCACTAAGTAGGAGGTATTCAGACCATGGGACCGTGGAATTTGGCCTACTATATATATCATAAATAAAGAAAGAATAAGATTAAAACATGACCTCAAGGAGCCTTAGGGTGTTGGGCATGTAGCACGAACCTTGTCATTAGAGCCTTAGGGTGTATGGCATGGTAAGTGTTGAATAAAAATTGATCAAAAATCAATTCCCTTGTTTATCGTTCAAGGAGCCTTAGGGTGTGGACAATAGATGAGGAGAATTTTTTACATCTTAAAGAGCCTAAGGGTATATGATGTGAACTTGCTAAACTCCACATAAAGTCAACATGACTTTGGAGGAATAATTAATAAGTAGTACTATTGGCCAAATTTTGGGTCTGGGAATTTATTCCCCAAATCGTGTTAAATCATCCTTGATGTGGGCTTACTTTAGTGACAACGTTATTGAGGACGAGGTTAGGTTTTGAGTATAAGGTTTGCACCGTTTAGCCTTCATTTTTGGACTAATAGTTATCGAATAAGTCAAATGAGCCTACGGGTGAATGACAATAAATAAAATCTAGAGATACAACGTAGGAATTGGAGAAAGAGTATTACACAATTGTCTTATATGAGTGGTTTTAACTTGAGAACTTATGGTAAACAATGATCTCGTTTTTAAGCTTGGTATGGGGAACGTGAAACTTGAGGTTGATTAATATTCATGACACCAAAGCCCTAATTTAAGTCTTAGACTTCTTTACGAGTTTCTTCCATCAAACAATTTCCATGCTAATAAATTGTTATAACTTTTGTTTCCTTTAAAGTTTTTATCTTTCCTTCATAGTAAAAATAGTATATCTTAATAAAGGCCAAGATGGGTTAATTATGAGAAAAATGTAACTTTATGCTTTAAAATAATGCATTGCATGGGGTCATTGCAATGGTCAAGTATAGGAGATTTAATAAGTGTGTAAACACTTATCCTTTTGCCACTAAAATCAAGGAAAAACAAGACCTAATCATGTGTTTAATATCATAAAAGTCGGAATTACGCGTGGTTTTGTGTTTTTGTTTAAAATAGGTACAAAAGATCAAAAGGAAAGAAAACACGGGATTTCATGGTCAAATGTTGAAGAACAGTCCAAGAAAGAGACGAAGACAAAGTCAAAAGACCAAAAGTGTGCCCAAGTTCACGAAAACCGGCTAAATCGACACGAGATTAAAGAAAAATCGAGGAAGCCGAAAATCAAGTTCAAATTTGTTCACGAATTCAAGTCTTTGAAGGATTTTTTTCTTGTGGGTCCCACATTGGATAAATGGGCTCAAAAGCCCATTTAAGGATTTAAAGTATCCACTTTTTGCTAATTAGCCCAAAAAGGCCCAAATTCTATGACATAAAGGGACGGATGGGTAAGTTTGGGCCACAAAGCCCATTTTCACAAAATCATGAAACGAATTAAAATCACTTTGGGCCCAAGCCCAATTACAAACAAATGAGAGGAATTAAGATTTGCTAGGTCAATGTTTCAGTCAAACACTCACACGTAGCAACTTTTCACCCCACACACATTGATTAAATAAAACACATTTACCCCACTTGACGTTACAAACAAGAATCCCCCATTCACCAAACTCTCTCTCCCACAAATGAAATACCAGTCACCATTTTTACCCTAATTCACTATTTACCTAACCCTAAAACAAAAATTACTCATCAAAAATTGGGGGTTTTCCCTTATTCGTGTGATTCACACACTTGGGGATTAAATCCCCAAGTTTTTCGGTTCAGCATGTTGGTGGTCCTCATCTCTCCTTAGTCTACGTGGCCAATCTTCCTATTTTGATTGGTTGTGACAACACCAAATACCCCAATCCACCAATCAAATGAATCCACATCATCTCTCAACAAACACAAGAAACACACCTTTGCCAACGTGGTGATCCATTTGATACAAGATGTGTTCTCAGCCGAAGATCAAGAGAAGGAAAAGAGAGAGAAGAAAGATGCGGCCATGATTGATTTACGTGAGCACGAAGAGATTAGGGTTTTCCTATAAATCCCTCCCAAAACTTGTAATCGATGTATTCCATTTTTGTTTATTTACTATTTTTTTATTAATTTAAGAGTAGGATTAATTTTAGTTTTAATTTTATTTTTATGCAAATTAGATGATAGGATAAATTGGATTTTCAGTTTTTCAGTATTGTAATGATTTTTAATTATTAATGAAATTTATTTTTAGTTTAATCTCGTGCCTCAAATTCTTTTTCTGTTTTAAATTTGCAAGTGATTTCTTTAAATCTGTTTATTAAAATTACTGTTAAAGTTTATATTAATTAATATTAAAAATATAAAGTGGTTGATGAGTTTTCCCCTACTGGGAAGATCTTTTTAAATTTGGTTCGAGAATCCTTCGATGGTGGTTCGAGTTGGTTTTGATGTCTAACGGTGGTGGTTTCGATTCTGGTTGATAAGACGGCTCAGCGCCGCGTCTTCTTCCCGACGGGTTTTCGACATAAGGTTCTCGATTTCTTTTATTTTACAAGTTTTTTTTTAATTAGTTTGTTATCTGCTTATGTTTTTTTATCTGATATGTTAAGTGGTTCGAGTGTTATTTGTTAATTAAGTTTTCGTTTGGATTTGTTAGTATAAGTCTTTTGTTTAAGCATTGATTCATTTGTTCAGTCTGCTTAGGATTGTTAGTTTGATTTTCCTGCATTTATATTGCTTATTTTTTTTGGTAACTGGTTTGTTTAATGCGTATTGAGATCTGTTAGTTCAGCTTATTCAGTTTTGGTAGATTTAGTTTATTTGTTTTGGCCGCTTGATCGATTTGGGTAAGTCTGTTTGTGTTATTATTTGCTTATTGGATTTAGTTGATTTGCTGATTTATGAATTTAGTAATAATCTGTTTAGACTTGCTTATCTGCTTAGTATGCTTATCTACTTTATAGCTTGTTTAGGTGTTGGCTTATTTGATTATTCTTTGCTTATTTTGGTTTTGGATCTGCTAGCTTATTGAGCTATTGATTTGCTTATTTTTGTTTAGGTTTTAATTTGCTATTTTATTTCATTCAGTTTTTAGCTTATTGTATGTTATATGTATCTGCTTATTAGGTTTTTCGTATTGCTGATTTGTGCTGCTTAAAGTCTCAGACCCTTTTGGTCTGAGAGTTCTATCATTCCAAAAAAATATAAATAAATAGCAAAAATTTGTCTGGTCCAGGACTCGAACCTGCGACCTTTCGTTCAACAGTCATACGCCTTACCATCTTAGCTAGCCACTTATTTGTGTTTATTTACGCTCTATTTAATTAATGTAGGATATTTAGCTGTCAGATTTTATTAATAGTTTAAATACAAGTTTAAGTTTTATTAATTTTAATTAAAAAGTTTTTATTTAAGATTTCTTTTATTCAGTTTAAATACAAAAATAAAAAGATAAAAAAAAAATATTTTATTTAATTTGTTTTTAAAATTAGTTTTTTAGTTCAAAATTAATTTAGTTTTGATTAAAAATAGTTTTAATAGATTAAGTTTTTATATTTAGTTTTGATTAAAAATTAGTTTTAAGTTTTATTTAAATTTAAATTAATTTTCAATTTGTTTTAATTTTAAATAGTTTATAAATTTTGTTTAAATAGTTTTAAATATAGTTTAAAGTAGTTTTAAATATTTAAATAGTAAGTTTTTAGTTAATTGAATTAGATTTTTAAAATTAGATTAAATAGTTTTTAGTTAAATAGGTTTTAGTCTAAAAAATACCAAAAATACATTTCACCAAGAACAAATTAATCTTACGTTTAATCGGAAATCAATTCGAGTCGAGTCGAGGAAAAACGAACATAAATAGATTAAAAAGAATTTGCAAGAATTCATACATTAACTAGCAATGAATAAGAGTCATAAATATGACTTTTGAGCTGTGCAGAAGGAAAGTGCGCCACACTTTTTCATTTGTGCGCCGCACATTTGCCTGCAGAAAATTACGCTGTAATTTTTGGATTGTGCGCCGCACATTTGGTCATTCCAGTTTTGGACCAAATGGCAAAGTTGTAGATCTTTCTTTCTTCTTTCCGTGGCCGCTTGAATCAACTAAAACGGATTTCGTATGCTCAAGATATGGCCAAAACAGTGACAGGTGTCGGGAGATCAAAAGCTTGACTTTATTTCTTTGTTTAAGCTTCGTTCCTTCGTGTTTTCTTCCATTTCTTTCCACGACACGTCCTTGTAACCTATACATCAAATATAGTCTATTAAGTATCGATAGTTCACATAATTTACCTAAATATAAACAGATAACGCACACGCAAACATGTATAATTAGAGCGTTATCAATCGCCATAGATTTTGTTCCTGGTCTTCCTGTGACTCAGAGGATGAACAACGCTATCTGGGTTATTGTCGATAGATTGACTAAATCTACTCATTTTTTGCCAATCCGCAAGGAGCATCCGGTCAGCAAATTAGCAGACACTTTTCAGAAGGAGATCATGAGACTGCATGGTACTCCATCAGAAATCATCTCTGACAGAGATCCCCGTTTCACATCACGTTTATGGCGAGTGTCTACAGAAAGCTTGGGGCACCAGACTTAAGCTCAGCACTGCCTTTCGTCCTCAGACCGATGAACAATTGGAACGCACCATCCAGACGTTGGAGGACATGCTGAGGGTGTGTGCATTAAAATACCATGAATAGTACACATGAATAGTACATACACGAAAATATGATAAAATTAACACTTTCCATTTATAATATAATTCACGAGTCACGATATTTAATAACATGTACTTACGTATATATTATAAATGTATTCCGATCACGACATATAAAATGCACGATAATTAAACATGAACGATCACGTAAATAATTTAACTCGGGAAAAGCTACGGTTTTTCCCGTGGGCTCCCTTTAGGCCGCGGCTAAGATAAGAGAAGGAGAAAGATAGGCTTGGCCCATGACCCAACTTAAACCTATGTTAAACAAAACTCTAGGAAAGTTTCATCATAATTTAGGTTATAGAAAAGTTCACCCTTGCCTCCCTTTGTCCTCTCTTGCCGTCGGCCATAGATCACCAACAAGGACGATCCGGACGATTTTTGCTTATTGATTTTTGTGTGTACGTGACCGTGATCTTAACCTTTTCTTCCATGAGTTTGGTATAATCAAACACTTACTTTTCTTTTTAATTCTTTTGTGAATTTATGATTTTTATTTAATTAATCTTAAAAACAAATCAAGGAACATATGGGATTAATTAAAAACATGAAAGAGGGGGTGTTTGGTTCGGGTTGTGGTTCGTCCGAGGCACCACCAAGAGCCAAAGGGCTCTCGGCTTGCTGTCATCAGCACCACCGAGACCACAATGGGTCTCGGCTTGGTTAGTTTGTGCTCGGAGAAGGCACTGGACCCCGACTCGAGGTCGGGGTATGGTTTTGGGCTTGGATCGAGTGCCAACCGAGACCAAT
This sequence comes from Glebionis coronaria, assembly GCA_025667525.1. NCBI lineage: Eukaryota > Viridiplantae > Streptophyta > Magnoliopsida > Asterales > Asteraceae > Glebionis > Glebionis coronaria. The sequence continues at coordinate 306,778 of JANFOE010000551.1, forward strand.
AGGGTCTCAGTGGGGCTTTTGTGCTAACAGTGGGAACCGAACAACAAAACAGGAGGAATCGGTCACGAACCGGTGTGAACCGGGATCGGCAGTGGCTGCAGTGGCTCGACAGTGGGAACCGAGAGCCACCAGTGTCAACCGGCTATCCGGTCTAGCCACTGGTAGGGCTGTTTTGGCTCGGATTATATGTGACCATGGGTTCGGGCTCGAGTTAATATTTTAAAACATGGGCTCGGGTCTCTGGAAAATATTAAAATCAGAAATTATGTTTAATTAAATTATTTCTTAGACTATTTAATTTAATTAAACTCGTGACTTAGATTAAATATTAAAATTAACATTTCGCGTATAAACTAAACTATTTTACTTAGCTTAATTTAGTTAAAACATGTATTTTTAATTAAATTCTTATAGTGTATAGTTTAATTAATTAACCAAGTTATTTAATTAATAAGCTATTTGATAGGTGTGTAAACACCCATCCTTTTACCACTTAATTATAATAATAACCAAGCCAAAATGTATATTTAATTTCGTAAAATTCGGAATTATGCGTGGTTTGTGTTTTTATTGTGTTTTAGGAACAAAAGATGAAAAAGGAAGAAAACACGGGCTTTCATGGGATTTTACCGAAAAAAGACAAAAGACGAAGTCAAAAGATCAAGAGTGCAAAAAGAATGGAAGTCCAAGGCCTATTTTGAAGATTTATCGAAGAAAATGTCTAAAGACGGAAGTTTAATGAAGTCGAAGAACCAAATCTAATAAAAGAAGAAAATTAGAAGACGAGTTCGTTTCATATCGACTAATCCCGAGATAACGTCGAGACAGACGATGAATTTAAAGTCGAGAAGAAAGAAGAAAGCACCAACACATTTTCCTCCTCCTATATATAGTCCTTAAACACTTCATTAAGGGTAGTATATTTTAGTTTAATTTTTGTAAGGTAATTAGGAGTAGCTTAATATTACTTTCTCTCTCTAGCTTTTCTTAATCTTTTTTAAGCTTTTACTTTAATCTTGTAGTTTGAATCTTAATCATCTTAATTTCAAGCTTTTTCAATTAATCATTCTCATTCTTCATTTCTTAATCTTTTTAATCTTATGTATTGAATTGGTTAATCATGTAGTTTGATTTAATCTTTATGCTTATTTGCTTTATTGTTGTGCTTATTGATTTTTAAGTGTTTGATGTTTTAGCTTATTGCTTTTCTAGCTTATTGGTTATTTTTCTTATTTTTAAATAAGTGCTTATTAGTTTATTTTTATAAAAAGTGGATTTTAAATATTTTGATTATTTAATGTTTTTAAAAGTTTTTAAATTTTGGCTTATTTGCTTTTTCTTAAAATCATTTGGGTTAAGCTTTTAGATAAGTGCTTAATTGGTTTTAGCTTATTTATAGATTTTGCTTATTTTGTTTTAGTTCAGAATACTAGTAAACCCTAATATCTCGAATTAGGTACAGTTTCAGTTTTTCCCGAACTGCTTGCAAATGTTCATTTCCCGAACTAGAAGTATATTCATTGTTTCCCGAATTAAGTGTATAATTCATTTATTCCGACTTATTTGCTAAACAACATATTCCGAATTAAGCATCTGATTGGATTCCGAACTGCATGCAAGCCACTTATTTCGAATTAGGTTCGCATAGGATAATTCTGGATTAGGTTCTGGACTGGCATTCCGAATTGTGTGCTTGGCTATGGATACCGAACTAGGTTGTGGACTCACATATTCCGAACTAGATGCGTGATTGGATTCCGTATTGAGTGAAGGACTTATATTCCGAATTAGGACCAGGTTTATGCATTCCGACTTATGTGTAGATTATAGATTCCGAATTAGCTTCCTTATTTACATATTCCGAATTAGATCTTTAGTTGGCATTCCGGATTGTGACAGAATTGCGGATTCCGACTTAAGTTTTAGTTTCTGTTTCCTGTTTAATTTTTAAACCTTTATTTTTCCCGCCATTTTTCTTAAGTGTCATTTTAATTTTGTTTTACCTTAGAATTATTTTAAGTTTACATTTTTATTTAAGTTTTTCAAATTTACGTTTTGTCAAGTTTTAATTTCTCGTCATCTATTATAAGTCTTAATTTTTAGTTTTAAAGTTTTAAGCTTCCACTTTTACTTAACGACATTTTCATTTTACATTTTAATTTTAAAATAGATAATCATTTTACTTTATTATTCCACCAAGGACGACTGAGTCGCACTTTAATCTGTGATCAATTCGAATCGAAACGAGACGATAAACTTTTTCATATTTTGGCTAAAACCTTGTATTAAATGGCGCCGCTGCCGGCTCTTTTCGTCAAGATTAAAGGTTTATTGTGAGAGACGCGTTGGATTTTGGGATCCGTTCACTCTTTAACGTTATTTTTCTTGCTCAAATATTTTCAAAAATCCATAAAAATTAAAAATTTCAAAAATCCAAAAACATTGGAAAATCATAAAAAGCATTTATTTTTCAAAGTTTTGCACCAAATTTTTTTTCTTTTTCACGTTAACTTTATTTCTTCTATTTCATTGTTTTCTTTTCTTTTGTAGGTGTATACGTACTCGTTCACGCAAAAGGAAGTCCATTCAAGCCGCTATTATTGATCCTCCTGTTGTAGAGCCTCCCGTTGTCAACACAATGGAGAATCGTCTAATGATCGAGCTCTTACAATCACACGTCGAAGGCAACGATGATGCGATTCTGGTGCCGGCTATTGATGCCAACAACTTCGAGCTCAAATCCGGTTTCATTCAAATGATTTCCGCCACACCTTTCTTAGGTCGTACTCATGATGATCCACACGATCACATAAAAAGGTTCGTACACTTATCCAATACTGTTAAATACAATGGGGTTTCACAAGAGGCAATTCGTTTGCTCCTCTTTCCTTTCTCCCTCGAGGGACAAGCCCGGACTTGGCTTGATAAGGAACCACCCCAGAGTATTACAACATGGACGGACCTTGAGACCAAATTTATTAATTACTTTTTCCCACCCTCACGTACTACCGCTTTGCGGAATGACATTATCAACTTTGAACAAAAGTACGGTGAGACATTTAGTGAATCTTGGGATCGTTTTAAGGAACTTTTAAGAAAGTGTCCACAACACGGTTTTACAAAGGTACATCAAATTAATACTTTTTATAATGGATTAGGTTTGAATGACCAAGATTCACTAAATAGTTCCTCGCGGGGTAATATTTTGGTTAAAACTATGAATGAAGCTTGGGCTATCATTAAAAACAAATCCAAAGTCCAAACCAAGAGTGTTAGGGCTACTATGGCTACTGCCAGTGAGAGTGAAGTCACTACTCAAATTAAGGAGCTTACTTCTATAGTAAAACACCTTGTTCTAAGAGATAACCCTCCCACTCAACATGCCCATGCTCTTAATATAACTTGTGAAACTTGTGGTGGGCCACACTCTTATGCTAATTGTGATAAAGCTTATGTTCAATCTCACGGGGAAGTGTATGCTTACAACAACACGGAGAGAGTTCATTTCAAGCCTAATGTCGATGTTAATCATTTGTCCTATAATTCTACGAATTATTTGGCTCCACCCGGCTTTCAACAAAGAACACCCCCACCCACCCAAAACAACCAAGGGTCGCCAAGAGCTAATATTCAAGGTAATGCCAATGTGAGGGGCTCAAATGCAAATCAGGGAAATTATCATATGCCAAATCAAGGCTTTCCAAACCAAGGTTTCAATCCTCAAGGTTTTCCACCTTATAACCAATACCCAAACCAAGGTTTTCAACAACAAGGGTTCAATTTACCTCATCCACCAATGGACTTGGTTTTGCAAAAAATGAATGAACATGAGAAAATAATGCAAGCAATGAAAGAATCTAATAGAAAAATGCAAGAGTCCAGGGATAGGAAATTCGTCAAATGTTACAAGCCCTTCGTCCCCAAGGTGCTCTTCCTTCTACCACCGAAACAAACCCTAGAGCTAATGTGAGTTCTATTACTACACGAAGTGGAGAAACTTTAGTAGGACCTTCTACCCCTCCTCCCGTTACTCCATCTACACCTCTTCCACCTCCATTTATCCCTCCTACTACCACACCAAGTACTAGTTCTCCATTACCTTCCCCACCTCTCACGAAGTACCTAAGAACAACCCTTCACCAACCCCACCTACCACCTCTAAACCTTCTACTTCTCAACCTTCAACATCTCAACCTTTACCTGCCGTACCTACCCCACCTAAACCTAACATCCCTTATCCTTCTTGATTAGACAAGTGAAAATTACTCACTAAAGAGGATTCTCAAATTACTTCCTTTTTGAAGATGATCTCTCAAATGAATTTCAACATTAGCCTTGTTGAAGCACTTGTCCAAATTGCAAAATTTGTCAAAGCATTCAAGGAATTGCTTAATAAGAAGGAGAAGATGCCTGAGTTTGTCAACACACGCTTAAATGAAAATTGTTCTGCAGTCATTCTTAAAGAACATCCGGAAAAACTAGGAGATCCCGGTCGTTTTGTGTTGCCTTGCATTTTTAACAAAGTTGAAGAATTTACTGCCTTAGCCGATCTCGGGGCAAGTATTAATTTGATGCCATTAAGTGTTTGGAAAAAGCTATCATTACCCGACCATACACCAACAAAGATGACTCTGAGGCTAGCAAATCGAACTCTCGCTTACCCCGTTGGTATTGCCGAAGATGTTTTCATTAAAGTTGGTACCTTCACTTTTCCGGTCGACTTTGTTGTTGTTGATTATGAAATGGACCCTCGTATTCCGTTAATACTTGGGCGGCCATTCTTGAGAACTGGAAAAGCTTTAGTCGATGTTGCCGAAGGTGAATTAATCTTAAGTGTCGGGAATGATGCCCAAGTTTTTAAGATGGGGAAGATTACAAGTAAGTCAAATGGAAAAGAATCGGCGAAAATGATTAATGTGCTTCAAGAAAAGCTTACTACTACTTTGGAAAGTTTTAAGCTTGATGATTTTGTTGTATATGATAATCCTCTTTTCGAGTCTTGCTATGATAATCCACTTTTCCAAGACGATGTGGATGATTATAATGATTCTCTCTCCAATTTAGATCCCCCACCAATTTATGACTCTCCACCAATTTATGATGACTATGATGATGATTCTAGTTCCAATGGGGATGATTATGATAATTTTGCTTTAGAGTATAAAGACATGCCAACTTATGATGATTTTGATGATGTTGATACTCTCTCGAGTGATTCGTCACATGATGATCTTGCTCCTACTTTTGATGAAGATCCTCACCAAACACTCTTGATAGTTTGGATAATTACTCATTTGAGGAAGATTTTGCCACTTTCCTTAATACATACTTCCCCAATGAGAATGATTCTCCTCCTTTGGACTTTGATTTTCGTCTTTATCCTCCTTCGGATATTAAGAAACCCGTTTCAAAGGAGAAGAAACTGGAAGACACCAACATCCGCAGTACTTATGTTTTGACACCTCTCTTTCCACCTTCGTCGGATGAGATTGTGCGATTTATGAGCGGATCTTCTTCAAATTCTACTGAGCCTGAGTCTTATTTTCCCCTAAAGTAAAAGGTGTTCGATCCCGGTATTGAAATTTTTAAGCCATCTCAGTATCCATCTAATGAAATAAAAGGAAAGATTTTTGGAAATTGTGGAGATATGCTTACACTTCATCCTACTTTCTACTACCGTGCTCAATGTTTGCTTAAGGGAACCTTGCCTACTCTTTTTTGGCTTGCCTTGTTCACCTTAAGCTTGTGCTATTTGATAGACGAAAACCATGTATTTGATCCCGGTGGATGTTCTTCAAGCTTCTTACTATGCTAATCAAGGTCGAGTCAGGCTCACGACTCGGTGAACAAAAACAAGCGCTTCTCGGGAGTCAACCCGAGTATCTATCCTTTTTATCCGTTTTATTATAATAAGTGTAGGGTGAGACCCTAGTATGTGTTTGTTCCTTTCTTTCTTATCATGTGCAGGGATTCGAGCTTTCAAAGATCCATTCTTGATGACTTTTGACGACCCGTGATTCCGTGTACCCGTCTTCCCGCTTCTATCCTAAACTCTTTTGATTCACTATTTTATATTCTTCAATATTAAAATAGGAATCACTTTAGTTGTCTCTTCCTTATCAAGATTTAAACAACCTACATAATGTCGTAAGTGTAGGGGAGGTTACTTCCACATGCTTAAACAATGAGGACAATGTTTATATTAAGTGTAGGGGGACTTCTATCGAAGTTAAGTTGGTTTTTCCTTGTAATTGTCCTCATTTTAATCGGAAAATTAATTTTTCGACATTTTTCAAAATTTTTAATCTATTTTGGCCTAGTTGTATTTCCTTTAATTATCTTTATTTTCTTTCATTGCTAGAATAAATTTTAATAAAATGGTTTTAATAAGTTTAGACGTCGTTGATATATTAGGCCCGTTATGAATTTTTTGACTCAACCCGAGTTTACTTATCCAAGTTTACTCTACCTAGTATCCTTAACATGTTTAAGTCAAGTTTTGCTAGGCATTTATATGGGGAACTTTAAAACGCGAAAGTCTTAACTCATACGGGTTAAGAATAAGAACTTTTCGCAAGTTCCTATAATTGATCCTAGAAAGTCGTTTATCAAGGGAACTTTAAAATGCAAATTCTAAACTTGAAAAAGTCTAAGAAGATGCAAGATCCTATAGATGACTTGAAAACCCGAAACTTTGACTTAATAGATTAAGCATCCACGAGTCTCATTCCTTGAGATTTTAAATTGTGGAGAACGAGAGATGATAGAGTAAATTATAAGTTTGGTATTCTTTCATGAATTTATGAGAGTTAATTATGAGCTTTTTCTCCCATCGCTTGTTAATAAATTTAATTGCAATAATAAGGTCGTACGATTTGAAAAGTTACTTAGCTTCTAGCACAAGATCGTTTAAAAGTTGCTCTGTACGATTTGAAAAGTTACTTAGCTTCAATTAAAGAAATTCCTATTATGAAGAGAAGACCATTATTTCATGAACGTCTCTCAAGATTTGAAGTATGAAGTCCATGCCAAATATCGATCCGAGAAAGGTCTCAAATCCTGAAGCGAGTTATGCCAAGATATGAACTTTATGAGGTCCCGAGAAGCAGTTTTAAAAGATTTTGTCCTTTAGCTAACTATTGATTAAATCGTCCTACTTTATTTTCAGCCTAAATAACTATCTAAATAAGTCAACAATGCATCCTCGTGATCATTCAAGACAACAATAAAATATAAGAGATAAACCAAGGAATAAGGGGGTCTAAGTGAATAATTGAGCCACATGAGTATGTGTTAGTTTGCTAACTTATAATAACAATGATCTCGTTTTTAAGCTTGGTTTGAGGAACGTGAAACTTGAGGATGATAAACATTCATGACAATCCAAATCCTTAATGTAAGTCTTCGACATCTTTACTTGTTTTGTTCCTTCAAATATTTTGTAATTTTCTATCTCTTTAAGTTTCCTTAATGTCTTATGTTTAATAAAGGCCAAGGTGGGTTAATTATGATGGAAAATGTAAATCTTGCTTTGTAACTAATACATTGCATGAGGGCATTGCAATGGTCAAGTGTAGGGGATTTGGTAGGTGTGTAAACACCCATCCTTTTACCACTTAATTATAATAATAACCAAGCCAAAATGTAGATTTAATGTCGTAAAAGTCAGAATTATGTGTTGTTTGTGTTTTTATTGTGTTTTAAGACCAAAAGATGAAAAAGGAAGAAAACACGGGCTTTCACGGGCTTTTATCAAAGAAAAAAAAGATAAAAGACGAAGTCAAAAGATCAAGAGTGCAAAAAGAACGGAAGTCCAAGGCCTATTCTGAAAATTTATCGAAGAAAAAGTCTAAAGACGGAAGTTTAATGAAGTTGAAGAACCAAATCTAATAAAAGAAGAAAATTAGAAGACGAGTTCGTTTCATATCAACTAATCCCGAGACAACGCCGAGAAAGACGAAGAATTTAAAGTCGAGAAGAAAGAAGAAAGCACCAACACATTTTTCTCCTCCTATATATAGTCCTTAAACACTTCATTAAGGTTAGTAGATTTTAGTTTAATTTTTGTAAGGTAATTAGGAGTAGCTTAATATTACTTTCTCTCTCTAGCTTTTCTTAATTTTTTTCAAGCTTTTACTTTAATCTTGTATTTTGAATCTTAATCATCTTAATTTCAAGGTTTTTCAATTAATCATTCTCATTCTTCCTTTCTTAATCTTTTTAATCTTATGTTTTGAATTGGTTAATGATGTAGTTTGATTTAATCTTTATGCTTATTTGCTTTATTGTTGTGCTTATTGATTTTTAAGTGTTTGATGTTTTAGCTTATTGCTTTTCTAGCTTATTGCGTTATTTTTCATATTTTTAATTAAAGTGCTTATTAGTTTATTTTTATAAAAAGTGGATTTTAAATATTTTGATTATTTAGTGTTTTTAAAAGTTTTTAAATTTTGGCTTATTTGCTTTTTCTTAAAATCATTTGGGTTAAGCTTTTAGATAAGTGCTTAATTGGTTTTAGCTTATTTATAGATTTTACTTATTTTTGTTTTAGTTCAGAATACTAGTAAACCCTAATATCCCGAATTAGGTACAGTTTCAGTTTTTCCCGAACTGCTTGCAAATGTTCATTTCCCGAACTAGAAGTCGATTCATTGTTTCCCGAATTAAGTGTATAATTTCTTTATTCCGACTTATTTGCTAAACAACATATTCCGAATTAAGCATCTGATTGGATTCCGAACTGCATGCAAGCCACTTATTTCGAATTAGGTTCGGCATAGGATAATCCAGATTAGGTCCTGGACTGGCATTCCGAATTGTGTGCTTGGCTATGGATTCTGAACTAGGTTGTGGACTCACATATTCCGAACTAGATGCGTGATTGGATTCCGGATTGAGTGAAGGATTTATATTCCGAATTAGGACCAGGTTTATGCATTCCGACTTATGTGTAGATTATAGATTCCGAATTAGGTTCCTTATTTACATATTCCGAATTAGATCTTTAGTTGGCATTCCGGATTGTGACAGAATTGCGGATTCCGACTTAAGTTTTAGTTTCTGTTTCCTGTTTAATTTTTAAACCTTTATTTTTCCCGCCATTTTTTTAAGTGTCATTTTAAGTTTGTTTTACCTTAGAATTATTTTAAGTTTACATTTTTATTTAAGATTTTCAATTTTACGTTTTGTCAAGTTTTAATTTCTCGTCATTTATTTTAAGTCTTAATTTTTAGTTTTAAAGTTTTAAGCTTCCACTTTTACTTAGTGACCTTTTCATTTTACATTTTAATTTTAAAATAGATAATCATTTTACTTTATTATTCCAACAAGGACGACTGAGTCGCACTTTAATCTATGATCAATTCGAATCGAAACGAGACGATAAAATTTTTCATACTTGGCTAAACCTTGTATTACTATTACCTTTAAAACCATGACTTGTGTTATACTAATTAAACTTTACTTATTATTATTAATCCAGCTTATTTCTAATTATGGAAACTTACTATTTTTGGAAACTTTCTCTTTTAGAAACTTACTATTTATGGAAACCTGCTATTTTTAGAAAGTTACTTAGTATTACAATACAAGTATTATAATACCGTACCACATGAATAATAAAACAATAGAATACAAGAATAACTACAGTTAACACTTTAAACAGTTAAAACATGACTGAACAAGAATAACAAGCTAATAACACACAGAACCAGTAAAACACATGTAATTCATACAACTCATACACGTTCCCATTCTTATGTAGTATTATCTGTCAAGGCGGAGTAGGTTCTTCAGCGTTTCCGTTAGCTTCTACTGGACACACGGTACGGATTTCCCGTCCTTCAGTAAGGACAATCTCTTATTTTATTATGATTTCTCGTACGCAGCCAACTGTTTTCCCCAGTAGTTACAGATTAAATGCTTATGTTTTATTAGTTACCTTAGCCATATGCATGCATGCCAATTTCACCTAGTTTTTGAGGTACCATAACCATAACACTAGAGGCACTAGTGTTATGACTTCACCACGGCGGAGTGATAGCTCGTGGCGTCCCGTTCAGTTATTTGGCCATTATTATATTATTATTATCATGTGGGGTGTGTGGGTGCATCCTAGGTTCAGTTTTAGTCAGGATTTCATGGTGAATGTGGTGTGTGCCTTGCATCCTTCACAAGGAGCTGATCCCTCCTACCCATTACCATTTAATTAGAGGAATCCCCTCTAATTTGCATGACGAGGTCACCCCTCTAAGTATTCATGCACGTTGTTGACCTCATGACCTATATTGGCTTTTGGTATATTAAACTAATACAGATTTTCATAAGTAACATAAGCTATGTTTTCAGAATTAAAATCAGTAAACATGACATACATCTAGGCTTTCCAGGACTTATTCATTTCTGCTGGTATTCATGCTTTATATGCGTTATATGCTTTCATTCCTTTACGTCTTTATGTTATGCTAAATATTCGTGCACTGAGCGTTATGCTCAGTCGTTTTCCATTTCCATGTTCCTAAACAGCAGGTACCCAAGGTTGCAAGTATGATCTCCAGAGTATGTGCATTCGGATGGAAGCTATCCAGCCTCTTTTACCTTATGCATTTATTACTACTTCTCATACTTTACTTATTTTGGACATTGTTTAGTCCTTTCATTCATAGTACTTAATATTGCTTGTGTGTGTGTTACTTAGACTACTGATGTTTGATTCCGGTATTTCTATTAATGGTCATGAATGTTTAAACATTTACCTTGCATGCTTTGATGACACACCATATTTTACGGTAGCATTCCATCTTAACAAATGGGATGTAACAGTTTTGTTGGTTTTGGGTAGGTTGTTAGGGAGGGAAACCTTGTGGAGCAAGGTAATTGTTGGACTTGTATGAAAGGTGATTAGGATTGATGTTTGGTTTAAAGTGTGCTCTTCCATCATCATTGTAAGCATAACATTCTCCTTGATAGGCTTAAACTTTGTCACATTGCAAGTACGAGTGAGGTCCTCCACATGTCTCACAAGATAGGGTGATGGCATTCACATTATTGGTAGAAGAGTTGTTAAATTGAAGTTTCATAAACTCTTGGAACATGTCATGAGATTGGTTAAACTTTTAAAGGATTTTTTCATCAATTGATATATTACCACTCCCTTGCACAACATGTACCACCTCTTCTCTATACCTATTGCTTTGAGCCATGGATTTTGTCTCAATGATATCCCATGCATCTTGAATAGACTTAGCAAGAATGTTTCCACCCGCGGTCGAGTTAAGGGAATCTTGATGGTGTGGTCTCAAACCATTGTAGAAGGTGTTAATTTGGTGAACTTGGTCAAACTTGTGGTTAGGGCACTTTCTTAACAACTCTTTGAACTCTTCCCAAGCTTCACTAAAGGTTTGATCTCTCTTTTGTTAAAAGCCTATGCTTTGGTTCCTTAATGCGGTGGTTCGTGAACGTGGAAAGAACTTGTTCACTAATTTCTTCTTTAAGTCTTCCCAACTGAGAATGCTATTAGAGGGTTGTTTGTCCAACCAAATCCTAGCATTTCCCTCTAAAGAGAATGTGAATAAGATCAACTTAATTGCCTCTAGAGGTACCCCATTATACTTTATAGTATTACAAATGGACAAAAATATCTTGATGTGGTCATGAGGGTCATCCATAGGTCTCCCTAGAAAAGGTATGGTAGAAACCATTTGTATCACACATGTCTTAAGCTCAAAATTGTTGGCGGCTATCTTGGGAATGACTATGGCATCCGCATTCCCATCCACGTTGAATTGGAGAATCTCAATCAGTGGTTGATTTTCCATGGCTTCGTTTAAGTTGTCGAAAGCACAATGCTCGTGATCGGCTTGATGGACGGCTTTGTTCTTATTCTCCTTTTGGGAGGAAGTGGTACACCAATAGGTATATGTGCACGCTCTCGAGTGCGCATGCAACTCAACACGAGAAATGAGAGGAGCTCTCGGTCGACTTTGAAAGGGAATAGATTATCTCCTTTGAGGTTCAATAGTGAAAACCACAAGAAGTATAATCTATATGTAGTACTAATTGGGCGGAAAAACCCCCAACAAGCCTTCCTTCTTGAAATACTAACTAGTGAACGGGGGGAATGAGGTGGCGCTAAGCTCTTAAGTACCTGTTTCCCTTAGGCTTACATTTTATAGCAAAGCCGCCTTTCTATTCATTTAATAGTTCGTATTTCTCGAAGTCTTGCTTATTGAAGGTAATTATCTATTTTTGCCTTTATTTTGTTTTATCGATACACGTAAATGGGACCGAAACACCCCAAGTGCGGTGTATTGCCAAGGCAATACTTATGGAAGTAGGTAAATTGATTGTTCGTATCTACGTATATGTATTTACATATAATAACATAGAGAAAATATTTTTGTATTTATTTGATTTTTAAAGAAAATATAGTATGTACGTTAAAACGTGAATCCAATATATAATCTATTTTTGGTGTAATCTTTTAGGAAAAAGATTACTTTTTTATTTTTTTGGTTCAACTCTTAGGAAAGAATTGATTTTTGTGATTTTTTTTATTTATATTTTTATGTTTTTGATTTTTTTTTATTTTTTTTATTTATAATAAGTAAAAGGAACGTTTACAAGTAAACGGATCCCAAAATCCAATATGTAACCGTCAATCAATCGTCAATCTCCACGTAAAGAACCAACAGCGGCGCCATTTAATATTTGATCTATTACAAGTTCGTTTTTGTGTCGATATCTTTACGAATTGAATGATCGATAAAAATCAAGTCACTTTATTGTTTTTGGTGTTTGATTAGCAAAGTTATGGTATTCTATGTCTAATTGTCACAAAACCATCAAGAGTGTAAAATATAATCATCTACGTAACGTACTAATCTAAAAACAACTTGCACATACCATTTACAAAGCACAATGTACAATCAATTAATGCACAACAAGTAATAATGGCTAAAATGAAAAGTCTATGAAAGTATAAGGACTAAAATTGTAAATGTGTAAAGCTAAAGGACTGAAAATGTAAAATTTATAAGCTACTACCAAAATTAACAAAAATAACAAACTTTGTAACCAACTATTAACAAACTAACAAAAACCAGGGACTTAAATGCAATCCCTAACTAGTTTAACAGATTTTAAGACAAACTAGCAACTTCCTAATTTCCAGGGACCTAAAAGCAATTATCAAAAGTATTTTGATAAAAAATGGGCTTATTGGAAATTAAGCCATATCATGAGTTTTACTTGACCAAATAAGCTGAAATCAGTTTCAAAAGATTCTAAATTCAAAATAAGCTAGCCATGTTCAAGGAATTAAGCTGAAGTGGTCTAAATCTCAAATAAGCACTTTTGAATAAGCTAATTTTAAGAGTTGAGCTTATCTGAATAAGCACTAGGTCTAGTTTTCTCAAAAGATGATTAAAAGCCCAAATAGTGGACACCTGTCCAAGAAAAATTGAAATACCTTCACAGAATAAGCCAGAAAATCGAATAAGCTCAAATGGGCTTATGTTGACCAGCGTTGACCAACTTTGATCAAAAGTTGACCAAGTTAAAAACTTATTTTGATGACATATACATGTTGGGGATAGAAGTTGATGTGGCAGAAACTCAAAATGAAGAAATATCAAGACGTTTGTTTAGACACGCTGACACGTGAAAGCTAGACACTGACACGTGTATTCTAGCCGCTGACAAACATCAAGACGCTGATGGAATCTATTTAGGAGATATATTTGATATATTATGGACCGATATATTCAGAATATAGTTTATCTAAATAGAATATTTTTATGTTTATTCATTCTTATCTCTTGTAAACCCTATTTCTTACCCTATAAAAGGAACCAAGGGTCATAGGTTTATTTATCAGTTTCATATACAACCTAAAGTGTGTGTCGACTAGGCGTGGGATTAAATGCATACACGCCTAGTGATTGTTTATTTATTAATATAATGAGCAATCCTTGGGAGTTATTCATCTTTGTGTTCTTGTTCTTAAACATCTTGTTAACGTTTTTCATTCTATTTCTCCTTGATCCAAACAAGTGAATGAGAATCGTTACTAGCAGCCAAAAGATCCGAATCTAATAGGTTTCAACAATTGGTATCAGAGCGGGTGGCTATCGATGCTAGGATCAACAAGGTGTTCAAGTCGAAGAACAGTGAAAAAGTTAAAAAATACGTATATAATTTTTAATTCGTATCTTTATGCACAACGAGTTTTAAACAACGAGAACTCCTTCGTTAACAGTTGGATCATCGTGAAATTTTGGCTGTAGGTTCTCGACACACGTTTCTTGAATCTCACCGAAGCGGTCGTCAATCTTAACAGTTATGAGAGAGTTATTAATGGTCGAAGTTTGCTGCAGAGAAGGAGGTATTAATTTTCTGTTTTTGTTTTTTATTGAATAAAGATCTAGGGTTTCTTCCCCTAAACCCTAGATCGATTCTAAAACATAAAAAGTGTCAAGATTCGTCATGTTATTATGGTGTTCGATTCTCAAACCCTAGGTTAGGGTTTCGACTTTCTAAAATCATTTTTAGGGTTTGTTATAAACCCTAGATCTGGATGCAACGGTGAATGGTTGTTTGGTTGTGTTGATTGAAGATGTGCAACAGCAGAATGTCGTGTAGGGTTCCTTTATTTGTGAACCCTAAGCCTGATTAGAAGCTGCTATGAAGAAGATCGAAGTTATGTTTGTAAGATAGTGTTAGGGTTTTTATGGATAAACCCTAGATCGACTTTGAGAGCAGAAAAGAGTGTTTTTGTGTTTGTTATATAAGAAAAGAAGAAGCAGTAATTTGTTTTAAAGCTGTTGAAGTCTTAGGGTTTAATCCAAAACCCTAAATCGAGGTTGAAACTGTTATGTGTTATGTGTCAATCAGTGTTTGCACAAATTAAAATTCTCAAACAGGTTGTTGTTTGTACATGATGTATGGTATTGTTCGAGTGTAGCTGTTGTGGTCCCAAAAAAGTTGATTGTGATGCAATGTTTGATTTTTGCTTCACGTGATATAAAGAAAAAGGATCTGATTGGTGAAGTATTTGTTTTGGTGACAAGAAAAGAATTTGCTTTTGACGTGAAGGTGTGTCACGTGAATATTAAAGTCACTTGCTTGTTTTATTATTTGATGAATTTTGGTGAACATAGAACAACTGTTGTTTGTTCACATGGGTTTATTGTTCACATGACATCAAAAGGGTTTGAAGTATTTGTAGCAGCGATTTTACATCATGGAAAGCAGTATGGTGACGTTTAATGTATCGGTGATCCCAATATTGATGTTGACGTGAACCGAAGTAGCAGCAATTAAAGCCAATGATTGGAGTACACTCATATAGCTTTCACGTGGGATGAATATACAAGTTCATTGTTGCAAAAGGTATGTTCATACGAGACATAGAGGAACTTTTGTGATTGGAACAAAGAAAACGAAGTATACAGTGAGATAATGTTTTAACCGCTGTCAAGAGTCCAAGCCAAAGATGGTGTCAGTGTTTGAGTCGAGCCGCTGACAAGAATAAAATACACGCTGACAAGGAAGACGCTGACACGTTGTAATTTAGACGCTGACAGCGTGTTGTCCAATATATGGTTTTTAAGCGCTGGCACGTATCGTCTGATATTGGACAATACATACAGAGGATATATTGGATGACTCAGGATCTCGGACAAAACTGTCTGTTTAAATTTTTATGACTTATTTTTGGAGATTGTGTTTGATACAATAAAGTTTTATTGGATTATGTGACAAGGCTAACCTTGAGGTTACGTACCGACTTGGATTAGAAGCAGAACGCCGACAGAGGCAGCAGTTGCATAAAAGAAGAGGATGATATTGTACTTAGATGGTTTTCATTGAAAATTGGAGGTTTCGATGAAGACGATTGATTATTTCTTATTTGGTGTTGGACTTGTTTCTTTCAGGTTTGTGACTTATCATATCATTAAGTCGTGACTCACATTCACTGACTTTAAAGATAACTTGTTCGTGCTTACATGAATGGTGACGAAGACTTGTCATATCTAGCAACTAGATACCTTGCTATCACTTGAAGGAGTTACATTATCGTGCGCAGTGTCTCACAAATGGATGAGGATTTTGACAAAGAGATCGAGTCTGCTTATACTTTCAGTGTCAGTATAAGTTCGACGTCACATGGATAGTGCAAGATATAAGGTACAAGCTTGGGAGGTTCCACTTCTTCAACAAATAGGTTATATTCGTTTTTCTTCATTCGTAATCAACAATTAGAGTCTACATGGTTCGTGATTCATTTACATGCACCACTTAAGGGGAAGCTTTTATTAGTTGTTTATCTTTAGAAGACCCCTATTAGATGATACAAAAAAGGGAAGAATATTCAAAGATCAAGGTATGCAACTTATTTTATGTGGTGATATATTTTTACAAGAAATCTTACTTTAAAGGGAAGCTTGTTTCATTCGTGGAAGATCAAGATTTGAAGCTTGGTTTTGTCATCATCAAATAAGGGAAGATTGTTGGGAATTAGATTTGATGAGACAAAACATGAAATAATGAAACAAGAAGGACTTAAATGAAAATATGAAAGACTACAAGAATATGGAGACCTTCTACATAAGGAAAAGGACTAAAGTGCAAAAGATAGAAGGACTTCATATGTAATTAGATTTCTTGTAAGAAAAGTCTTGTATTCAATTATATAAAGAATACAGGACCGTAGGTTATTATTATCAGTTTTCATACAATGTAACCTAAAAGTGTCTTCGTGTGTCTAGGCGTCTAGTCTTTGTATAGACGCCTAGGTTGTTTGTGTTAACGTTTAATGAGAAGTAAACGTTAGAAGAGAAACACCTTGTTCGTAATCAATGTTCTAATTTCGCTATGTTTATCATATGAATGTTGATTACGCCTATCAGCTTAAAGATCCGTGAATCTTAGGATTCCACAATACAACCGTTTTGTGGGAGAAAATAGTTATTTTTATCAAATGGATAAGCTGGAATTGAAAATAAGCTATAACATAAACTAACATTTATCACAGAGACTTTTATGGACTTATTGCTTATTGAATATTGAGAACTGTATCATGTGGCTTATCAAGCCTTAAAGCTGGGATGTTAGACTTCACAATGCAACAAAAATCAAAGCCTAACTCTATGTTTTGAGCTATTTATGATTGCTTGAATGTTGACTGTTTTGGACTTATGAAACTGACCCAAAGATTTTGCTTGTCATTTGCCTCTTTGACAAATACTTTGACTCCCAAAACTTGCAAATCTATATCGGACCAGTTTGTGAGTCAATGTAAACAATTTTTATCCAATATTGATGACTGAATCAAAAGATTTCATATGAACCAAACACTAGTTACTGATATGAACAGATTTTAGGCTAAGCAAAACAGATTACACTAACAGATAAGGACTACAAACTACCAAACATATCACACAGATCAACAAGAACTGATAGCAGGCAATAGCAAGCAAAATTTACACTAAGACTAGGAAAGTAGCATGCAGTTGACAGTTAAGTGGAAATGTAAATAGAATGAGCACTTTTAGCAATGAAGCAACAATTGAAGGAGAAGTAGAGCGCTGAGCTCACTTTTGAACTAATCAACACCTTTTCACCAACAATCAACCACAAAATCAACATCAGTCACCATCATTCATCATCACTGCTACAAGTCTGAACATAAACTCTAGCTAATGGCTAGTACTAGTATAAAACTTCAACTGCAACAATGCTGATCACTCAAAAAGCTTCCAAAACAACTAACTTGATTCAGTTATTCATGGTAAATAACAAAATCAATAGCATGAAGGATATGAATGATGAATGTAGTAAGATAAGGAGAATTGAGAATTTTGTGAAATGAATTGTTATTAATGGTGTAAATCTATTACAACAGCCTAACTAACTCACTTAGAGTGGTTGTCAATCACTCTAAGTGGTTATAACTCGAGAGAGGAAAACAGGAAAGGAAATTATGCTAAGTGTGTGTGTTTTTCACACTTAAGCTACATTACAACAAATGAGAGAACTACAAGGTATTTATAGATAAAAAAGTTAATGTAGGTGAGGTGAGTGACGTGTCTTGGCCAATTAGAAGCTTTCAGGTGTTCAATTATGGTAAATCGTCCTTCAAGTGTTCTTCATCAGATTGGGGACTTTTTATTTTCTTGATTTCATGTTAATTGAGTGAGTGGGATGTGTTCGTCTCTTCATTACGAGTACTTTTCATGTTTACATCTTCTTGTGACATTGCCTCTATCAGAATTCACGATATGGGATCAAGTTGAACACGTGCCTTGATGTTATTGGATGAAAACTAATCACTCGGATCATTATCTGAAATATGAAATATGATTGGTTGAAACTGGCTAGTGGGGATCACTGTTAGGATTCTTCTCTCGCCTCATTTATTAAGCTCACTTGGCAATCCGAGACTTCCTTTTCTTGGCCTCTCATTGGCTGATAACTATAACACACAAATCAAGCTTTATTTAGTTTCATACTTGGTAGAATTCACCCCTCAACTTTGTCAGCTTGTAGTTTTAGGCTAAACACTTAACAAACTTGTCTTATTTAGTCCTTCGAATTATGTTTTGAACATCATTGACCCTTTGACTTGGAGTTTACTTTCTCCATAAGCTTTTGACTTTGATGAATTTACACTTCTAGTCTTTCAACTTTGGCAGTTTGGCATAAAAGGTCCTTTGACTTTGTAGACTTGTCACAATGAGCCCTTCTTTTGTCTTTTCTTCAATATTAATGCCTTGAAATCTGTGTTTGCACCAAATCATATCTGTTTACCTACAAAATCACAAACAACAAAGAATACCCCATAATACTGCTTTTTTCACATAAAATCTCGTATTTTTCTTTGTGTTTTAGGGTTTGATATGTTATAATTTATATGAGATTTCACTCATATCACCATTCTCCATTTACACCTCTATATACATCCTAGGACATCCCACAAGACCAGAAACCAGGTCTAGAAGGAAGCCACTGAAGCTTTTGAAGCTTTTATAGCAAGTAGTGTTCATAAGAAGTCATAAGGAGCCATTTTGGAGCTACCTAGGTAATTCTTATGTCAAGAAAGCTTTGATATTGTTATAATGATATATTAGGCTTGTTATAATGCCAAAATTTTGTTAGAAAGATAATCTAAAAGAAAGTAAGTAATTTCATCAATTTAAATGAAAGTTATATGTTAAAGATGTCTTCAAACCCTAGTTTTGTATTTTACATAAAATAATAAGCAAAAATCCATTTCAAAAGCTATAATTCTAATTAAATGTTGTTATTATGGTTATAAATGTATTTTGAAACTTTGTTTTAAAATTCTAGATCATTTGGTACATTTTTAAAGAAGTTATATGATTTTTATAAGTAAAATGACTAAAACTATCATTTTTGAAACTATTTAACATTTTGGCGAAAAGTGTCATTTTATGATAGTTAAAGCTATAATAATAAATGTTGGAAAGTTTGAGTCCCTAAGGTTAAATATTAAGGGTTGAAATTGTAAATATTAAAACTATACACTTAAGGGGTTAAAAGTGTAAATATACTAAACTTATGAAATTAAGTGTTAAAAAGGTAGATATTCTTAAATTATAAACTTAAAGGATCATTTTAGTAATTTATAAAACTATATGAATAAAAACTATATGATGAAACATACTTTCTAAATTATTATGAAGTATAAGGACTATTTTTGCCAATTAAGAAACTAAAGGATAAAAGATATAAATATAAGAGGAACATACCAACTTTTGAAGAAATTTCTAAAAATATATTACTATGTATCATGTTAGTAGGGAACTTTGTACAAAGGTGTTCCATCTTGATATTACGTTCTAACTTAGTGGTTGGGTTTACGATTTAATGTGCCATCGCTCCTTAAACGTTTATAGAATGGCTTCTGAGTATAATGGCCCGAAAAAGGATGCAATATTATCACAAGAATACATAAATAATATAACAAGAATGTTGAACTCCAAAATCAAAGACTTAAGACTATACCAAATATGTTAAAACAGGTTGGTGTAAGATCAAGTTCTTGTTGGTTAGCTCAAGTTATTCTGTGTGATATAACCCTGACAAGATTTACTGGACCTAAGGTGAGGTCATAGCCTCACTAGATCTATTTTATAAATGATTTGAAAAACCGTGAGAGGGATATATGTTAAACTAGAATATAAGTATTTTGGTATGCTTCTCTGATATGATTATTGACACTATGTTTACTACTTCCTTGAAAGTCCCTATTTAATTTTGAACCGTTAATCATTCCCTTAAAATGAGCGCTAATAATGTAAATACTACTATTTGGAGACTGACATCTCTTGTCTAGGCAAGTCGCACTTGCTAGCACCTCAATGGTAAAACAGGCATACTTTATTTTGCTAAGCAGGATAGTTTGGCAGACTTCCTCATGAGGGAAATTATGTGTTTATGATATGTCTAGTCGCGGTATCATAGGCTTAGTGCATTGATTAATTGATTTTACGGGCGTATAATAACTTACTCAGGAAAAAGGATCTTGTATTCAAATTATTTTTAAACCTATGAATTCACTCAACCTTTGTGTTGACTTTAAGTATATACTTCAGGTTTTGATAATTGATAACATGGAGCAGCATAATGATGACGTAGAAAGATATAGACTTGGGAATTTTTGTCAATCAAACTTATTTTCTAGATCTCGGGAACCTATGATTATACAAAGTATGTACAAGTTGTTTTATTGAAAATCGCTGATTTTGAATGATAAATTATAAAAATTTAATAAAGTTTATTTAAACACTCTTTTGAGTTGTTTTTCTGTTACTATTGTAACACTCTCGTTTTTCGTATCGGTACAGCGTAAGGGTCTTTTAGAGTGTTACGAGATAGCACAATAACTCCAATCATAGACAACACATAAAAATGGTTGTTCAAGGTTTAACATACATTCATTCGATAAAAAGTTTAAAAGCGTACAACAGGTCCCAAATTATACAGGTCATTAAGTTTACAAAACATAGATCGAATGAACATTTTTAATATTATGTGGGCCATCAGAGTCGATCTCCATCCGGATTACCTTCAAGCACCTGAGATAAAAACATGCAAAAATCATATCAGCGAATGCCGAGTGAATTCATAGAGTTTAATAAAAACCGTTATATAAAACAATCATTTAAAATCAGAACACAAGTATAATATCGGAAGTAAGTCCTCATATTGCTAGTCAGGCAATATATTTTTTTTGGTAAAAGGGTAGCAATGACCCCGGTAAATAGAACCAAAAAAAGCGTTGAAGTACAAGGAATGTGGCTGAAATACCACATTAACCGCAAGCTACAGGCAGCTTGTTAAACAAAATGTTTACGACAGGCCATAAACATTAACTAGTTTAGAATACTGGAAAATATAAACTAGACAAAAACCAAGACGATAACATAAAGTTACGCGGAAAATAATAAAATATCAACATGGGATCAGCCAGAAGGAGTGCTTGCCCCAATATGAGTATTGAGAAGATTCACCGATTCATCAAAGACGACCTCGACTCCCTCCTCCTCCTCATTATCTTCCTCGCTTACTTGAGCCCCTTCGTCAATACCAGGCATGGACAAAGATGAAAATTTATTAGATGTAGAAACACTGCTCATTTGAGCTTTATCCTTGTTCGGACCATTAAGATTGCTAGTCTGCTGCAACTGACCAGATTTAGTATTCAACTTACTACTATTATCAGTACTCGTACTTGTAGTATCCAAGTGATTTTTTGGGCGAAAAACAACCGTCTTACCTGCTTGGAAACCCTTGCTCAATGGAACACCTCTCGGAACTTGAGTCCCTAAATTACCTTTGTACTTCTTCCTCTTGCTTTGCACTTGTTGGAACCCATCATTATCAACATGAGTTGTCACTTTTTCAACCGTTATAGGTTTAACAATTTTCGGACAAGAATCAACGGAATGACCAAAAATATTACAAGTATGACATCTAGGCGGTTTCCATTCGTATTCAACTCGAATTAACTCCTTAGTACAACCAGAGCCTTCAAGATCAGGGACACCAATAGTAACGTTATCTATAAACTCCGAATCAGCATTCATCTCAATAAGACAACGAGCAAAACTACAACGACCCCAAGACTCTTTGCACATATTATCAGTATAATTATCCATCATAATAAGCTTACCAAGAAACGAAGCAATTAAACTAATACCTTCCTCTTCAAATACTTGTAGCGGGACATCATGAAACTTAACCCATACCGGAATACGAGTTAGTTCCTCCTTTAGAAGATTCGTTTTCATAGTCCATTTCTTAAGAAAAATTGGTGAATTACGAACCATCCACGGACCACCTTCCAGAACCGCATTAAGACCCTCACTAGATCCAAATTGAAAAAAATAGAAACCTTTCTCATTCATCATGATACGCTTAAGACCATGTTTTGCCCAGTTATTCTTAGCAAAATACTCAACCACAGGGAATGCAATCCTTTTACCAAGAAAGTAACCATATAAAGTGTTATGGTAGCGAGCATTTACTGTTTCAACAACCTTCCTAGGAATAGAGATATTAACCCCTTCATAGACATTTTCATTAAACGAAGAAGAGACTGCATTAATACCTTCATTAGTAGATGTAACCATATCACCTTCAAATCTGCAAAGTAACATCAGTATTTCTTTAGCACGATCAGGTGAGATCAATTCCCACAACGGATGTTTCTTCATTCTTAATTCATGAATAAATTCACTCGCGTCACCTTTCGTGCAAATCGTTACACCAAATAATTTCAAAACCGCATGTAGATTACACGATTGCATGCCATTAATGGTAGCAGCCTTAGCTTCAAGGTCTGTTTCCTTAGCCATTTGTGCAGAGTGCACACTCGAACCACCTGAACTGAGTGAAGAAGTGCTGCTAGTTAAATTCTTATGGCGTTCACACAAAGCTTTATAATAAAGCATAGTGGTCTCCTTAGGTAACGTAGACCATTTAGGAAATTTGTTTGCCTTCACACCATTTGCAAACACTTCAATGTCACGCACAGTATTCAAAGGAATAGAAAACAAATTAGATATCTCCTCTAGCGTTACTAAAACCTCAAGAGTAGACACCTTAACCACATCCATCCAACCTGTAAACAATGGCTTTTCACTTTCATTGCTCGAATCCATGTTCAATCAAACACAGCCCTAACCACGAAAGAGAACCCCTAACCAAACAGTAACTCTTTTTTTTTTTTTTTGATCGTAAAAACTAAATCTAAACACTAGCACCACGAGCACAATTAATTAAAAACGCAATGCCACGAAAGAAAATGAGAACTTTAATGAGAACCGGCCAAAACTTGCACTAATAATTAATTCATATCAAAACCCTAACTAAATCACACCAACCTAGCCCCACAAGTCAGCCGCCAAACCTATATGTCAGCCGCCAAAACACAGCCAACCAATATTAATTATGACAATCCTTAAACCTAGCCCCACTTGAATTATGACAATCCTTAAACAAAGTCAAAATTCAGCCGCAACCTAAATTAACCTTAAAATAATGTCAGCCGACAAGGGTAAGGTCAGCCGACCACTTGCAATAATGAAGGAAATTAAATGCTACGATAACACGACACCCTCACACAGCGAAAACCTAAAAAAAACAATTATTGCGCTCACACAGCGAATACAAATCGAGACTAATTGTCCAGGTAGCACTTGATCCAAACCGACTTAAAAGAGACAATTAACCACCCACGAGAGAAAACAAAACAATCGCACAATACAATGACAGCAAAAAACGAAAATTAAAACCAATTTAATTTATCCTAAAATCAATCAACCAAATAAAGACTTTGTTAACTCAAGAATAATCAGTGATTATTCGAGAAAACAGCATCATTATAAGGTATACGGATTAAAGGAAAAGGAAAATTAGATTTATGAGAAGAGGGGATTTTTTGGCTGCCATTGATGTTTTTTAAGGTTTTTTGGCTGCCAGTCAGGCAATATATAAATCAAGCATACATCTTAAATCGTCCATGAGACCGTAGTCTCTATATTACCAGGATAGGTAATATATTCATCGTTAATAGCGTCATATCATATCGGATATTTAGATTATATAGGTTGTATAGGATTATTATTAGCCTCATGACATTGTTACCTTACTATGAAAACAGCGGGCCGCGAACCCGACAAACAATTTGCCCATCTAAGTTAGCGTGTCGTCACAAAAATCACGCTATGGAATCTTCTCATACATAAATTCGCTTACCAATCAATGTGGTACGACGGGGATCAACCGTCAAGGCGCGAACTGGGGTGATCGTCCCCAAATAGTACTATCAAATGCATTAGCGTCTACCAAATCCCGGTAGTTCACAATTCATGCTAATGGGACTTTAAGTGACATAACCTAACTACTAATAATCCTTTTAGTCTCGTTTATAGGGTCATAGCATCATTCGGGTCCATATCATTAAGCATACAATCGGGACTACTTGTGTTCTATTTTTATAAAATCTAGCATGTTATCTCCCTCGCGGGTTTACAAAATCATTTTATAAAACATTTAAAAGAGTTCGAGGCTATGAACTCACGTTGTTAATGAAAGGCGGATTATCGGCTACGGGCGTGCTCCGGTCACGGAAACCTATATAAATAATAATCGGTCTTAGACTTTGTCCAATGACTTTTATCAAAATAACAATATACATATGATGATTTTGTACATATGATGATGATCAAGTGGGTTTATACATCCTTGTTTACTCGTTTTAGTGTTTACGTTTTGGTAACGTTTTACTAGTTTGCTAGTTTTACCAATTTACCTATTTTAAGTCCAATAAGCCTATAATAAGTTCTTTAACTTGTTTTAATCCCTTTTATACCTATATTATCAGTATATATACTTTCCATGTTGGGCCCAAATGGGTTAAGCCCAATAAGTTCTTTTTTACAAGTATTTATCTTATTTAGTCCAATTATTAGTCCAATATGTTTAGTTAGCTCGTAAATGTCCGTATTTCTTATAGTTCGGGTTTTATCGGTTTTTACTTGTATTAGTTACTTGTATATCAGTATATGACTTTTATAAACTTTACATTAGACGGGTTTGGTCGTCTAAGTTTTATTTGGCGAAAAACGTTAATTTTACGGCGATAGCCGAAAAAGTCGTAAAAATCAAGTTTATAGTTTTTATTACTTATAAATATTATTTCACCACCATTTATATAATTTATCCATTTAATTAACCTTTTATATATTTATATAAGTAAGTTTTATAAGTTAGTGGGTTTTTATTTTTACATTTTATAAATTAAAATGTGAGTGCTTATATAATAATAATAAACATTAATTCCAAAAATCTGATTTTTATCTTCATGTTCACCATTTTTACCATATCTAGAGTTCTATAATGAATTAGAAGCTCATTTTTGGGTGACATGTTCTTCATATTATGTGCTACATTTAACTTAGTTATAGCTACTGCCCATTCTAAGTTTATCATGCCTTAACAGTCCCTACAAAACTGCTTATTCAGATTATACCACCTAACTTGTTTTGATCATATCTCACTCATTATTTTGATTCCATCGCATGGCCAACTCTCACATGTGTATAACATCTTGTACATACTTTAAATGGATCATAACATGCAATTTTATCAGTTCATGTTTTAGTTATCTACTGTTTTTACACAGCCAACTAAATAATCAAGATTTTAGCCTCATTTCTTATAGTTATTAACATTTTTAAGCATATCTATCAACACTTGATCCCCACACAACATTTTTATCATCATATATACATCATATACATATACAAAATGAAATAAAATACATTTGTTCTTTACAAAATAACAAGAGAAAAATGGAGAGGATGATCTTCTTTACCAACCAAGTGTATTCCTTGTTTTTGGAAGACAAGGACTTGATGAATACAACAAGTAACTCCAAGACCACCAAATATCAAGAACATATGTTGGAAAATCAGCCCTAGGACACAAGCAAATCACCTCCAATGATGTTAATATGGCCACCAAATGATCAAGGCTTCAAGATAACTCCTTAATAGAGCTAGTAAACATGTGTTTCATGGCTAGAAGAGATCAAAAGGGATGTTTGTTGCTTAATTTTGGACGGCAAGGGGAGAGTGTTAGAGAGAGTTTTGAGAGGATTTTGCATGTATGGAAAGATGGAATGAAGTTGCTAGTGGTTTTGTGTTAAGTGGTAAAGAGAAAAATGGCTTAACATGTAAGCTAGGCTTACACTTGGTGTAAGTTAAGCTAACTTGATGCCACCTTCATGGTGTGGTGTCAAGTGTGCCGTCCCATATAGCTAGTGGGGTGGGACAATGTGTTTTGTCCCATCTCACTAGTTTACGGGTATTTCTCGATTCTAGTTTTCTCGATTTGCGTGCCCTCGGGTCGTTTTACGAAAAACGTTTTTATAATTATGAATCAACGTCACAAAACAAATCCAATAAAAATTGTCTCATCAAAAACGGAGTTCAAAAACGTAAATACGTAATCCTAAGGTTTCCGGTTTAGTCGTAAAAGACGCCAAATTATGCACGTAAGCCCAAATTTAAATCCGTAAATTGTGAGTTCGTCAACCAATATAAAAATAAGTTTCAAAATACTATGCGAGAAAATATTTCACTACCTGAAAATGTTAGATTGTCACAGCTTTTCCTCCTAAAAGGGATCAACGTCCTCGTGATCCATTTCATTTTGATGTCCGTTTCTTATTGAAATCGAAGAGGTGCGGATATTTCTTCCACATTTCATCCTCTCTCTCCCAAGTATACTCCGCTCCATGCTTTGAACTCCATCGGATCTTGACAATAGGTATTCGACTTTGTTTCAGTTGCTTTACCTCACGGTCCATAACTTCTACGGGCTCTTCGATAAAATGCAACTTCCCATCTATTCGAACCTTACCTAACGGAATTTTCTCATCACTCACTGCTAGACATTTCTTTAGATTAGATACATGGAATGTGTTGTGAACACCATGAAGTTCTGGGGGTAACTCTAGCTTGTAAGCCACCGGACCTACTCTAGATAAAATCTTAAAGGGTCCAATATAACGGGGATTCAATTTCCCTCGCTTTCCAAATCTGATAACGCCTTTCCATGGCGATACTTTCAACATTACTCGGTCACCCACTTCAAACTCCATTGGCTTCTGCCGCACATCCGCGTAACTTTTCTGTCTACTACGGGCAGTCAACAACCTATTCTTAATCTGAACTATCATCTCCGTAGTCTCCCGGATCAATTCCGGTCCCGTGAGCTGGGTATCCCCAACTTCACTCCAACATACAGGAGATCTACACTTCCTACCATACAAAGCTTCAAACGGTGCAGCCTTAATACTATAATGGTAACTATTGTTATACGAAAACTCTGCTAATGACAAATGTTTATCCCAATTCTTACTAAAGTATAACACACAAGCTCTCAACATATCTTCCAGTGTTTGTATCGTCCTTTCACTCTGCCCATCAGTCTAGGGGTGATAAGCAGTGCTCATGTCGAGATTCGTTCCCAAAGATCTTTGGAGAGATTTCCAAAAATTCGATGCGAATCTAGGATCTCGATCTGAAATGATCGATACAGGCACTCCATGCTTGCATACAACATTATCCAGGTATATACGAGTCAGCTTCTCCAGTGAGAACTGCTCTTTAACCGGAATGAAGTGTGCTGATTTGGTCAGTCTGTCGACAATAACCCAAATCGAATTGTTTCCAGATGATGTTCTAGGAAGCTTGGTGATAAAGTCCATCGTAATTCGCTCCCACTTCCATTCAGGAATCTTTGGTTGTTGAAGTAGTCCTGATGGCTTTTGATGTTCAGCTTTGACTCTAGCACAAGTCAAGCATTGAAGAACATACATAGCTATGTCACCTTTCATATTCGGCCACCAATACAACTTCTTCAAATCATGGTACATCTTATCAGATCCCGGATGAATGGAATACTTAGATTTATGGGATTCTAACATAATCAAGTCTCTTAAGCCTCCAAACTTAGGTATCCACAAACGACCTCTTAAGCATTTCACTCCATCAGCTCTAACTTCTAAAGGATCTCCTTCTCCTCGGAACCCTTCATTAACAAAATTCTCCTTCTTACAAGCTTCTATTTGCGCATTTCTAATTTGCTTAGGCAAATTATTGTGCACGGTCAAGACTAGAGAACGCACCCTGATAGGCTCTCTATCTTTCCTACTTAACGCATCGGCAACAACATTGGCTTTTCCTGGGTGATATTTTATATCACAATCATAGTCACTTAACAACTCTATCCATCTTCGTTGCCTCATGTTCAATTCCTTCTGATCAAGAATATACTGTAGGCTTTTGTGATCAGTGAATACCGTACACTTGGTGCCATACAGATAATGTCTCCACAACCTAAGAGCAAAGACTACAGCTCCTAACTCAAGATCATGACTAGTATAATTCTCCTCATTCTTCCTTAATTGCCTAGAAGCATAAGCTATCACTTTCTCTCTCTACATCAAAACAGCTCCATAACCTCTAAGAGATGCATCACAATACACTACAAAATCTTCACTCCCGTCGGGTAATGATAAGATTGGCGCACTACATAATTTTTGCTTCAATGTCTGAAATGCTCCATCTTCATCACTTCCCCAAACGAAAGGTTTATTCTTCTGAGTAAGCTTAGTCAAGGGTTTAGCTATCAAAGAAAATTCTTTAATGAATCGCCTATAATAGCCAGCCAATCCTAAGAACTGTCGCACTTCCGTTGGCGTTGTCGGTGCAGACCAATTCTTAATAGCTTCAACCTTTGCAGGATCAACATGAATTCCATCTTTGTTAATCACATGACCAAGAAATTGCACAGAATCTAACCAGAAATCACATTTCGAAAACTTAGCATACAACTTTTCATCCTTCAACAAATTTCAAAACAATCCTCAAATGTTCTCTATGTTCATCTTCATTCTTGGAATAGATCAGAATATCGTCAATAAACACAATCACAAATTTATCCAAGTAGGGCTTGCACACTCGATTCATTAAATCCATGAAAACCGCAGGTGCGTTAGTTAACCCAAATGGCATTACTTGAAATTCATAGTGTCCATAACGAGTTCTAAATGCAGTTATAGGAATATCTTCTTCACGGACGCGAAGTTGGTGATATCCTGACCGCAAATCTATTTTAGAATACACACTAGATCCTTGCAGTTGATCAAACAAATCATCAATCCTAGGTAAAGGATATCGATTTTTAATTGTCAACTTATTCAGTTCCCTATAATCAATGCACATACGAAAAGATCCATCCTTCTTCTTAACGAACAAGACTAGAGCTCCCCAAGGCGACGAGCTCGGTCGAATAAAACCTTTATCAGACAACTCCTTAACTTGCTCAGATAACTCCTTTAATTCAGAAGGGGCTAATCGGTAAGGCGCACGTGCCACCGGTGCAGCACCAGGAATTAAATCGATTCGAAACTCTACTTGCCTTATCGGTGGAAGTCCGGGTAAATCTTTAGGAAATACCTCAGGAAATTCACAAATAATAGGTACATCTTCCAATCGTTTCTCCCTAGACTCATTCCCGGTCACTTGAGCTAAGAATAACTCACAACCGTTCTTGGTGTACTTTCGGACTTTAATACGTGAAACGATTTTCAAACGGGATTCACCTCGACTACCATCAATTACTAACGTCCTATTCCTAAGAGGAATCTTAACTTTCTTCTCTCTATATAAAATAGTAGCATTATTCAACGACAACCAATCCATACCAATAATAATATCAAAACTACCTAATTCTATCAACATCAAATCAATCGGAAAGGAATGGTTCAAGAGATTTAGAGAGCATCCTTCTAATAGCTTATTAGTTTTCACTAATTTACCATCAGCCAATTCCACCTCGTAACTGGTACTTATCTCAACAGGTTCAATATCAATAAGGGCACTAAATTTAGTGGATACAAAGCTCTTATCAGCACCCGAATCAAATAAAGCAACAGCATAATGATTGTTGAGTAAAAACGTACCGGTAACGACATTCGGATCCTCTTTCTTCACCTCAATTGTTCCAAGTTGGCAGATACCACCCTGGGGGTTTCTTCCAGGTACAATCGCTTTCAATTTGGGGCATTCCGATTTCCTATGACCTTCTTCATTACAGTTGAAGCAAATGGTTCCCTTCTTACAGCTTTCAACCTTGTGTCCAAGCTTTCCGCAATTTCGGCACTTCCAGCAGTCGCCAGCATGCCTCTTGTTGCCACACTTAGGACATCTATCATCGTTGTGCGGTGCATTGTTGGTAAGAGCATTTGCATTCCCCTGTCTCTGGTTCTGACGACGATTGAAATTCTTCCTATTATCACCTCTATCTATAAGATCACCGTCTCCCTTTCTTTTCTCACCAACACGAGCTTCATCTTCCCTATCCTGAATTATCTGTCCAATGAGTTGGTAGGCAATTCGAACAGCATCATCAATGGTTAGTTGTTTAGATGATGTCACGTCCCCCCGGATATTCCTGGTCAACCCTTTAGCATTTTGCTCAATTCGGATCTCTTCGGGTTCAACCAATCGAGGACATAGCAAGGCCAACTCATGGAATCGGTTCGTGTAACTATCAATGTCCACACCTTTCATTCTCAGATGAATCAACTCTTGTTCTAACCTAATGATCACACTACGAGGACAAAACTCCAAAGTCATCCACTTCTTGATTTCAGCCCAAGGAGTAGCATTAGCAGCATCAAGACCCATGAAAGCAATTCTCCCGTTCCACCAAGTCAACGCACGACCTTTAAGAGTAGCCATAGCAAAAGTCACCTTATCTTCCTCCTTACACTTACTAATCCGAAACACCGATTCAATCTTCTCAATCCACTGGCTTAATCCTACAGCACCTTCAGTTCCATTAAAAGGTAGAGGTTCACACTTCATGAACGTCACATAAGTACAGCTACCAACTTCAGGTGCATTAGTTCCAAGTCCTCCTACATTTCCTCCAGCATTAGCATCCACATTATTAGCATTCACATTCACATTAGTACCGCCAATTCCACTACCGCCAGCTCCACTACCGCCAGCTCCACTACCGCCAGCTCCACTACCGCCAGCTTCATTTCTAGCATTTGCCATAAATTTAGTCATAGATTCGGTAACTTGGTCCGTAATAATCCTACGTACATCATCCTCAGTCACAGCCTTCTTGGGCGGCATAGTTCTATAATTTCACAATTTCAAAGTATTAAGCATTCACCCAACAAAGGATTCATATAATATGGATTGAATTCATAATCAAGATACAAATAATGCTCAATATGGAATTCAAGACAAGATACATATTTCATTCGATTTGAAACAAAAGTATTGTCTTAGTACATCCCATATCAAAGTTCTAGCACTATATACACTCAAAATTCGCGCTAAGTCTACTACTAACAAGTCGGTTCAGTCAAAGCTACAAAAGCACAAAAGATATAAAGGTCACTACTAAACACAGACTGGTCTACTGAGAACCGCTAGATGGTCCATCATCCATCGTCTTCTGAATCTTCGTCGGACGATCACTAGACACATCTTCAGCTGGGCGCTTACGGATTACTCCTCTTTCAACCATGTCGGCATAAAATCTACTGTTCCATCCCACAGATATATTCAACTCCTTCTCAGCTTTCTCACGCATCGCACGAGCTACACTCAACTGAATCTCCATAGTATTCACCTTTCTCTTCATAGCAGCATACTCACCACTTTCCAACACTGATAACCTCCTAAAAGCCTCATTCAATCCACGCTCTACATTACTCAAATCCAAACTAAGCAATTCCCGCTCTTTCTTGCCAACCTTAGTCTTCGACTCCAAATAAGCAACCTGAGTCTAAACAATACCTAATCCAACCTCTGTCATACAACTCTTAACACGGGAAGCATCTAGATCACGTCTCAAGGCCCATGGTGCAAGACCATCAATATGAGTAGCCTCTCGAGCACTAGACGACCCTCCTATCTCACATCTACGAGTAGCAATACCATCAGTACCGTCAGGTGCATCAGCATCCTCATCCACCTCTGATTCAGAATCAGATTCAGACGATTCAGACATTTCATCCCTAGGTAACTCAACCCTCAGAATCAGACAAATCAACTGGTGGGGGCAAAGGCTCGCCCTCTGGAACATCATACGGATAAATAAGCTCAGCTTCCTCATCGTCATCAACCTCAACATCTATACCTACATCCTCCTCGACATCCTCGTCGTCAATCTCATCATCTAAATTATCTAACCCAATCTCATCATCATTCTCAATATCAACATTCTCAATCTCATTCTCTACCAAGTCAACCTGAGGGGCAATCTGATCTCCTAGTCCTAACTCGGGCTCGGGATCCTCAAATGGTTCCTCCTCATCATCGATATCATACTCTACTAAGTCTAAATAAGGATCATCTTCTACATTAGGTTCGGGAATAGCATGGTTTTCTACAGGAATATTAGGTCAGCCATGACAATCTGCATTTACATATATATATATCTCGTATTAGGATAACATACTAGTTAAACAATTACATAATGAAATCACGATATATACATATATATAAATTAAATTATATATATCAAAATATATATCTTCTCAATAGGGCTTGTTGGTAACGTCAAAGATCTCTGGCACCGTTATAGTCAAAAGATTTTTCATATATTTTCTCAAATGTTCATTGTCAAAAGATTTTGAAAAGTTTTGTTCAAAACCTTGGTTTTTAAAATCTTTTGTTCTCTATAACGAGAGCTCTGGTACCAAACTGTAACACTCTCATTTTTCGTATCAGTACAGCGGAAGGGTCTTTTAGAGTGTTACGGGATAGCACAATAACTCCAATCATAGACAACACATAAAAATGGTTGTTCAAGGTTTAACATACATTCATTCGATAAAAAGTTTACAAGCGTACAACAGGTCCCAAATTATACAGGTCATTAAGTTTACAAAACATAGATCGAATGAACATTTTTAATATTATGTGGTCCATCAGAGTCGATCTCCATCCGGATTACTTCAAGCACCTGAGATAAAAACATGCAAAAATCATATCAGCGAATGCCGAGTGAATTCATAGAGTTTAATAAAAACCGTTATATAAAACAATCATTTAAAATTAGAACACAAGTATAATATCGGAAGTAAGTCCTCATATTGCTAGTCAGGCAATATATAAATCAAGCATACATCTTAAACCGTCCATGAGACCGTAGTCTCTATATTACCAGGATACGTAATATATTCATCGTTAATAGCGTCGTATCATATCGGATATTTAGATTATATAGGATGTATAGGATTATTATTAGCCGCATGACATTGTTACCTTACTATGAAAACAGCGGGTCGCGAACCCGACAAACAATTTGCCCATCTAAGTTAGCGTGTCGTCACAAAAATCACGCTATGGATCTTCTCATACATAAATTCGCTTACCAATCAATGTGGTACGACGGGGATCAACCGTCAAGGCGCGAACTGGGGTGATCGTCCCCAAATAGTACTATCAAATGCATAAGCGTCTACCAAATCCCGGTAGTTCACAATTCATGCTAATGGGACTTTAAGTGACATAACCTAACTACTAATAATCCTTTTAGTCTCGTTTATAGGGTCATAGCATCATTCGGGTCCATATCATTAAGCATACAATCGGGACTACTTGTGTTCTATTTTTATAAAATCTAGCATGTTATCTCCCTCGCGGGTTTACAAAATCATTTTATAAAACATTTAAAAGAGTGCGAGGCTATGAACTCACGTTGTTAATGAAAGGCGGATTATCGGCTACGGGCGTGCTCCGGTCACGGAAACCTATATAAATAATAATCGGTCTTAGACTTTGTCCAATGACTTTTATCAAAATAACAATATACATATGATGATTTTGTACATATGATGATGATCAAGTGGGTTTATACATCCTTGTTTACTCGTTTTAGTGTTTACGTTTTGGTAACGTTTTACTAGTTTGCTAGTTTTACCAATTTACCTATTTTAAGTCCAATAAGCCTATAATAAGTTCTTTAACTTGTTTTAATCCCTTTTATACCTATATTATCAGTATATATACTTTCCATGTTGGGCCCAAATGGGTTAAGCCCAATAAGTTCTTTTTTACAAGTATTTATCTTATTTAGTCCAATTATTAGTCCAATATGTTTAGTTAGCTCGTAAATGTCCGTATTTCTTATAGTTCGGGTTTTATCGGTTTTTACTTGTATTAGTTACTTGTATATCAGTATATGACTTTTATAAACTTTACATTAGACGGGTTTGGTCGTCTAAGTTTTATTTGGCGAAAAACGTTAATTTTACGGCGATAGCCGAAAAAGTCGTAAAAATCAAGTTTATAGTTTTTATTACTTATAAATATTATTTCACCACCATTTATATAATTTATCCATTTAATTAACCTTTTATATATTTATATAAGTAAGTTTTATAAGTTAGTGGGTTTTTATTTTTACATTTTATAAATTAAAATGTGAGTGCTTATATAATAATAATAAACATTAATTCCAAAAATCTGATTTTTATCTTCATGTTCACCATTTTTACCATATCTAGAGTTCTATAATGAATTAGAAGCTCATTTTTGGGTGACATGTTCTTCATATTATGTGCTACATTTAACTTAGTTATAGCTACTGCCCATTCTAAGTTTATCATGCCTTAACAGTCCCTACAAAACTGCTTATTCAGATTATACCACCTAACTTGTTTTGATCATATCTCACTCATTATTTTGATTCCATTGCATGGCCAACTCTCACATGTGTATAACATCTTGTACTTACTGTAAATGGATCATACCATGCAATTTTATCAGTTCATGTTTTAGTTATCTACTGTTTTTACACAGCCAACTAAATAATCAAGATTTTAGCCTCATTTCTTATAGTTATTAACATTTTTAAGCATATCTATCAACACTTGATCCCCACACAACATTTTTATCATCATATATACATCATATACATATACAAAATGAAAGAAAATACATTTGTTCTTTACAAAATAACAAGAGAAAAATGGAGAGGATGATCTTCTTTACCAACCAAGTGTATTCCTTGTTTTTGGAAGACAAGGACTTGATGAATACAACAAGTAACTCCAAGACCACCAAATATCAAGAACATATGTTGGAAAATCAGCCCTAGGACACAAGCAAATCACCTCCAATGATGTTAATATGGCCACCAAATGATCAAGGCTTCAAGATAACTCCTTAATAGAGCTAGTAAACATGTGTTTCATGGCTAGAAGAGATCAAAAGGGATGTTTGTTGCTTAATTTTGGACGGCAAGGGGAGAGTGTTAGAGAGAGTTTTGAGAGGATTTTGCATGTATGGAAAGATGGAATGAAGTTGCTAGTGGTTTTGTGTTAAGTGGTAAAGAGAAAAATGGCTTAACATGTAAGCTAGGCTTACACTTGGTGTAAGTTAAGCTAACTTGATGCCACCTTCATGGTGTGGTGTCAAGTGTGCCGTCCCATATAGCTAGTGGGGTGGGACAATGTGTTTTGTCCCATCTCACTAGTTTACGGGTATTTCTTGATTCTAGTTTTCTCGATTTGCGTGCCCTCGGGTCGTTTTACAAAAAACGTTTTTATAAATTATGAATCAACGTCACAAAACGAATCCAACAAAAATTGTCTCATCAAAAACGGAGTTCAAAAACGTAAATACGTAATCCTAAGGTTTCCGGTTTAGTCGTAAAAGACGCCAAATTATGCACGTAAGCCCAAATTTAAATTGTGAGTTCGTCAACCAATATAAAAATAAGTTTCAAAATATTATACGAGAAAATATTTCACTACCTGAAAATGTTAGATTGTCACAACTATGCTTTCATATCATGAAGTAGTACCCCAAAAAATATTATTCCGTTAGGCCAAGGTAAAAATGGTGGTGTTACACGATGTGTCCAGGGCATTGCACTAAAACTTTTGAGGCAAAGATTCCTCATTTAACATGGTCCTACTCATCTCTTAGAGTGTCCTATTCTTCCTTTCAACCAATCCATTTGATTGTGGAGTGCAAGCAGCTGAGAAGTTATGGTTAATACAATGAGCTTCACAAAAGGCACCAAATTCCACTTCATTATCAAATTCCATACCATGATCCGTCCTAATATACACATTTGGAAATCCTAGTTGATTTTTGATCTTCCGACTAAAGATTTCGAAATGATCGAAAGCTTCATTCTTATTAGCCAAAAATCTAATCCAAGTTAATCTAGGATAGTCATCAACTATTACTAGGGTATAAAGGTTACCTCCATAACTCCGTATGGAGGAAGGTCCAAAGGGAACCATATGTAGGAGCTCTAGGCACCGAGAGGTCGAAACCAAAGTCTTGGCTTTGTTACTAGATTGAACTTGCTTCCCAATATTGCAAGCATTACAAAAGTGACTATCAAACTTGATCTTAGGGAGATTTCTTACCAACCCCTTAGAGGTCAAATATTGAATTAAACACATATTAATGTGACCTAATCTCCTATGCCAAAGAGTAGAACTTTCATTTAAAGTCGTTAGACATATGTTGTCATTAGACTTCCTAGTAACCTTCATGACATAAAGCACATGCTTTCTAACACCTTTTTCAATGATCTTTCCATCTTTTACGATTTCAGTATCATGTTCAGAAAAGATGACCTTACACTTATTGTCACAAATTGGAGCTATACCAAGTAAATTAAAATCTAAGTTATCTGCATGCTCAAAATTTTCAATGATCATGGAGTCAAGAGAAACCGTACATTTTCCAATGATGTTACCATGTAGTTTACTAGAGAAAGTGACGTTACCTCCATTATATGCTTTGTGAGTAGAGAATTAACTTCGATTACCCGTCATGTATTTAGAACAACCACTTTCCTTAATCCACTCGTCGGGCTCTAAATCAATCCCCAAGCATATCTAGGTAGCAACACAAAAAAATTTAAACATTTGGTACCCAATATCTCATGGGTCCAAAGTTGTTAGTTCCAAACATCCTTGCATTTGGTTGAGATGCATGAATGTAGGACACATACCCTACGGAGAAAACAATTGTTGTTGAAAATTTTTCCAATTGATCGGAGCATTTTGGTGTCCATTGTTTTTCTTAGGTGTCTTAGATATTGATCTACAATGATTGTTTTTCTAGGTATAGGTGTTTTATTTCTAGGTCGTGACTTATAATGTTCATTTTTTAGTTGCGGTTGTCCTACATCTAGGCCTTGAAACATTTCTAACTCTCGGAGGAGTATATGATTTTCTCGATACATCCTTCATTCCTATTAAATGTTTACTTAGAGGTGTAAAAAATTTATCTATCTCCTTTTTATCTAGAATAGGTAATTTATCATTGTTGATGACAAGATGTTTTGGCCCTTTCCCTAAAACAAATTTTTCAGAAAGCTTTATTTTCTCAGTTTTGGCACTCACTGTCTGTGGCACATTATCTTTGCCTGCGGTTCCATAATTATATGGAACCGCAGTGAACTTTATTGATTCGCGGTCAGTGGAAGCTTTTTCTGAAAATTTAACTTGTTTTGTTTCATTATTAGATGCTTCATCAATGTTAAAACCTAAACCAAGTCTTTCTTTAGAATGAATTTGTCTACTTAGCATATCATCAAGAGCATTAGTGCTTTTCATGAATTTTTCCAATTTAATGGATATGCTCTTGAGATCTTCACTCTCTTGCCTATGATTTTCATAACTTCGCCGACCTAAATCAACTTCTTTATTTTTCTCCAACTTAGCTAATTTACTTTTTAGCTCATTAATCTCATTTTCAATCTTAGTTTTAGTTGATTTTAGCAATTTATTCTTTTCAATGAATTTTAAACTTAGTTTGCATAGGTTATCATATTGACTCTCTAATTCTAAATCATTCTAGAGAGGAACTATAATTGCTATAATATTCGGTTTTGAAATGTACATGTTTTGAAGAATGAGCCATGAGACACTTCTCGTCTTTAGCACTATCATCACATTCTTCACCACTATCACTCCAAGATCCTCCAACTAACGCCGTGTGATTCTTGTCGAGAGGTTGCTTGGGACATTCACCAATTTGATGATTTGGATCACCACATCTAAAGCATTTCCTATCACTTTTGTCATTCTTGACAAATCGATTCTTTTAGAATACTTTCTTGTCGTTGCTTCGTTGCCACACGTATTGACCTCGTCTCCTGAAGAACTTCTTTAAGTCTCTAACCGCAATAGCATAATCCTCATCATCACTATCTGAGGATGAGCTTTCATGATCACTTTGCACTTTCTTGGCCTTCAATGCTAGAGACTTTCTTTCATTGTTGTCATCTCATGAACTTTCAAGTTTTCAATTAGTTCATCAAGTGATAATGTACTGAGATCCTTTGAGTCTTCAATCACCGTGACTTTAGCTCTCCACTTTGGATGCAACGCCCAAAGAAACTTCCTAACATTGTTTTTGCTAGAAAAACCTTCATCAAGTGCTTTTAGACTTATAGTAATAGTATTAAACCTAGCAAATTCACTATCATTAGTTTCATCTTCTATAATGACTAATTATTCATATTGTTAAACAAGAAGATTGATTATGCTTTCTTTTAATTGGCTATTACCTATGTGGGTTATTAAAAGAGTTTCCCAAATTTCTTTGGCGGTTTTACACATAAAAATATTTTCATACTCTTTCTTAGGCAAAGCATTATAAATGATCATTTTAGCCTCATTCTTTTTAGCAAGTTTCTTTTTAGTATCATCATTTAAATTTTCAAAAGAAACTAGTTCTTTCTTCTTAGAAACTTCATTATATTGTAAAGGGAAAAAGTCACCAATGGTAATAACATGTGTTAGGACTATTCTAATAGACATTTATTTCTAGTATTGTAATAGGAGGTATGTAGTTCCTCCTAGTCATAGTAGTAGCAGGAGTAGTTACACTTGGTAGGAGTAATAAGTTACTCCTGGTTTGTCAGAAAGTCAAACAGTATTATTATTAGTAGTTTGTTAGGATATGCATGAGATATCTTAGGAAAGGATATGCATATCATAGGTTACACGTTTTGGTGTAAATGTACTTAGGGTTTCCTTGTAGTATAAAATGAACCCACGGCTGAAGGGTTAGATACACCTTTCACCATTTTATTTCTTATTAGAAATATTTGAAATCCTTAGAAATGATCACGTTATTCATATAATAGTTGTTTCTTCTTGTTACTTGTGTTTATATTCCGTATAAGCACTTGGTCTCTCTTATAGTTTCTTTGTGGATAACTTACAGAAGTTATCTACTATCCTTAACAGGCTTAATTATCTCTAAAGGACCCAACAAGTGGTATCAGAGCCTGTAGAGAGTCTCTATACAAGAAGAATCCATTCTTAGAAAATTCTTATTACCATGACTATATCTAGTACTTCAGAAGATGCACCTCCAAACAACACCGCCACCACTCATGTTACACCACCACCACAACAAATCGTCACCATTGTCTCTAACATAAATGGAAAATTACCATACCTAAAGAAAGATGAGTATGAAAGCTGGACTATGAAGATGGAATACTGGATCACTAACACTGATCTAGCACTATGGAAGATTGTTTAGAATGGGAATGGGAAGAAAAAAATGGGAGGGATAAGAATCGTAATATAACCATCCTTGATCCTAAAACTGTTGAAGATATACTTGCAGCAAAGAAGGAAATCAAAGCAAAGACCATTTTGCTTCAGTCACTTCCTGATGATCATATGGGTGATTTTTATCATCTAGATGATGCCAAGGAAATCTGGAATGCTATAAAAGCAAGGTTTGGTGGAAATGAAGAATCTTAGAATATGAGAAGATCAATGCTCAGAGATGAATTCTTTGACTTCAAGATCTCTAAGACAAAATGACTTCATCAAGGCTATGACATGTTCTAGGACATATTTAGTCAACTCAATCAACATAGGGGGAAGCGAGAAAATAAGGACATAAACTCGAGGTTTCTTAGGGCATTGCCTCACTCTTGGAATAAGGTAGTTATGTAGCACCCCCATTTTTACCTTTACGCAGAGGAACATTGATCATGGGTATTACTTCATAGTACCATAGTCACAATAAAAGAAAATGCTAAAAACACATTTTTATAAAACAAATGTTATCATTCATTTATTTAAATCAGAGTTTAATAAACAACTATACATATATTGTACAAACACAAGTTTCCCAAATATCTAGTTTTATTGATAGAATGATAACTTATTCAAGACACCATCCTCTACAGCACGCTGGTCTTCATTCACCTAAGATATATGCTTAAAGTCAACACAAAGGTGAGAAAAACATCAATGGCTGCCAAAAAAATCCCTTTTTCTCATAATTCAATTTTCTTTTTCCTTTAATCCGAATACCTTATAATGATGCTGTTTTCTCGATTAATCATTGATTATTCTTGAGTTAACAAAGTCCTTGTTTGGTTGCTTGGTTTTAGGGTTAATTAAATTGGTTATTTTTAATCTTTCTGCAGTCATTTGATGTGTGAGTCCACGATGCAATCTAATTGTTCGTAGGTTACTTTTTCAATTCTTTAGTTGTTGATTTTTGTCCCTGTGTGAGTTCACGTGTCATTTATTGTTCGTAGGCTTCTACTTCAATTCTTTGGTCGGTTGGTTTTGTCCTTGTGTGATCACATCTCGGTATTAATTGCTTCTACATCTCGGTCGGCTGACCATTAATTGTATCCTCAATTCTTAATTTGTCGGCTGATAATAATAATTGTGGGTTGACAATTAATTGCGGCTGACCTTATTTTTTAATTGCAGCAATCATTGCAAGCAATTATTCTTGGCGGCTGACCTAAAACATTCTTGGCGGCTGACCTAAATCATTGCAAGCAATTAATTGCGGCTGACCTTTTATTGTTTAAGGTTCAATTGCGCAGGTCATTAAAGATTTTAGGATCAATTGCGCGGCTGACCTAAATATTTAAGGTCCTATTCTCAGTTTTGGCTACTTGTTGAACCGATCGACTGTTTGCGAATTTGCCTAAGATTCATCATGTCTTCAAAACCTAGTGTTGAGGTAATTGAGTCTATTGCATCTAAGATTAATGCTATGCAGCCACTTGACATTAAAAAGGTGCTTGGATTGCTTGGGGTTGTTATCACCAAGATTCAAGATATTCGTGCTGTTGGGCAAGAAATTAAGGATAGAAAGGATCCTGTGTGTGCACTGATTTCTAAAGAGCGTTCTAAGGAAATTGTGGCATTATTGTGTAAACTTGAAACTGATATGATTGCTTTTCCCCATGTGGTTAAGGCAACCTCTAGTGATGGTTTCGTTGACTTGATTGAAAAAGCTGCCACTATTAATGGAATGCATCCGTGTAATCTACATGATGTTTTGGAGTTATTTGGTGTTACGATTCGTACGGTTTGCGATGCAGGTGTATTTATGCATAAACTAAAGATGAATAAATATCCATTATGGGAACTGCTTTCTCAAGATCGTGCTAAAGAAATTCTGGATCTACTTTGCAAGTTTGAAGTTGGAATGGTTACATCCACTAATCAAGGTATTAACTCTGATGGAGTCTCATCTTCATCTAATTTTCATTCTGTTAGTGACAGTGTTTGTGAAGGTGTTAATATCTCGATCCCTAGGAAGGTTGTTGAGAAAGTAAATAATCGCTACCACAATA
The DNA here is from genome assembly GCA_025667525.1 of Glebionis coronaria. Classification (NCBI taxonomy): domain Eukaryota; kingdom Viridiplantae; phylum Streptophyta; class Magnoliopsida; order Asterales; family Asteraceae; genus Glebionis; species Glebionis coronaria. The sequence goes on from JANFOE010000551.1 coordinate 348,514, forward strand.
CTTTATATGGTTATTTTCTTGGTAAAAGGATAGCGTTTCCTGTGGTGGAGTATTTTGCTAAGAATAACTGGGCCAAACATGGTCTGAAGCGTATTATGATGAATGAAAAAGGGTTTTTCTTTTTTCAATTTGGGACTTGTGAGGGGCTTAATGCGGTTCTTGAAGGTGGTCCGTGGATGGTAAGGAATTCGCCTATCTTTCTTAAGAAATGGACTATAAATACGTACCTTCTAAAAGAGGAACTAACTCGCATACCGGTATGGGTTAAGTTTCATGATGTACCGCTACAGGTGTTTGAAGAGGAAGGTATTAGTTTAATTGCTTCGTGTCTTGGTAAGCTTATCATGATGGACACTTATACTAATACTATGTGTAAAGAGTCTTGGGGACGTAGTAGTTTCGCCCGGTGTCTAATTGAAATGAATGCTAATTCGGAGTTCATGGAAAACATTACTATTGGTGTACCCGATCTTGAAGGCCCTGGATTTACTAAGGAAACTATTCGTGTTGAGTATGAATGGAAACCTCCTAGATGCCCTACTTGTAATATTTTTGGCCATTCATTTGATACTTGTCCGAAAATTGTTAAACCTAAAATGGTTGAAAATGTGACAACTCATGTTGATAGTGATGGTTTCCAACAAGTGCTAAGCAAGGGGAAGAAGAACAAAGGTAACTTAGGGAATCAAATCCCAAGAGGTGTTCCATTGAGCAAGGGTTTTCAAACAGGTAAGTCTGTTGCTTTTCGTCCAAAAAATCACTTGGATGCTACAAGTAAGAGTGGTGATAATGGTAAAAAGTTGAATACTAAATTTAGTCAGTCACAGCAGTCTAGCAACCCTAGTGGTCTGAATAAAGGTACGGATCCAAGGAGCATTGTTTCTACCTCTAATAAATTTTCAACTTTGTCCAAGTTTGGAATGGAAGAAGTGGTTCAAGTTAGCGAAGAAGATAATGAGGAGGAAGTCGAGATTGTTTATGCTGAATCGGTAAATCTTCTCAACACTCATATTGGGGCAAGCACTCCAACTGGTTGATCCTATGTTGATGGTTTATTATTTTCTTCCTAATTTTATGTTTTCGTCTTGGTTTTTGTCTAGCTTATATTTTTCATCATTCTAGACTAGTTAATGTTTATGGTCTGTCATAAACATTTGTTTAACAAGCTGCCTGTAGCTTGCGGTTAATGTGGTATTTTAGCCACATTCATTGTACTTCAACGCTTTTTTTGGTTCTATTTACCAGGGTCATTGTTACCCTTTTACCAAAAAATAAAGTCAACACAAAGGTTGAGTGAATTTATAGGTTTTAAAAATCATTTGAATACAAGTATGACTCTCGGGCTACAGTGTTATACACCCAGTTTTAAATTCATCGATTCTTATCACACTAGCTCATGACTTGCGACTAGACATTATCAGAAAAATCTGACGAATTGCCCTTAAGAAGGAAGATTGCCAGACTATCTTGAGTTATGAAAAATAAAGTATATCTGTTTAGCCTATGAATGGACCATTAGCTTCTAGCAAGTGCGACTTGCCCAGATAGGAGATGTCAGTCTCCAATAGTACTATTTACGATATTAGCGCTCATTAAATGATTAGCGGTTCACGATTAAAAAGGGACTTTATATGGCAACAAGTAAACATAGTGTCAATAATCATGTAGGCATCATAAAAAACACTTGTATTCGAGTTTTGCATATATCCCCCTCACGGGTTTTCAAAGTGTTTGTAAGCTTTTAAAATGTGAGGCTATAAACTCACCTTAGCCTCTAGAGTCTTTTGATTTATCCAACCACAACATTCTCACGGAATCTGGACTGACACACAATATGCATATATATCAAGTGTTAGTCCTGAGTGCATTCTCTTTTATTAACATTCTTTGATTGAATTAATTTTTGGAGTAAAGTATTAGTGTTCGGGCCATCATACTCAGAAGCCATTCTATAATTGTTTGAGGAGCGAGGGCACTTTAAATCGTAAACCCAACCACTCAGTCAGAACGTAATATCAAGATGGAACATCTTTGTACAAATCTCCCTACTAACATGACACAACATGTTTTGTTATATTTTGAGTTTTAATGTTGGCAAAAATAGTTGTTATAGTTTGGTGTAATTACACTTTTTACCCTTTAAGTATAAAGTTTCATAAATTGCAATTTAAACCTTGATTGTAACACCCCCACTTGGATAACTGGACCGTTACGTGTATTTATGGCGTGTCATCAAAGCATAAGGTAAATGTCCTAAAACATTAACTGACCATAAAGGAAATACCGGAATAAAACATCGGTAATCCAAACATAAGCTCAAAACATGAAAAGTAAATACTGAAGGAAATGACTAAAAAATGTCCAAATAAGCAGAATAATGTAAGAAGTGCATAAAGTAAAAAGTCTGGATAGCTTCCATCCAATGCACATGCTCTCAGAATCCTAAGAGCGTCTTGGTGTACCTGCTGTTAGAACATAAAAGGAACTACGGCTGAGCATAACGCTCAGTGAACGGATACAATTTTCCGCATTGTCCTTATCTGAGCAAGCTACTAAAAATAAATAGGGACGAACTACGTGAACAATTCTGAACGTGATACGTGAGAAATTGTGAACGTGATTCACGATTGTATGAGGAATGCTGGGCATGGAATATATTGTGCACAATAATACATGAAACATTCTGTGAACGTGATGCTAGGACATATCATGAACATATGCTGACTGAGGAAAGAATGTCAAACGATACGGCCTGATACGTGAAACATCTGCCTGGGTATGGAGAAGCTCTACTAACTTGAGTCTGGTTTCTTAAGCTTCCTGTAACCAAACTCGGTAATAAACTGTGAAACGTGTATCGCGAAATGGCACACGAGCTTGAACGTGAACAATGCTGTGAACGCGAACGTAAACCTAAATCATGATCTAGCACAAAATATGGTCCGAAACAACATCATAATGTGAACATGAGATGTAAACGTAAAGGTGAAGGTAAACGTGATCGTGAACATGAGCGTGAGCAAAATTTGCGAATGTGAAAGTTCTATCTGACATGATTGTTGATGGGATACCATGAAATCTTACGATTTATTGTTGAAATTCCTGCAGATTTGCTACTATGTACTCATTTCGGATGAAAGAAAACGTGTAGGCTGACTGAACTGATCGACAATGACTTAGATAGTATCATACATATTTTGAGTCTGTGGAAATCTGATAACATCTATATGGGAAACTTGTATCATTTCTGTTTAGAAATTTCTAATGGTTGTAATAACTCTCTAGCATGACGACGTTATATCTTGAACCTGCGGTATGTCAGGCATCTAAATATGAACATAGTTGTATCCATGTGTTATACTGCTTATATCAAAATTCTGTCGAGGATTATGGTACGTTCTGGTGGAATCTGGGTGAATAGTCATTAAAGAACTACGAGTCTAAGTAAATTAGATCTCTCTTCGCGTAGGATCTTATGGAATACAAACTTTTAGTGTAGGTCCTCTCCTTTATGCGTAAGCTTAGTCATGATAAGCTAATCGTGAGAACTGTCAGCACTTCTACAGTAGTAGTCAGCTGAGTTGCAGAAAATTAGTACTTTAATCATGGGCGTCGGTCTTGACCATCTGGTGATGGCCTTCGTCTTCGTATAATTGTCTGAAATTTCTTTCTGCTGAAATAACATGGCCCAGAAATGCCACCTTGTTCAACTGGAAATCTCATCCGGAAAGCTGCGTATATAATTTTCTCCTATCGTAGAATCTGCATGATCGTGAGAAGATGATTCTCGTGTTCTTCTCTAGAGTTTAGCATTTTAGGATGTTATAAGTGAGTATATTGATGATTTTGTCTGAGAACTCATGGAATCTTTTACTATTCATAAACCTCATACTATAGCTGGAGTATTTGGGAGTTCAGAATTATGAGAATTATAAATCAGAATTTTGAGTGATCACAGCGTGTGCAAAAGCAGTCTTGCAAACATCATGTTCTTACTCTCACCACTGATGGTTGTCTGATCGTGAATTGTTCTGAAAAATGTTTAAGACATCGTAGCAGATCAAATAAAATTTCTATACGTGGAATGAATGTTGACAATACGGTGATCCGGTAAGTTTTCTGGTGGTCGATATATGATCTCATGTTACCAGCCTTCTGTCTGATAGATATGAACGGTACACCTTCTTGTGGTGCGCTAGGGTGAATAAAGCCTTGTTCCGATAATTCTTGTAGCAAATGCTGAAGCTCTTTTAACTCAGCTGAAACCCTGCAATAAAGAGTTTTGAAAATAGGTTCTGTTCTTGAGACAAGCTCGATGTTAAATTATGTCTCGTGGTTAGGAAGGAATTTCTGGAAAATCTTTTGGAATGACATCTAGAAACTTTAGGACATTCTACTGATCATGAATTTAAGGAATTTTAGAAGTCGCATCATGAATGGTGATCAGAAGTCTTCGCAGATAAAAGATAATAATTCACGTGCATGTAAAGCTGAAACAATTTATACTGATTTTTCTGGCAAAATATAATGAACAAATCAGGGGTTAGTAAGACGAATCTCCTCTTCAACTGGAAGAAAAATCCTTTATAAATATAGTGATACTGTGGAGTCTTTTCTGGACAGGAGGTAGGTAATACATGATTTAAGATAATGCTGACATAGGAATACGCGAAGTGAACGTGGCAACTTTCACTGATTGTGTTCATCTGTAACCTCACAGAATGCACAATGCGTGTCTAACCTGAATAATACTCCGCTGGTGGTAACTGAATTGTAATGGTCTGATTTATGCATGTCATAACAGAACGCGTATACCCCTTTGGAGGGTACCCTGAATTTCGGAGGACCTGGTTTAGGAGGCATACTGGTGTTATGAATCTGACTCGTACTTTGAGAAGGTATTCGTATGATGTATACTGGTGTCCTGACATGTGTCTTCCAAAATGATACTTGAGACCTGTGTCTTGACTGTTGTCCGGACCTTAATGGGTGAGTCTGAATAAGGTTAAGAATTTCTGGTAACTGCGAGGGTTGGCAGACCGGTTAGACTGCTGACCTCTGTATTTCTGGTCGCGTCCGTTCCGGAGTTCCGATGGTTACTGACTGATTAATTATAAGCACGGTGGTTGTCATTACCGCCTTGTCTGTCAGTTTCCTGATGGTCGTTATCATGACCGTGATTCATGTAACTATTCTGCTGAGTGGCCGGCTGGGTTCCGGTTCCCACTCTTCTGCATGGAAGGGTAGCTGAGTGAAGTGTGACATCTAGCTGATTAGGTAAAAGCATGAAATGGAATGGTAGTGTCCGATGGTTGAAATTTATTCTTTTCAGAAATTTCAAATTTATAGTTTTCGCCCTTGTTCTGCAGAGTATTTATAGTATAAGCAGCATAAACATCTTGAGAAATCTCCAGAGTATCAGCAGCATCAGCATTTGTGAGGTCTTCAAGGTGTTAGCAGCATTAGCATCTGGTAAAATATTCAACTCACGAGCAACATCAACACCTGGTAGAATATCGACAAGTGGAAACGCCTAAGATGATTGGGGATCGATTAGCAATATCCATGTAATAGGGTACCTGGAGTACACCTGGACTACTATACATGAAGTACAAAATGAATACTGTACATGGAGCATATCTGAGACACTATACGTGGAGTACACATGAAATACTATACATGGAGTATAACTGAGACACTGTACATGGGGTACATATGGAATATTGTACATGGCACTGGTGGAAATTTTATGGGATGATCGATACTGGTGTCGCTTGTCCGACATGATCAAGGAATAAATTGATTTAAACGGTAGTAAACTAAACTAAAATAAGTAACATGATAGGCTGACAATTCCTACGTCGATTGACTGCTGGTTGTATCGAGGCTGAAAAGTATGATTTAATCGAAGTCCCAACAGTGGTCAGCATGAAGCATGATTAATGAAGGCCAAACATGATTTATCATGAAAACGAGTTTTACTGTAATTCTTGTGTATCTTAACATGAAAACATCATTACTTTGCTGAAAACACGATCCTCGTAAGGAGACATGAAACTTAATCATCATGAAAACGACATTCACGTGAGAGCGTGAAACTTGATTTATACAAAGAACATAAAAGAATAATAAAGTGAGGTTTAACATTAATTGATGTGGATAGTTATAGTTTAATCCACAGTATTCATAGTAGGAATCATGTGACTAAGTATGGGTGATTCTGTTTCGATCCATACTTGTCAAATTTTTCTAAGAACTATCATGTATGGAAATGTACAATCTGGGACTAATTATGGTTGGCTGTAGTCAAATTCATATTTGTCAAGATTTTATGAAATGTCATGATATGACAAATGTGAACAACTATGGATCGGTTCACAAAACAACATTCGACTGAAAAGCATGAAATTTGACGTGAGAAATGGTGAACGCATATGGGTCAGTTCACCTAATAACATTCGACTGGAAACATGAATCCGTCATGAGTAAGGATGAACACCTATGGGTCGGTTCACCAATACAAAAATTTGAACGGGCAAGGGTGAACACCTATGGGTCGGTTCACCGAAACAAAGTTCGCAGAAAAGCACATGCGACTAAATATGGCCAGTCCTGTACCAACCTTTTACTTAGTAAAAAACTTTTAGAAAACTGACTGATAATTGAAGAAAAATGACTATTAAATGCATGAGAAATATGAAAGATAACAACGCCAAAATCCGGGAAGTTCCTGGTGACTACCTACTAGTCACAAGTCAAGTTTTAGAGCTTACAGGCCGAACCTATATCTCTGATGCCATATTGTAACACGCCACTTGGATAAGTGGACCGTTACGTGTATTTAAGGCGTGTCATCAAAGCATAAGGTAAATGTCCTAAAACATTAACTGGCCATAAAGGAAATACCGGAATCAAACATCGGTAATCCAAACATAAGCTCAAAACATGAAAAGTAAATAATGAAGGAAATGACTAAATAATGTCCAAATAAGCAGAATAATGTAAGAAGTGCATAAAGTAAGAATTCTGGATAGCTTCCATGCAATGCACATGCTCTCAGAATCCTAAGAGCGTCCTGGTATACCTGTCGTTAGAACATAAAAGGAACTACGGCTGAGCATAACGCTCAATGAACGGATACAAAGCATGATAAGAAATACTGAAATGAAGCAAATGATGAAATACTGAAGTTGTAAGACTGATAAGTAAGGTTGCAGCGGAAATCTGTGTATAATCTGAAAAGTATGATTTATAAATAATAAAGCTGAACTGTTATCTGTTATATCTGAAAACATGCATTTACTGTATTTTAATTGCCAAGAGATTATATAGGTCATGTGCTGAAACAATTGTTGCATGAATAACTGGAGGGGTGACCTCGTCATGCTGTAGAGCGGTGACCTCTAAATAATGTGTTGGGTGGAGGGATCAGCTCCAATGTGAAGGATGCATAGCACACATCACATTCACCTGATAACTGTAAACTGATAAGCCTAGGATGCATCCATACACCCCACTAATAATACTGATAAAATGGCCAAGCTGAGTTGAATGGGATATTGTAGGATATCACTCTCCTACAGGTGAGTCATGACACCGGTGCCTCAAGTGTCATGGTTATGGTACCTTCGTAACTAGTAGAACTAACTGGTCATGCTTATATATAAGGCTCAGGCAATATCTTAGTCATTAAAATGATTCTTGATAATTAACATGTACTGGGGAAAACATTTGGCTGCAGACAGGAAATCCTAATCATGCACAGAAAGGAAGTCCTTACTGAAAGGATGGAAGGAAGACTGAACGAACAATACTCGGGCTTCACGGAAGCTACAATAATAATAGACGCGATTAAGTTATCTGATCTTTATTTAATTTACTGATCTTATCGGCTTCTCATTTATTTATTTATTTCTGAACTTCTTTACGTATGTTAACTGATAAATCTGATCTTTCTTATAATTCTTTTTAATGTATTATCGACCTACTATTAATTACGGTACAAACGTATTTTAACGTGATATTAATACTATAATAGGTAACTCTGCTAAAAATAGAAAGTTTCCTATATTAGAATGTTTTCAAAATCGTTTATAATTTCTATAATAAAATTATACCCTTTTAAATATATAAAACTATTTTAATTTAATTTATTTAAATATACAATTAAAACATTTATAAAATTAAGTAACAAAAGGTATAATTTAAAATCTTCATTTTTAATGTTTAAACTATATCCCCAGCCTACCGAGATACCCCTTCTCGGTCGTACTAAAACAAGTAACAAAATATATAAAATCTGCTATATGAATTAGCGACAGAAAAACTGTCACTAAAAACTGTGTGACTAAAAGATGATATTTAAAAACTGTCAATTATAATTCTGTGACAGAAATTTGTGTCACTAAACCGTCGCTAAACTTAAAATAAAACTCACTATTTCTGTCCCAATTCTAGGTACTGATTTCTAGTACGGTTCCTACTGTATTCTTGTTTCTTCCCACTGTTTTCTATATTTTTCCCACTACTTTTGCTTTTAGAGTTCTCACTGTTTGTTAGTGGTTAAAGTTCCCACTGTATGTGCAGTGGTTCCCACTGCTAGTGCAGTGGTTCCCACTGCTTACAGACCCAAACACCCCTTTTCTGCCAGCTAATCCCAAACACCCCTGCTGTGTATAAAACCAAACACCCCTGCTGCGTTATTTGTGGTTCTCACGTGTTTCTAAACAAACACACCTGGTGGTGTTTTGTTTGTGGCCGTCCAACCCAAACCACCACCCGTCTAACAGTTTGGACAGAAACCCACACCGAGACACTAGTGTGTCTCGGTTCCCGTGCACAACACTAAAACCCAACGTGAAACATTTAATTCGTGATTACCTTTTATTTTATAAGATTCTTCCTGTTTAAACATGTATTTGTAGATTTGTAAAAGAGAAAGGAGGGTGGATTACCTTTATACGATTTGGAAAACACAACAAAACCCATGAATTGATCAAACAAGAACAATCAACCTGTCACCCTTTTGTTTCTGATCTCCATCCGGCGGTACCCTTTCCAAAACCCGAGCCGTTTCTTTGTTTTTTTTTGTTTACTGTTTGACAAAGAGGGATTACTCCCGTATGTTTATTTTGCACAAGTGGGCCGGCTCAAGCCCAAAACCCCTCTCTTTGTTTGACTTAAAACGCAGCCCACACAACATACACACATTCTAATATTCTGTGTCGTGTTTTATTTAGACGTTTACGTTCGTAAATTCTCGTGGTAAAACTTTAAAGTGTAATATTTATTAACTGAATAAAAGATTTATGGAATACTCGAATAATTACTATTATTTATTATCTAAATAAATAAATTTGTTAATATTTATTGACTGCGTATAATTAATGTTCGAGGACTTTTAAAAGCGGGTTTTACATTCATTATTTAACCTTAGGGTTTCAAACTTTACAAAATTTATTCTTATAGCTTTTAATTTCATAAAATGATACTTTTGGCCCAAAATGGTTTATAGTTTCAAAAATGATAGTTTTGGTCCTTAAACTTGTAAAATCACATAAGAAACTCAAAAATGATCCAAATGATCTAGGATTTGAAAACAAAGTTTATGAACACATTTATAATCATAATAACAACATTTCTTCATAATTATAGCTTTTCAAATGGGTTTGTGCTCATTAATTTATGTAAATTACAAAACTAGGTTTTTAAGACATCTTTAACTTATAACTTTCATTTAAAATGATGAAATGACTTAGTTTCTTTTAGATTATCTTTCTAACATAATTTTGGTATTATAAAAAGTCAAAGAAATTATTATAACAAGATCAAAGCCTTGGTTAACATATATTTACCTAGGTAGCTCCAAAATGGCTCCTTATTTTTTTTTTTTTTTTTTTTTTTTGGGTAAAAGGGTCTCATCCCCGGTAAAATATATTCCCAAAAGCGTTGAAGTACAATGGAATGTAGCGGCAATGCTACATTAACCTCAAGCATACAGCTTGAACAACCACTAAATCATATGACATGCCATATGATCACTAACAACCAATTACAAAGCATATTACACCAATAGGAAAAAACCACCTAAAGGTGCATAAACAATAAAAATAAGCAATAATCATGGTAAATGAGAAGTGCGAACATCCGGCTGACGAGAGCCATGTCGATCATCAATCTCAATATCTTCGTCAGTCTCGCTATCAGCATTAATCACTTCATTTGTACGACCACCACCATCCTCCCAATCAGAATCACCATCTCCTAAACCACTTAAAGCACCAAACGAATTCTGGTTACTTGTACCCGGTTTACTAGGATCTAATCCAAGCACTTTATTATTCAAAAAACCTCTCTTAAGAAGTGTGCCATCCTTCTTGGGATCACTTTGTGACACGAGGTTACCTTGGGAAGACTTCTTCGACTGATAAGCCTTAGAACTTTCCCCTTTCTCAACTTGACGATACTGAATGTTTAATGAAGGCTTAGTAAGCTTAATACCAGCAACTACATGTTGCTTCTTGTTCTTTTTACTCTTCTTACTCCTAACAACCTCAAAACCGTCAACAGTTGTTGTAGCTTCCTCCATGTTGCCCACCTTCTCAACCACCACCTGTTTAGGAATCTTAGGGCATTTAGTATCCACATGATCAAAAATAAGGCAATTAGAACATCTTGGAGGCGTCCACTCATACTCAATATCAATAGTCACCAAAGTATGCCCTTTATCTTTTCCTACCGGTATAGCAACAACTAAAGATTTTTTGAGACATTCTTCCGCTGAAACCTCAATAAGGGCGCGAGCAAAAGTGCTCCTACCCCATGGATCAATGCACATATTGCTAGTAAAAGAATCTAGCATGATCGGCCTCCCAATCTGAGAAGTAATCAAACTAAGACCAATTTCCGAGTAAGCAACAATAGGTACCCTATGTAGTTTAACCCATACCGGTGCCTTCTTGATCTCCATTTTTTGCAAATCAGTGTTAGAAGACCAAACATTAAGAATCAAGGGAACCTGTCGGATAAGCCACGGTCCATTTTCCAATACACCTTCCATACCACTTTGAGTTTGAAATTGAAAAAGAAAAAACTCATCATGCAACTTTACACGCTTTAAACCAAATTTAGCCCAAGCATTCTTGACATACTTCTCAACCAAGGGGAACGCAAGACGCTTTCCAATGAAATATCCAAACAACGTATACGTTAATTTAGATCGAACTTCTTCAACAACATCAAAAGGAAGAGCCACAGCAGCCCCAACTACTTGCTCGTCACGATGTAATTCCTTAACTTGAATAGATTTAACTTTTTGTACAGGTTGTAAGAATGATGCAAAAGAAGGTATACCATTCTGTGTAATAGATACACCACCAACAAAATCATCAAGCGAACCATGCTGTGATACACTATTAATTTTAGAACTAATAGGGCCCCATGCAGCAACAGCCGCATCCTTCAAACCTGTATCATTCACACCCAACGAATTCTGAACACTACCATCCTGTAACTGAACCAAACCAGCTGAATCAGCGACACGATTACTTACATCAGCTTGCCTAGATATTGTGTTAACCTCTCTTCTGCTCCCATGCAAAACAGATGAATCAGTATCTCGTTGCGCATGATCTGTCTGAGAAACATCACCAAACAGGCCCGAACTGTTATTAGGGTCAGCGATAAACTCCCCCGTTACACTCGACTGTTTAAGCCGAGCCATGCGTGCACGCAGTGCCTCCCAGTCAATCGGCTGTGCAGAAGTAGCCTCCGCCATATTACCCTTATCACCGGTATTTTCCATCTCTCCTGTGCGCATCAAAAACAAAACAATAAAACCAACCGACACCAAGAAACCCTAAAATCAAATTAGAGCTTCAAACCAGCAACCAATCACGTCAATCCATGTGTCCAGTAATCATAAAATAATAGAAACACAAAAAACCCTAATTCCTACTACGTGAAATCCGAAACAAAACCTTACAAAATCAAAATCAATAACTTTGTAGCAGAAACAATAAAACGTTCTATAAAGGCTAATCAACAGGATCAGTCTTAATGAATTAAATAATGGAACAGGATTAAAACCATCAAAGGGAAGAAACCCTAGATCAGGAATTAAAACCTCCACCAATAACTCAAAAAACACGAACCCTAAATCAAACCTAAATAAAAACGTAATATGAATCCAGAAACAAAGGAGGAGATCGATTTATAAAAGGAGAAACCAACCCGAATCCTAAATAGCCGCCGCCTATGAAAACCCTAGTTCAAAAACAGCTTTGATTTAGATCTTAAATGAAAACCCTAGATCCGATTAGAACACAAAGAGTATTATAATCAGATAGGAATAATCACAGAGATTAAAACAAATTGAATCCGAAACAGAAAATGATCAAGGTGGCCGGAATTTAAGAAATAAGGTGGCCGGAAATCACCATAATAGAGAGAGAAAAATTAGGGTTTTCCTCCCAAAATGGCTCCTTATGACTTCTTATGAACACAACTTGTTATCAAAGCTTCAAGAGCTTCAATGGCTAGCTTCTAGACCTGTTTTTTGGTCTTGTGGGATGTCCTAAGACATATATATAAGTTGAAATAGAGAATGGGTATGAGATACAAAGGAAACGAGGTGCAAGTTTCAAATGAAGGTATACGCCCCTATTTATAGTTGTTATGACCCTTAGCGTCCAAGTTTTGCATTCAAATGTGTAAGAAGGATAGAGGGGTGACTAATGAAGGCTAGTGAAGATCTACACAAGTTCATAGCTTGTAGCTTAGTCCTAATCATTCCTTGTGGTCTAAAATGTGTCACGGCAACATGTTGATAAGAATGGTGATGTGTAGCAAGCAAGGAGGTGATCCACCAAACTTTCACACTCCTAAAATATCTTAGGATAAATAAATATCTGGTTTTAAAACTTGGAATGGAGAGAAATGGTTTGAAAATGAGTTTTGGAAGGAAAATGTAAAACCGGATTCAAAATCTAGGGCTTGTAACTTATGCTTCGTGTTTTTGGTGATTAAGGGCTTAGGAATGTGATTAGTGAATGATTAGGGCTTATTTAGGGTTTAGACATTCTATTTAAGAGATTTGGGTCCTTGGTTTGAAGTTTAACAAAGGTTTGATGTGAAAATGGGAATTATACATTTGTAGAATAGGGTTTTCTAATGATCTAGGGTTTAATCTTAGCAAATGTGATTATCCTCCTCTTATCTACTGATGTAAACTTAATTTAGGTCCTAGACATTGTGTCTTAAGTGTCCAATGAGTTCTCACACTTGGTTTAAGGGTTTAGTTAGGGTAAACATGTCTAAAGAGTGAAAATACCTATTTTGACCCAATTTACAAGTCATGCATTGAAATCTTGTACCTTGTGCATTAGGGTACTAGTACATTGTATTTGTGACAATCCGTCAATTTATGGTTGATATTTTATTCTCAAATATTATTTAAAACATTATTTTAATGTTATATTATGAACTCACTTATTTTTGGGAAGAAATTTGGATTTACGTCTTAAAGTAGCATCGACTACGTCTAAACCGGAGGATTCTACGTTACGTGCATACGTTTACATACACCGTTTTGGTGACAGTCCGACACTTCAGAAAATAAATTTATCCGTGAATATTATTTTGGGATTTTAAATTTGTGTTGGTTCATAAACTCACAAATTTACGAGAAGAGATTAGGACTTACGATTATAATTTAACGTCCTTTACGACTAAACCGGAAACCTTAGGATTACGTATTTACGTTTTCGAACTCCTTTTTTGATGAGACAATTTTTATAAGATTCATTTTGTGCCGTTGATTCATAATTTATAAAAACGTTTTTCGTAAAACGACCCGAGGGCACGCAAATCAAGGAAACTAGAATCGAGGAATACCCGTAAATTAGCGGGATGGGACAAAACAAGTTTATCCCACCCCGCTATCTATGGGACGCCCCAAAGAGGACACCACATCTTTGATGTGGAACCCTTGTAACAAAATAGCTTACACTTGTAAGCATAAGCTTAACAAGTAAGCTACTTGTCCCACTAAACTAACAAAACCACTCATACTTACCATTTGCTTATACCAACACATGCAAAACAACTCAAAACACTCTCCTCTCACCCTCCATTGCCATCCCACTTCACTATTCAACACCATCATTTGATCTTTTCTAGCCACAAGTTACATGTTATCTAGCCATATTATGAAGGACTCTTGAAGCTCTATTGATTGGTGGTCATTTTAACATCCAAGGAGAAGTTTTGTTAGTGTCTTGGGGCTGATGTAAGGATCTACATGAAAAAGTGTTAAAATCATGATGTAAGGACTAGGCTGTATAAAACAGTGAAGAAACTTATGATAAACTGTTAAAATGGCATAGATTATTAAAGAAACAGTCAGGTATATGATTTTTACACATGTGGAGAGTTGGCCATGCAATAGAATCATTAGGATGAGTGAGATATGATCAAAACAATATTAGAGTTCAAATCTGCATAGACTGTTTTGGATGATTTTTATAAAATACTTAAAGGCTGATTCAACAGTAGCCATAGCAAAGCTAAATGGAGAACATATCATGTAGTTTATGCCATAAAAATTTGGGCTTCTATCTCTATATAGAACTCTAGATATGGCTATTTTGGTGAACATGAAATTTAAAATCAGATTTGTATAATAAAAACTTATATAAAATAAGCACTCACTTATATATTTATAAAATATATACACATGAAAACCCACTAACAATTAATAGTAATTATAAATAAGAATTTCATATATTATGATATAAAATAAGACATTATATAAAAATGGTAGTTTGATAAGTTTTATAAGTTATAAAACTATAAACAAGATTTTTACGTCTTTTCGGCTAATACCGTAAAATTAACGTTTTTCGTCAATTAAAACTTAAACGGTCGGATCCGTCTAATGTAAACTTTTTAAAAGTCATATACTGATGTATAAGTACCTAATACAAGTAAAAACCGATAAAACCCGAACTATATGACATACGGACATTAACGAGCTAAGTTAGCATATTTGGACTAATGATTTAACTAAATAAGTTAAACACTTAAAAAAATTACATATTGGGCTTAACCCATTTGGGCCCAACATATAAAGTATAAATACTGATAATACAAGTATAAAATGGATTAATACAAGTTAATGAACTTATAATAGGCTTATTGAACCTAAAACATGTAAATAGGTAAAACTAGTAAACTAGTAAAAGGTTACCAATACATAAACACAAAAATGAGTGAATGAGAATATATAAACCCACTTGATCATCATCATATGTATAAAGTCATCATATATATACATAATTTTTATTTTTATAAAGTCATTGGACAAGAGTCTAAGACGAGTATTATTTGTCTAGGTTTCCGTGATTGAAGCACGTACCGTACATCCGAATTACCGATAACCCGCTTTCCCACATCAACGTGAGTTCATAGCCTCGCACTCTTTTAAATGTTTTTATAAAATGCTTTATAAACCCGCGAGGGAGATAACATGTTAGTTTTTATGAAATAGGACACTAGTTGTCCCGATTGTTTGTTTATTGATTTGGACCCGAATGATTGTATGACCCGATGAATGATTAAATGACCCGATAGATGAGATGAAATGGATTATTAAAGTTAGGGTATGTCACTAAAAGTCCCATTAGCATGAATTGTGAACTACCGGGATTTGGTAGACGCTTATGCATGTAATAGTACTATTTGGGGACGATCACCCCAGTTCGCGCCTTGACGGTTGATCCCCGTCGTGCCACATTGATTGGTAAGCGAATTTATGTATGAGAAGATTTACACAAGCGTGATTATTGTGACGACACGCTAATTTAGATAGGCAAATGATTGTCGGGTTAGCTACCCGTTGTTTATTGTAGTAAGGTAACAATGTCATGCGGCTTATAATAATCCAAATAACGAAAATAATGCTTTATGCATTGAATTACGATATATCGCCTGACTAGCAATACAGGGTCATATTATTGATATTATGTTTGTGTTTTGGTTTTACATAACCATATTCATATAACGGTTTTTATTTAACTCTACACGACGTTATAAAACGTATTGTATGATATTTTTACGACATTGGTTCGTATAATGGTTTGAAGGCGAAAGCCTATATAGTGATTTTGACAAGGATTTGTATAAAATGTTTTTGGCCTATTTCATGGTCTACTATAAAGATTTGTACAAAAATGATTTTCGGTAATAATTATATACCGATGATACATTGATGGTTTTATTAAACTCTATGAATTCACTCGGCGTTATCGCTGACCTTTTCTTTTAACATGTTTTGTCTCAGGTACTTGAAGGTAATTCTCGGGAAGACAACAAGAATTCATGGCCCTCACTTAAATGATAATTTCCATTCAAATTCTTTGTAAAACTTGTATGAAATACAATGACTTGGGACCTATGTAACTTTGATATTTATGAATGGAAATGCTTTATTATTAAACGACGCGATTTTTAAGCGTTGTCCATGATGTGCGTAATGTGCTATCCCGTAACACCAACGAGTCTTCCGCTATATTGAATTGTATAAATTTGGGGGTGTTACAGTTTGGTACCAGAGCTCTCGTTATAGAGAACGAAAGATTTTTAAAACTAAGGTTATGAATAAAACATTTCAAAATCTTTTAACTATAAACATTTTTCTAAAAATGTCTAAAAATCTTTTGACTATAACGGTGCCGAAGAATTTCCGAGTTACTGACAAGGCCAGACTGAGAAGTGTTATTTTAATATATATATATATAACTTGGATTATATATATATATATATATATATATATATATATATATATATATATATATATATATATATATATATATATATATATATATATATATATATATATATATATATATATATATATATATATATGATGTAATTTGATTATATGATTGTTTGATGATTATTTTTGATATTTATACGAGGTATTTATACGACGTAGATTGTCACAAGGAACCCTAAATCCCCTAGTAAATTAATCGAAGCTATTTTCGTAAGAATTCTAGCTATCCTAGATCTAAACCAAGTTGTGGATGTTGATGATCCCAACAAATGGTTGATATTCGTAGAAATGTAGATATTAGTTGATTAGGATATTGAAGAAGAATTGGCGAGATTAAATCTGATATCGATGTCATGATGATCTTTCCTTATAGAGTGGAGTTTGACAAAACGTTACCACCTAGAAAGATGTCATCTGATTCGTTGTCATCCAATTCTTAAACTAAAATCGAAAGGGTGAATGTTGCACTTGAGGCTGTCAATGGAACCATTACCCAAAAGCCTCATACTAGTGACTCATTTGATACCTTTCCGAGAAGTCTAATTGAATGATCGAGTCATTTCATACTAGTGACTCATTTGATAACTATTGTTGTAAGAGCTATAGGATTGGAAATTAAGTGTTGTTCATATTGAACTTTTTTTGCCCTATTAAGGTCTAAGAATAAGGTTGAAAGTATTGGAGAACGAGGTAGGATATCGCATTGAGTATGATTTGGCTGAAACTTGAATAAAAGTAAAATTTAACTTTTATGGAATATGAGATTGATAAGGTTAAGTTATGTGATTGAATTATAAGGTTTTAAATGATTGTTGGTTCGTGTTAAGGGTTGTTCCTAGGCCATTGTCCAATGACGAGGATGCCCAATGTCCAACAAATAAATTGAAGAAATCTTCTTCTGAATTGGGACCGATGTATCTTCCGGGACAGGTGGGACACCTAATGACTCTTGTAGATTAGTATTCATTGTGGTGTCTTTTAAAAATAATCCCTAACTTAACTGAGACATCAGTTGGTAGGATGAGTTCATGAAATTGTATGACATGGTGACACATAATGTGTTACGGTACAATTTTGACTTGTTTGTGATTAATGAAAAGACTACATTTGATTGCTAAATTCTACATGTATCGATGTTATCTATCCTTTATTGCTTCATCCAAATGATCGAATTAGTGATGCAACCATTGAACAAGTACTCATCTCGAATTGAGTTACGTTGTGGATTATTCTCTTTGTGTTCCTGAGTGCCATCGAGGTCATGAACCTCATGATTAATTGGCTAAAGCTCATTTCCTAGCATATTGTAGTTAATTATTGGTGAACAACATTTCATCACTCTTTTGCAGATCACTCATTGTTTTTATAAGATTAAACAGTATCCCTTGAGAAAAATTGAATTTTCATCACTATAAGGATTATTTAAAGTGAGATTTATAAGTAATCGTTATCGAAATAACGTTGTTTATGAAACACCTTGGAAAACTTAATTGTTTTCATAACAAAGAAAATCTTTGTAAATTTATTTTTGATTCTTATTTAAGAATTAAGCATGAAAATGTTTTTATTATAAACATGATGATAAAATTTTGACGAACTGAGTATTGCATCGTTAATCTTGAAATTGTATATAGATGCGCGCCTACATACAATTTGGAATGGACCATGCAAGGCTGATTAGTAGTCACCATAAAAACTGATTAATAAACACTACATTTTCTTTAAAGATTGTGAAAGATTAAATTTTATGAGATCTGCAAGAAGTGAAAAATAGGGACATAGTGTTAGGGACACCTACATATGCGCCTGTAGCATCTATTCTTCTGAGTCGAATTTAATCATCTATGGAAATTGTCTTAATTGACAATTGATATTCCCTTCTTGTCCAATTCTCCCGTAGTGAGATTCTTAGGAAAGTATCTGATTACCGAGTGTTGATACACGATTGGATGTATCGACGTTCCTATCATTTCTTTTGATTTGATTTCATTTGAATAACCTGGGTAACGATCCGAGGAGCTTTCGAATGCGTACTCAAATTATGAAAACATGGGATATATTCATATTCATTAAATGTTTTCGTCTGTATCTGATTTGAAATTCTCTCCCGTAGATTATGAGTTGACCTTAATCTTTTAAGGTTAGTTATGTCTCCTAATATCCTTGAATTTGTGAAGGATTATGAATTATTATTAGACTTTTGAGAAGTTCACATCTTATCGACGGCAATAAAACTAGAAAGTTGATAATGCCATTAGAATGGATTGATTGATTATGACATGACGACATTGTCTTAATTGATGGGAACTCGAGTAGAATTCCCCTAAAAGATAAGATGTTGATTATCAGAAGTGATCTAAATAATTCTTGATGGATGACCATATCCTGCATTTAGACTTAAAATTATACCATGAATGGTTGTGAATTAGTCATAGATATTATAATCTAGAAAGAACCTAATATGAATTTATTAAAATATGTTTCTGTTATCTGAAACTTCAGAAGGTATTTGTTGGTAAATTACCTATACTTTTGCCATTAAGGCAAGTTGAAATTGGTATTGATTATATTCCGGTGCTGCACCTGTGGTGTGTGCACTGTACGTCAGCACCATCTGAATTAAAATAATTACCGTACAACTGAGAGAGTTGTCGGAGTAAGCTTTTATTCTACAAAGCTCGTCATCATGAAGAGCTATGGTGTTATCATTTCTTATGATTATTGATTACCATGAACTAGGTAAATTGACGATTAAAATCTATATCCACTACCTAAGATGATAGATTGTTCGATCATTTATAAGGCTCTAGCGTATGTTTCAAAAATTTGATCCATGGCATGGTTATCATCAATTTCGCATCCGCGAAAAAGATTACCTATTCAAATCACTACATCCAGAACTTGTAATAAACATTATGAGTTTCATGTGATGTCGTTTGGATTGACCAATGCACATGTAACATCCATAAATTTGGTGAATCACGTGTGTAGGCTGTAATATGATAAATTCATGCTTGTGATCATTAAGGACTATTTGTTTGTTTATAAGTATAAGAAGGAGTTAATAATTATTTATAGATCGCCCTGAATTGGCCGAACAATGAAAATCTGTACCTTGAATATTTAACATGTGATTTAAGAATTAATCCCTTATATTAATTGACCGTGTGATTAATTGAAAATGGAATATATTGACTCTTCAAAAATTAAGAGCCCTTTTAAGACTTTGGGTTTTACCAAAAAGAAAGTGCAAATATGTTTTGACAAATATTTTATCAAAAGAATTTTTAAGGAATCATTCCCTTAAAACCCAGAACATTTAACTAAACTCCTGTTTAGGGGTAAATATTTGTGTATACCTCAAGACAACCTAAGAGGGATTGAGGAAACCGTTAAACCATGACTTAAAATTTGAAACGACAATTTTCGCTTTTTAACTAAGAAAATTTTGACCAAAGTATAACCAAAGATTTTTCAAACATTTACGAATCTTATTAATTATTTTTGATAAATCAGCAAAAATCGTGTTAATTAAATTCAAATTTGTTTTGAACATTTTATTATAATTGGTTGAACTGAGAAATTTAAAATTTTTACGTTTACGTTTCATTAAAAGTAAATGTTTATTATTTAATTAATTGTAATAATTATCGACGCTTTAGACGTCGGATTGAGTAAAACAGATAAAAAAATGATAGTCGAGACGAAACTAAAACTTAGAAAATGTGAAGAAAGAAATTTTTAATGAATACGGTCATGATAATTGTTTCATCAGGGAAGGTGAATGTAATTACTAACACGTTATATAGAAAGGATAAAGAATCAATTAGGATGTGTTTCTTAATAATGACTGTGCAAAAATTAATTGTCGAACCATATAAAAATAAACAATGCTTGTAAGAAGGATAATATAAATAAAAAAGGGATTCGCGACTAATATGAATCATTAGAATTGAGAAGCCGATAGCGTTAAATGATTAAAAGGGCACTTATGGTTGCCTAAATATGGAGGATTGTGAGATATAGTCATGTTGGAATCTCGTAAGATTAAGTATTCTATTCATGTCATTTCTGATTTAATGTATCTTTATCTGAAGAAGTTGTACTAATGGCAAATTATGAAGGCAGACATCGCCTCATACATTAGTAAATGTCTAAACTATTGCAAAGATCATCATCTGAATTTGATTCGATTTGGGTCCTCGTCAACAGACTGACCAAATCTACTAATATCATTCCTGTTAATGATAGATTCTTGATGAAGAAATTGACTCTTTTGTATTTAAAGGAGTTATGTAAACTTGGTGTGCCTGTATCGATCATATCTATCAAGATCCTCGCTTCGCAACAAATTTCTAGAGATTTGCTCAGAAGTCATTAAGAACGAATCTTGATGAGAGTACTGTACCACCCCAATCGAAGGGACAAGGTAAAGTAACGATACAAAATACTATAAGTGCTGTTTTATGTTTGAATGATTGACCTTTGGTAATAAACCATATAATGGTTTTCCTTTGGAGAGATTATCATTGATAATCATCGTATTAGGATTGAGATCGAATCTTCTTAGGATCTAAATATTAGAGCATCTGTAAGTAGGAGTTGGGATGAAGACACCCGACATACACCCTTTGTGAGTTGGACATGTCTTTTAGGTTTAAGGTTTCCTATGATGGCGAACCTAACCTTACAAAAATACTCGACCCGCGAGACCTGAAATGATTATTGAAATTAGGATCTGATTATTGACTGCCGGTAGTAGGCAGGAGGTTATGTGAATATGAAATGTAGATCTTGAAGTGCCAGATGGGTAGCGAAGTTATGCCAAAAATTTTAACCATGGAAAAATGAATTGATGATCTGGAAGATCATGGGATATAAGTCCCCGTTGTATGGGACCATTGAGATGATGTAAAAGATTGGTTTGAAAGGCATATAAGCTGGATCTACCCTAGGACTTCAAGAGCTGCGTGAATTATGTTTCTTATATCGAACTTGATAAAATGCCTATCAAGTGAAAATCTGACTATTCCTTAATGAAGTTTAGATCGGCGAAAAGTTACATTCATCAAAAACCTGTGAACATCATGGATAGAGAAGGTAAGTCAACATTAAGTCTGATCTTATTCCCGTAGTTATGTTTGATGAAACTCGTGTATTGTAATGAATTACACTTGTGAGAAAAGACCGAATGTGGAGGAAATACCCACATGGCTTTAACTCTATAAGAAGCGAGTAGTAAGATAAGATGATCTTTGAGGACAAAGATCCTGTTTAGGGGTAAATGTTGTGACAATCCGTCTGTTTATGGTTGATATTTTATTCTCAAATATTATTTAAAAACATTATTTTAATGTTATATTATAAACTCACTTATTTTTGGGAAGAAATTTGGATTTACGTCTTGAAGTAGCATCGACTATGTCTAAACCGGAGGATTCTACGTTACGTGCATACGTTTACATACACTGTTTTGGTGACAGTCCGACACTTCAGAAAATAAATTTATCCGTGAATATTATTTTGGGATTTTAAATTTGTCTTGGTTCATAAACTCACAAATTTACGAGAAGAGATTAGGACTTACGATTATAATTTAACGTCCTTTACGACTAAACAGGAAACCTTAGGATTACGTATTTACGTTTTTGAACTCCTTTTTTGATGAGACAATTTTTATTAGATTCGTTTTGTGCCGTTGATTCATAATTTATAAAAACGTTTTTCGTAAAACGACCCGAGGGCACGCAAATCAAGGAAACAAGAATCGAGGAATACCCGTAAATTAGCGGGATGGGACAAAACAAGTTTATCCCACCCCACTATCTATGGGACGCCCCAAAGAGGACACCACATCTTTGATGTGGAACCCTTGTAACAAAATAACTTACACTTGTAAGCATAAGCTTAACAAGTAAGCTACTTGTCCCACTAAACTAAGAAAACCACTCATACTCACCATTTGCTTATACCAACACATGCAAAACAACTCAAAACTCTCTCCTCTCACCCTCCATTGCCATCCCACTTCACCATTCAACACCATCATTTGATCTTTTCTAGCCACAAGTTACATGTTATCTAGCCATATTATGAAGGACTCTTGAAGCTCTATTGATTGGTGGTCATTTTAACATCCAAGGAGAAGTTTTGTTAGTGTCTTGGGGCTGATTTTCCACAAGATGTTCATAAAGATAGGTGATCTTGAAGTTGATATTGGTATCACAAGTTTTGCCATCTAAATCCAAGCCTTGTTCATCAACCTCATCTTTTCATCACTATGGTGGTATAAGGATCATTCTTCCTATCCTTTTTGTTATTTTGATTATGTAATCTTGTATTTTCTTTTACTTATGTATATGTATATGATGATGAATGATGATTAAAAATATTATGTGGGGATTTGGTGTTGATAGATTTGATTAAAAAGATAAGAATCTACATGAAAAAGTGTTAAAATCATGATGTAAGGACTAGGCTGTATAAAACAGTAAAGAAACTTATGATAAACTGTTAAAATAGAATAGATTATTAAAGAAACAGTAAGGTATATGATTTTTACACATGTGGAGAGTTTGCCATGCAATGGAATCATTAGGATGAGTGAGATATGACCAAAACAATATTAGAGTACAAATCTGCATAGACTGTTTTGGACGATTTTTATAAAATACTTAGAGGCTGATTCAACAGTAGCCATATAAGAGTTAAATGGAGCACATATCATGTAATTTATGCCATAAAAATTTGGGCTTCTATCACCATATAGAACTCTAGATATGGCTGTTTTGGTTAACATGAAATTTAAAATCAGATTTGTATAATAAAAACTTATATAAAATAAGGACTCACTTATATATTATAAAATATATACACATGAAAACCCACTAACAATTAATAGTAATTATAAATAATAAGTTCATATATTATGATATAAAATAAGACATTATATAAAAACGGTAGTTTGATAAGTTTTATAAGCTATAAAACTATAAACATGATTTTTACGTCTTTTCGGCTAATACCGTAAAATTAACGTTTTTCGTCAATTAAAACTTAAACGGTCGGACCCGTCTAATGTATACTTTTTAAAAATCATTTACTTATGTATAAGTACCTAATACAAGTAAAAACCGATAAAACCCGAACTATATGACATACGGACATTAACGAGCTAAGTTAGCATATTTGGACTAATGATTTAACTAAATAAGTTAAACACTTATAAAAATTACTTATTGGGCTTAACCCATTTGGGCCCAACATATAAAGTATAAATACTGATAATACAAGTATAAAATGGATTAATACAAGTTAATGAACTTATAATAGGCTTATTGAACCTAAAACTAAATAGGTAAAACTAGTAAACTAGTAAAAGGTTACCAATACATAAACACAAAAATGAGTGAATGAGAATATATAAACCCACTTGATCATCATCATATGTATAAAGTCATCATATATATACATAATTGTTATTTTTATAAAGTCATTGGACAAGAGTCTAAGACGAGTATTATTTGTCTAGGTTTCCGTGATTGAAGCACGTACCGTACATCCGGATTGCCGATAACCCGCTTTCCCACATCAACGTGAGTTCATAGCCTTGCACTCTTTTAAATGTTTTTATAAAATGCTTTATAAACCCGCGAGGGAGATAACATGTTAGTTTTTATGAAATAGGACACTTGTTTTCCCGGACCCGAATGATTGTATGACCCAATGAATGATTAAATCACCCGATAGATGAAATAAAATGGATTATTAAAGTTAGGGTATGTCACTAAAAGTCCCATTAGCATGAATTGCGAACTACCGGGATTTGGTAGACGCTTATGCATATAATAGTACTATTTGGGGACGATCACCCCAGTTCGCGCCTTGACGGTTGATCCCCGTCGTGCCACATTGATTGGTAAGCGAATTTATGTATGAGAAGATTTACACAAGCGTGATTATTGTGACGACACGCTAATTTAGATAGGCAAATGATTGTCGGGTTAGCTACCCGTTGTTTATTGTAGTAAGGTAACAATGTCATGCGGCTTATAATAATCCAAATAACGAAAATACTGCTTTATGCATTGAATTACGATATATTGCCTGACTAGCAATACAGGGTCATATTATTGATATTATGTTTGTGTTTTGGTTTTACATAACCATATTCATATAACGGTTTTTATTTAACTCTACACGACGTTATAAAACGTATTGTATGATATTTTTACGACATTGGTTCGTATAATGGTTTTGAAGGCGAAAGCCTATATTGTGATTTTGACAAGGATTTGTATAAAATGTTTTTGGCCTATTTTATGGTCTACTATAAAGATTTGTACAAAAATGATTTTCGGTAATAATTATATACCGATGATACATTGATGGTTTTATTAAACTCTATGAATTCACTCGATGTTATCGCTGACCTTTTCTTTTAACATGTTTTGTCTCAGGTACTTGAAGGTAATTCTCGGGAAGACAACAAGAATTCATGGCCCGCACTTAAATGATAATTCCCATTCAAATTCTTTGTAAAACTTGTATGAAATACAATGACTTGGGACCTATGTAACTTTGATATTTATGAATGGAAATGCTTTATTATTAAACGAAGCGATTTTTAAGCGTTGTCTATGATGTGAGTAATGTGCTATCCCGTAACACCAACGAGTCTTCCGCTGTATTGAATTGTATAAATTTGGGGTTGTTACAGTATTAATATCATCTTATAATTTTAATGAAGTCCTATGAGTATTTTTAGACTTGTCCAAAAAGAACTAGGTTAATATTAGGGTTTTTAGGTCATTAATCTTAATGATTCTCTAACTTGGGTAATTAGGTTTTATATCCTTATGTATTCTTATTCTAGGGCTTATATGATATTTTTATGAATTCTCTGGGTTCTACATTCTAAGTTTGTGGGTTTATATAAGTTTATCATATTCTAGGGTTATTTAATTAAGATTAAGGTTCTATGCTATGAAAACTTGTACTTTATGCTTTAATAATTTGTAACTTGGTTCAAGATAAATGTATGATTATATTATGATACTTAGTTAAGTTTTATGTTTTGTTGCAAAATATTAGAGTCTAATTCATTATAGATTAGACTTTATATGCTAATCTTGGTTTTAGGTCATTTTCTTGTAATTAGCTTGTGGTTAGTGAATATTAGTGTTTTGTGATTATTTAACTTTCCTTTATATGGTGGATTAGAAATAGTGTAGAGTGTTTAATAATAGTACATTCTCATTTTATGATTACATTGCTTGAATTATTAGTTTATCCCTTTTTGGTTTGACCAATGCACTTGTTGTATTCATTGACTTAATGAACCGTATGTGTAAGCCGTATCTTGATAATATCGTGATCGTTTTCTTTGATGATATTCTAATCTGAGCAAGGAAGAGCATGTCGAACTCTTAAGTATTATATTGAACTTGTTAGAGAACGAAAAGTTGTACGCGAAACTCTCAAGGTGTGATCTTTGGCTTAGTTCCATATGATTTCTCTGACAATGACTAACAAAAGTGGGGTACATGTTAATCCTGCGAAAATAGAAGCCACCGAAAAATTTGAATGGTCCAACTACTCTAACCAAAGTACGACAATTTCTAGGTTTGGCTGGTTACTACTGAAGGTTTATTGAATGATTCTCTTTTATATCAAAACCATTAACTAAGCTAACTAAAAAGAATGAACCGTATGTGTGGGGCGATGATGAAGAGAAAGATTTTCAAACTCTGAAAGGGAAACTCTTCAGCACGCCGATCTTATCGTTACCTGAAAGAATTAAAGATTTTGTTGTTGTTCGTGATATATCTCTTGAAGGATTTAGAGCTGTTTGATTTGTATATGCTTGTAGGAAACTTAGAAAGAAGGAGGAAACTGCTCAACCCATGACTTGTAGTTGGCGGTGATTTTTACTCCTTGTCTATTGAGACATTAATTGTATGGCACTAATGTACGGTATCCACCGATAGTAAGAGCCTACAATGTATTATGGAGTAAAAAGAGGTAAATAAGACTTTAAGTGATTACGATTGTGTTATTCGTTATCATTTGGGAGGTAGGAGCAACTTACAATGGATTCATTGTTAAGCTCTCGAAAACTCAGTCTGGATTTAATTCAATTTGTGTCAATATTGATTGATTGATTCTGCTCATTTCATTCCGATAAATAAAATGATCGCGCGAACTAAGAATCGTTTGCTAACCACTCATAGTAGACATGAAAGTCATGATAATGTGAAGTGAAAACCTTTGGAATTCGAGGTTGGTGGAAAAGTTATGCCAAGGTTATCACCATGGAAAAAGGTGTTATATATTTTGGAAAACGTGGGAAGTAAAGTCCTCGTTATGTTTGGGACCATTCGAGATGATATCGAGAGTAGGTCCGGTGGCATGAAAACTTAAATTACCTCGATAGTTACATGGAAATCACAATACTTTTTCATATGTCGAACCTAAAGAAATTTCTTCCCAACGAAGACCTTATTATCCCTTTTTGACGAAGTAATCGACGGTAAGTTGCATTTCATCAAAGAACTTTTTGATATTATCAATAAGAAACTTAGGCAACTGAAGCAAAGTCGTATTCCTATTGTCAAATCTGATGGAACTCAAGACGAGGACAAAAATTCTTTTAACTCTTTGATTTCAACGAGCGATCGAGGATGAACGCAAGTTGATCTTCGGGACGAAGATCCCAATTTGGTGGGGATGATGTGACAATCCGTCAATTTCAGTTCGTTATTTTAATCTCGACAATTGCATATTATATGTTTACTGATGGTAGTAAATCGTACACGTTTTAGGAAAAACGCGTATGAGCGGCAAGTATTAAGTCTTACGCTTTAGGAAAAACGTAAAACCGAATAAATGCGGGTTCGTTCTCGAAGGAGGTGTGTGAATTAAGTGTTCCAATTATATAAAATCCAAGTTTGGATTAGTGACGTTTTTAGTTTAAGAGAGAAAAAATAAAGACGAGCTACGACTACGATTAAACTACGACGATTTGACGTAAAACGCGAACGTAAATACGTAAAACGGGATAAAATTAAAAAATAAACCTAAAAATTAATTAAAATTGAAAAATAAGTCTAAAATAATATAAATAAGAATAAAAATGCAATAAATATATTTTAAAACCTTTTATTAATTAAATATTCAATTTTAAATGCTAATTAAAGCCCTAAAATTAAATATAATTAAGAAAAAGCCCAAAATATTATTTTATAAATGCAACATTAAAAATTCTATTAAAAGGTTTGAAAAAGTTAAAAAAAAACCCTAGAAACAAAAATGGCGACTTAATTTTTTCATACGATTCTACTTGTATTTTCGTTTAAATCATGCTATCAATTAACAATGGGGTTTTTATTTTCGTCTAATCTTGATTGGTCGATCTAACCCTTTTTTAATTGGTCTATTGGTTTGACTAAAGTAAGGTGTTTCGTCCTTTTGTGCTCCCATTTATTGTTTGTCGGTAATTGAGTACTGGATCTACTCTTTGTTTTTTATTAGGGTTTTTTAAGAGTTCGTATATTTGGGGTTTTGTGGTGGGGTCCGATTGGTGTTGGTCGACTGAGGGGATTTTTAGTTTCTCACGTGTCAAAGTAATTGGTTGCAGCATTAAATCACTGTCCCTTTCATAATCATTTTGGCGGCTGACCTTTCTTGGGCTGACCTTAAATCCATTTAAGGTTCTGATTAAGTTAGGGTTTTTGTTGCAAGGTATTATTTAAAGGCTGAATTAATCGTTGCAACATTATCTATAAATTGCTTTGATTGGTGGATCCGGTGGTGTGTCGGCTGACCTTTGATCTTCTTGGCGGCTGACATTATCAAGTGGTGCAATTTGGCGGATGACATTATTGGTCTGATATTCATTTTATATTGAAATTAATTTAGTGTCGCTATTAATTTTCTAGGGGTCTTTGAATCTGGGTTTTGGTTATCGTTAGTTTTACGATTAAACAAAAAAAATAGTTACTGTTTGTTTAGGGTTTATTTTTCGTGGTTAGGGCTGTGTTTGATTGAACATGGATTCGAGCAATGAAAGTGATAAGCCATTGTTCACAGGTTGGAATGATAGGGATATGGTGTCTAATCTTAAGGTTTTAGTAACGTTAGAGGAGATATCTAATTTGTTTTCTATTCCTTTGAATACTGTGCGTGACATTGAAGTGTTTGCAAATGGTGTTAAGGCAAACAAATTTCCTAAATGGTCTACCTTACCCAAGGAGACCACTACGCTTTATTATGAAGTTTTGTGTGAACGCCATATGAATCTTACTAGCAAAACGTCTTCACTCAGTTCAGGTGGTTCGAGTGTGCACTCAGCACAAATGGCTAAGGAAACAGATGAATCTATTCCAAATGTTTCCTCTTCTTGTGATGTATCTTTGGACCTTGCAGCTAAGGCTGCAACAATTAATGGTATGCAACCGTGTAATCTACATGAGGTTTTGAAATTATTTGGTGTAACGATTTGCACGGTTGGTGATGCGGGTGAATTTATGCATGAATTAAGAATGAAGAAACATCCTTTGTGGGGATTGATCTCACATGACCGTGCTAAAGAAATTCTGGAATTGCTTTGCAAATTTGAAGTTGATATGGTTACGTCTACTAATGGAGGTATTAATGCAGTCTCTTCTTCGTTTAATTCTGATAATGTCTATGAAGGGGTTAATATTTCTATTCCTAAGAAGGTTGTTGAGAAAGTAAATACTCGCTACCAAAACACTTTATATGGTTACTTTCTTGGTAAAAGGATTGCATTTCCTGTGGTTGAGTATTTTGCTAAGAATAACTGGGCAAAACATGGTCTTAAGCGTATCATGATGAATGAGAAAGGTTTTTTCTTTTTTCAATTTGGGTCTAGTGAGGGTCTTAATGCGGTTCTGGAAGGTGGTCCGTGGATGGTTCGTAATTCACCAATTTTTCTTAAGAAATGGACTATGAAAACGAATCTTCTAAAGGAGGAACTAACTCGTATTCCGGTATGGGTCAAGTTTCATGATGTCCCGCTACAGGTATTTGAAGAGGAAGGTATTAGTTTAATTGCTTCGTTTCTTGGTAAGCTTATTATGATGGATAATTATACTGATAAGATGTGCAAAGAGTCTTGGGGTCGGTGTAGTTTTGCTCGTTGTCTTATTGAGATGAATGCTGATTCGGAGTTTATAGATAAAGTTACTATTGGTGTCCCTGATCTTGAAGGCTCTGGTTGTACTAAGGAATTAATTCGTGTTGAATACGAATGGAAACCGCCTAGATGTCATACTTGTAATATTTTTGGTCATTCCTTTGATTCTTGTCTGAAAAATGTTAAACCTACAATGGTTGAAAATGTGACAACTCATGTTGATAATGATGGATTCCAACAAGTGCAAAGTAAGAGGAAGAAGTACAAAGGTAATTTAGGGAATCAAGTTCCGAGAGGTGTTCCATTGAGTAAGGTTTCCCAAATAGGAAAGACGGTTGTTTTTCGTCCAAAAACTCGATTGGATACTACAAGTACGAGTGGTGATAATAGTAGAAAGTTGAATACTACATCGGGTCAGTTGCAGCAGACGAGTAATCCTAATGGTCCGAACAAGGGTAAAGCTCAAATGAGCAGTGTTTCTACATCTAATAAATTTTCATCTTTGTCCATGCCTGGTATTGATGAAGAGGTTCAACTAAGCGAGGAGGATAATGAGGAGGGAGTCGAGGTTGTCTTTGATGAATCGGTGAATCTTCTCAACACTAATTTTGGGGCAAGCACTCCTACTGGCTGATCCCATGTTTATATTTTATTATGTTTCTCGTAACTTTATGTTATCATCTTGGTTCTTGTCTAGTTTATTTATTTCCAGTATTCTAGACTAGTTAATGTTTATGGCCTGTCATAAACATTTTGTTTAACAAGCTGCCTGTAGCTTGCGGTTAATGTGGCATTTCAGCCACATTCCTTGTACTTCAACGCTTTTTTTGGTTCTATTTACCGGGGTCATTGTTACCCTTTTACCAAAAAATACTCAGTTATATTATTTAAAGACTAAAAAGTATTTTTCCAAAATTTTAAAAACTATTTTTCTATTTTTAAAATACTAAAAACTATTTTTAAACTAAAATAATGATTAAAAATATTAAAATAATGCTAAAATTAATTTGACTATTTCAAAAATCCTAAATTATATTACTATACAGAAGAAAAATTTTAAAAGTTGAAAACAAAACTTTTTTACACTAAAAGACAAAACAGATTTAAATAAAACCCTAATTAAACTTAAATTAAATCTAAAAATTACTTAAAAAGTGAACAGTAAAATATTTTTAAACTAAAAATCTTAAAATACTTTTCTAAATCTCAAAAAAATTTTAAAACTGAAAAATAATAAATTTTTGCACTAAAAGAAAAAAACAGTCAATTAAAAATTAATTTAAAATGCAATTTAATCTAAAGATGGTAAATGAACAGTAACAGAAAAATAAATTAAACAGAAAAATCCGAAATAAAATAAGAAAAATAACAAAATAAAAATCAACTAAAAATTCCTAAAAGAGACCACTAAAGACAAAAAAAGCAAGTAATTGAAAGTGACAGCTGGACTGATTTGTCCTTTACCTAAGCAGTGGTAAGTTTTTCACTAGCAGTGGGAACTTGGTTCCCACTGACAGTTATAAAAAATGGTCTGGGCACTTATGTGCTTGTAATTTGCTTGTTACTTGGTTTTACTTGGATCCAAGGGCACCCCCACAACTAGTTGGGTTGTGGGGAGTCAGATAAATGATAAAAAAAACACAAGTCCAATGCAAGAAATGCACACAAATGACCAAAGCAAGTTACTGTTAAGCAAAAAAGGGGGTTTATGGGACTTTGCTGATCTGGTTGCCAGTTTGGTGAGTTTTGGCTCACCAGATCTTGTTCAATAAGACACCACACTAAACCAAACCAGTTACAATACCTACAAGATAAGATTAGCTAACAACCTACAAGATTTGAAGGCACAATTTACACTAAAACAAGTAGTAAATGGCTTACTGATTACTTGGCAGGTTTTACCCAAAAATGACCATGGAAACTGATTATAACCTATCAATCTTCAAAATAAAAGCTGACTTATCCTAACAATAGCATAATAAGTGAGTTCAGGCAGGTTTTAGGTCAACAGATAGTCAAATTCTACCCTTAAAACCCTAATCCAAACACCCTTTAAATACTGAAATCAACTAATTAACAAACCAAATATAATCAAACTCAAACCAAACTGATTAACCATCACTCAAAGATGCATATAAGACATAAACTAACATGAATGAACAGTTAAAATAACATAATAACAGATTTCCCACAAAATCATATAACTTTCATAAAAACCAAAAAATATTCAAGTAGGGTTCAAGCCTTTTGTAACCTGGCTGAATGCCTTCTACTTGGGCTTTTCAAGGCTTATGAGAGCTTATAGACGTGTAGAGATGCCTGTTGTAGGAATCCAAGAAGGACCCTAGGCTCCAAAATGTCTTCAAATGAGAAAAAATAATGAAATGGAGTCTTGTTGCTATGGAACCCTGCACATCCACCACAACAACAAGGAACAAACTACAAGTAGCAAAGGCTACAAGATTTTGGCTTGTAGCTTTTGCTACAGTAAGTGGTTATAAAAGAGAATTATAAAATATTTTTGCAAAATCTTTAAAAACTGAAACTTTTGAACTATAAAGAAAACTTAACAAAGACTTATTATAAGCTTTAATCCAACGACTAACATCCACTTTCACTTCAGTTAACCCTTGGATTCAAGCTAAGTTAGAGCTTTTGTCAAACTTCAAGAAAGTGGACTTTTCTGAAAATGATTTGTTAACTGAAAAACTTTAAAAACCTTCAAACTAATTTGCATAAATTGAAAATTTAAACTAAGAACACAATAAAGATGGAACACAGATTACTTTGCAATATTTAAACCAACACTTTATATATTCATTGATTAAATTTTTTTACAAAAATAAACCTGGATCATTCATACAAGTGACAAACCACTTGTATTTATACTGAATACAAGAATATTCTAGAATGAAAATGCAAACTAAAACCCTAGCTAGTCTTTTCCTCTTTTGCCCTTTGACGAATTTGAGTTTTTGGTCTTCTAGGCACCCATGTGATGTCCTTGATGTAGCAGGTTGTCTTGGTGTGATCTAGAACGTTAAATAAACCTTTGGGAACAAGTTTAGTTGAGAACCATTGATCTTGTCTGGTACAGGGTTTTGGGGAGAAAGGGACGTGGCAGGGGATGGTCTGCCCATGTGGTGATGTTGGGAAAGGTTTTGAGGGTTGAGTTAGGATTAGGGGACTCTTAATCACTGATCTGGAAAGGATGGATTTAAACCCCTTTGTTTTGGTCGTGATTTGGGATTAGGGTTTATGGTTCTTGGCTGGGGATTAAGGGGTGGTTAAATCTGTTTGGTGATTAGTTTATATGTTTCCTACGTTTTTTGATTTAAACAAAGTTTAACTAACTGTTTT
Source organism: Glebionis coronaria (assembly GCA_025667525.1). Taxonomy (NCBI): domain Eukaryota; kingdom Viridiplantae; phylum Streptophyta; class Magnoliopsida; order Asterales; family Asteraceae; genus Glebionis; species Glebionis coronaria. The sequence continues at coordinate 381,867 of JANFOE010000551.1, forward strand.
AATAAACTGGGGTGAGTGGGTTCATATGTGGAAGAGGGGTGCAATGTGATTGGGTGGTCAAAGGTCAAAGGTGAGGTGGCAGGCGTGGATTGGTTGTGGAGAAGTTTATTGTCTAGTCCATTTTGGTCCTTTGGTTCCCAAACTATTGTCACTTCCCATAATAACAGCCAAAACTGAATAATCCTTTGTAAGCAAGTTTTTCTTTTTACACTTTGGCCACAAAAGTTTTCTTAAACATGAACCAAGGGTTTCTCTTGTAATTTCTTCATATTCCAAGGACTAAACTTGTATTTTCTTGATAATTTAGGGACCTAAATGCAATAAATGAGTTTTTCAAGGGTATAAATTATCAAGTCTTCAAAAGTTAAGGGACCAATCTTGCCAAATCTTCAAACTTCAAGGACTTGATAGGAAAATCATGATTCGGGTCCGGTTCCTTGTGCGGCTTCATTTCCCGTGTTCATTTTTTCTTGATTCTTGTAATCTTTTAGTGAATTCATGATATCTGTACCTAAAATACACAATGAACAAACACAAGCATATATTTGGGTATTTTGATGATATTTTTAGCATTTTAAGCCCGATTTGGACGATGAGACTATGTATAATTACAGTCTCATCACTCCCCCATACTAAACCATTGCCATGTCCCCACGCAATGCTAGAATTAAGTATCTTAGCACCTCCAAATTTCATTTTATGATGACATTTATTAAAGGCATAAACTTAAATAAACGACTACACGCGTTTTAGACATAATGTATTGTTTTCATCACTATTAAGTGACTTTAGGATCATAGAACAAGAACACGTGAATGCTTCGTTAGAAATAATTTCGTCTTCCTCGATTTTCACCCAATTCCATGCTAAGCGTGAAACGAGATCATCGTTATTATAAGTTAGCAACACGATCATATCTCATGAGTGTTAATTATACACCTAAACTCCCTTATTCCTAATTGGTATCTCTTATATTTTATTTTTGTCTTAATGATCACGAGGATACATCATTGACTTATGCGTGAATATAGATTAGGTCTAAAAATAGAGTCTTAACGGTGTAACCAAAATCATCGAATTAATAATTCACCCTAGACAACGATGTCAAGAAATTAAGTCAACAAGAAGGATCGATAAACACAATTTTATAACGGTTTTGAACATGAGACTTATTACCAAGACTTTTATACGCCCCCTAACGGAAGGGCCTTATTATCATAGGTTTACCTCCATCTTTTATTCAACCCCGCCATGGACCTTTTATTATGACTTCGGTCTTGCCTTGCCTTTTATTATCCGCCATCATCGGTGGTTTTATTATGGCCAAAGACGTATATCCTCACGCTAAAGCAAATTTTGGATCTTTAAAGCTTCAAAGATTAAGGCTTGATTCACTTTCAATTTGGGCATAGATTTTTCGGCCTTGTGAGCTTCAAATTTTTGCTTGATTTAGGTGAGCACTTGAAATCTTATTATTGGGTGAAGCTTTCGATTATTCGGGTGCCAATACTTCAAAACCGTGACGCTGGCGATACCTTAATGTTTTCCCAATTTAATTACATGGAAGCTACTAAACAAATTAGAAACCAACAATAGTGACTAAACCGCTAAATCAATATTTATTAACAATTTATTATCAAAAGCGTGGGGAGAATAAGCTAATAATTACTACACATGAGATCGTGAAAGATTATGAGACTTATAAATAACTCTATCATTTATCGTCCTCATTTAAGAGACTTAGCCTAAAAAGTTAAGGAATCGAAGCTAAGTGCTCAACACGCACGATCGAGTAAAAAATTACTCTTATTCTCACCATCGGAAAACCTACGTTCGTGTCTTAAACACTTATGAAAAATAAGAAAAATTTTAAAATTTGGCCATTTTAGCCTTATTTTGCATAAAACGATAACATAAGGATGAAAATTGGATTGCTTATTGACGTGAGAAAGGTGAAGTATCTACTCACCCCCCCATACTAAAACTAAACATTGTCCTCAATGTTTCGAGTCTAGGGGTGAAAACACCCCCATACTAGAGACGTAGTCGAATGCTTAATATCGAGCATGGAAAGGGTAAAACGAATAACCTAAAAGCCGTTTATGAATTATGCTAATAAGACAAACGTTAGAACATAAAAGGATATCATCGGATATCGGAATCTCCAAAGGCAACGATCGAAGCTCGAGTGATCCGTAAAACGAACACGAGAGGCTTCAATGATGACGATGAACCTAATAAATCACAATCACAAACAACCACGGAACAAAGGTTGGAAGAGCACAAGTCCCCTCGTTGCACTATTAGAAAAACGATAATATTTACAAGGATAAGCATGAGAATCCCCCACGAGGCACCTTGTTTTTGATAACCGAGTCAAAAGCTCGACTCGAATCCCCATAAATGTGATCATTTAGGGATAATCTTGGTTTTGTCATTTTTGGTGGGGCTTACATGATAAACAATGCCCAAAAGTACGTGGAGTACTTTAAAAGCCCGATATACGTATACCGGGGTCAAAGATAGCGTCCTCGTTTTCGGATGAAAGACGAAACAACGCTACTTCAACCGATAGTAAAACCCCAAATGGGTAGAAGAAAAGAGATGAGAAGTAGAAAGGTGGGGCAATGGGTAAGTCACTAAAACAATGAGCTACTCGAGGTAGACTCACACCAAGCAAATAGATATGATTTCCATTTATTGCATCGGTGGAAGACCGAGATTTCCCTTTACAAGCAATTCCGGGATCGTGAATCTCGTCCTCGGTGAAGAAATGTGAGGGAACATAATGCCCCCCTCCCCCACACTAAAACCACACACACCATCGTTAAAAGGAGTAGACGAGGTGGTAGCACCCATAACACACGGTGATGACGGAGTTAAACTTGTAGAAAAACTTTTAAAACATTTTTAAAATCTTTTCCTTTTTCATCGTTTAAAAACTCTTTATGAAAAACCGATTTGATAATGTCGAAAATATTTGGCGTGTCAAATTCAAAATTAGTCGCGCTAAAAATCCTCACATTTAAGTCGTTGGTGGGAGGGGGTGGTGGATTGTATAAGTTCTCAAAACCTTTATCAGTAAAGAACACCGCCCCCTCGGGGTCTACATATTCGTCATCCTCATGAACGTCGATCTCATCGATTTCTTCATCAAAGATAGGCTTGTTAAACCAAGGTTTGTCATTCCCCTCCTTGAGTATCTTAGAAACTCTCTCGAAGAGATCACGATCAAGCACGAAACCATCATTCGTTTGTGGGGATTGTTGATAAGTTAAATCCTCACGAATGTGGTAAACGTAATTCTCATTTGAGGAGTGTTGATTAGGTAACTCCTCGAGAATTGGATTTTGGGTCACATGAGTTGGTTCATCATCGAAAATAAGACGTTCCAACTCATTAAGTTCATCCTCGATTTTGGAAAGATCGACCTCACTCGTAGGTGGGAGTGGAGGCAAAAGAGCTAGCTCTCGTTCAATGATTTCCTTAATCTCGGGATCAAACTCGTAATCATCGTACTTCACATGAGAAGAGGTCTTTTTTGGGAGAATCCTCAAAAATGGCACGTGGATTTCGAAGTACGTGATCAATCTCGGCAAAATCGCTATCGTCATCGTCAAAGAAAGAGTCGATGTGAGCACTCACAACCATGGTCTTACAAGTCAAATGACTATGCTTAGGTGACTTTTCTAAAACGAGAGGATCGATGTCGATAAAACCTTTCGCCTCAACGGGTGTTGGGCTAGGAAAAGGAGGCACTTCGATGGAGTTAGAAGTTGAAGCCTCAAAGACGTGGTCATTCGAAGGTGGTGAAGACAAGTTCATTTTGGTCATTGTCGTGATGGCACTAACGTCGCCCTTCGGAATTGGTGTGTCACTTGTTTCATCGAATGCATCCCAAAGTGATTTTTCATTCATAAATTGACACAAAATGATGGTTGTAAATTTACCCCTTTAGGAAAAGGTAGGTAAAATAGGGTAAGCACGACGATTTAGGAAAACCGTGTGTAAATGACCCTAAAGTGAGTTCGTTCTCGAGGAGGCTAGTGCGTTGTGTAATGAAACGATTATATTTGTGATTTTATTGTTATGAGAAAAGAAAATAGAAAGGGGACGAGAAGAGAATGACGGTTACGATGACGGATTAAGCTAAGACGAAAAGGTCGTTCACATAAAACCGTAAAAAGCACCAAATTAAAAAATTAAACCTAAAAATTAATTAAAAGTTAAAACTAAGTCTAAAATAATATAAATAAGAATAAAAATCCAACAAAAATATTTTAAAACCTTTTATTAATTAAATATTCAATTTTAAATGCTAATTAAAGCCCTAAAATTAGATATAATTAACAAAATGTGCAAAATATTGTTTTATTGAACAAATAACTCACTTATATTATTTAAAGACTAAAAAGTATTTTTCCTAAATTTTAAAAACTATTTTTCTATTTTTAAAAGGCTAAAAACTATTTTTAAACTAAAATAATCATAAAAAATAATAAAATAATTCTAAAAATAATTTGACAATTTTAAAAATCCTAAATTATACTAATGAACAGTAGAAAAATGAAAAAGTCTGAAAAATATAAAATTTTGCACTAAAAGACAAAACAGTTTGAAATTAAACCCTAATTAAACTAAATTTAATTCTAAAAAATAAATAAAAAGTGAACAGTAAAAAATTTTTAAACTAAAAATCTTAAATTATTTTTCTTAATCTATGAAAAATTTTAAAACTGAAAAATATTACTTTTTCACACTAAAAGACAAAAAACAGAAATTTAAAAGTAATTAAAAATAGCTATTTAATCTAAAAAATACCAAATGAACAATAACTGAAAATTTAATTAATCTGAAAAATCAAAAATTAAATTAGGAAAATAATGAAACTTGAATCAAAGTCTAAAACCTGTTTTCACCCACTAAAGACAAAAATCTAAGTTACTGAAAGTGACACTTTGCCTGTTTTTGTTTTTTTGTGAAGCAGTGGAAACCAAAGCACTAGCAGGGGTAACTGAGTTCCCACTGCTAGTGCAAATTTTTGGTCAGTTGACCTATAAGCTTAGGAAAGCTTATTTGAGAACTTATCTTTGGGCAATAAGGCACCCCCACAACCAGTTGGGTTGTAGGGAGTCAACAACACAAGAAAAAGAGCAAGTACTTTACAAATTTCAAACACACAAGGTACAACAATGTTACTGATCTGACTGATAAAGGTCTGTGAACAGTGTACTGGTCTAATGTGCACAAAGATGATTTTCAAATGGCCAAGGCTTGCACAAAAACTTGTCAAATCACCTATAACCTGAATCCAATCCTATCTTACACTAATACCTAACAGTATCCAAGATTTGATGCACAAAAACTTCTAAAACAAGGCAGAAAACTAGACTTTCTGATTTTAGCTACTTTTAACCAAACATTGAACATGCAATCTTCTTAGAAACCTATCCAAACTGAAAATGAACTAACATACAACCAATTACTAACCTAAGGAGTATGTTTAATAGGTTTTTAACACAAGTAGTTATCAATTACTCATTTTAAGAACTAATACCAAACACCTCCTTATTTTAAGAAACTCAAGATTAACACACCAATTGCTATTAAAACTTGATCAAACTGGATTTATACTAACTAAACATGCATTTAAATCACAAATAAGCATGAACAAGCAATAAACAAAGCAAATAAACAGCTAATTCACAAAATCACATCATTAAACTTGAAAACAAGGATTCAAGCCAAGTTACCTTGTGGGACCTACAATCCAGGTCCCACTATGGCTGAGAAACTATCTCCTTTCAGGCTCGGGCCTGAGCTGAACTTGTTGGGCTGCTAATGTAGAGATGGTGGTAGTGTTGGACTACAACAGTTCCAAATACCCCCAAATGTCTTCAACCTTGAAGATTTTGAAACTTAGTTTCCCTGCCAAGGAAAATCAGACAACAGTGACCTGTGACAAGGCAATAAGCTATAAAGCTAGCTTATTGATTAAGCTAGCTTATAGCTTATAGCTAAAAAAAATATAACAAAAATGGGAAACTGATTTTTTCTAAAAATCTTTTTGGGACCCTTTAAAACCAACAAGCCTTGAAACCAATGACTTGGATCCACTTTCACTTCACCAAGTCACAAATCTTAGACTAATGAAAAACTTTTCAAAAAAAAACTGCTTAAACACGATTTTCTGAAAATCTTTAAATGATGAAAACCTTGGAATTTTGAGAATAATATGGATGGAACACAGATTTTCTTAACTAAATACCAGCTTTTATATAAAGAAAAGGAATTACTTTTTACCAAAATACCAACTTTCATTCAACTTAAAAAGGAATTACAATATAAACTAAGAAAATCTGGAACAAAACTGAATAAAGGGTACATGCACCCTTTATATACTACATTACAGAAGATTCTAGCTACTTGAATAAAAAAATGCAAAGCTAAAACCCTAATACATAAAATCCAATTTTGCCCTTTGAAGAATCTTGAAATTCAGTCAAAATGCCTCCATGTGATTGCCAGCTTTTGTTGAGATGATCTTGGTCGTATATCATGCCTTTGGGTCAAAGGAATACATGTGAGTCGTTTAATTGGTCGGGTTTAGGGTTTTGTGATGAAAGTGATAGGCAGGGGAGGGTCCCAGGGGTCACATGGGTTGGTTGGGTTCACGTTTTGGGTGTGGGATGGGTTTAGGCTAAGGTTAATTAAGGATCTGGAGAAGCTAAACCAAAACCCCTTTGTTTTTGTCGTAATTGAAACTGGGTTTAATTAGGGTTTATAGGAGGGTGTTTAATCTCTTTTGGGACAAGATTAGTTTAAATAAGTGTTTAAGAGGGAAACTTATAACTGATTTAAAAATCAGTTATAAGGTTTTGGTGGAAGGTGACGTGGGAGGGAGGGGTGGTCTGATTGGTTCAGGAGAGTTGAGTGGATGACGTGTCGTGTGGTGAGTGGGTGGGTTAAGTTTACATGTCTGGCCCATATAACCCCTCAAGTTTCTTAAACTTTGCACTTGGTAATAATCAGCTACAATCCCTTTTTCCTTTGTTAAAAGTTTCCCTCACTTGTCATAAATGGCACAACAAGTTTACAAGCTTGTATCAAGGACCTCTTTTGTAATTATGGCATTCTTCAAGGGCTGAATATGCAATATCTTGAAACTTTAAGGACCCACTTGTAATATTTGAGATTTACAAGGGCCTAAAGTGACAAGTCTTCAATAGTTGAGGGACCAATGTTGCCAATCTTTAAAACTTCAAGGTCAAATTGGAAATTCATGATTCGGGTCTGGTTCTTTGTGCGACTTCGTTTCCCGTGTTCGTTTTTTATTGATTCTTGTGATTTTTTTTGTCATTTCCTCAATATCCTTACCTAAAATACACAAGCAACAAACTCGAGCATATATTTGGCATTTTTAATGATATTTAATGCATTTTAAGCCCAATTTGGACGATGAGACTATGTATAAAAGCAGTCTCATCACTCTCCCATACTAAACCATTGTCGTGCCCTCACGCAATGCTTGAATAAAGTATCAAAGCACCTCCAAAATTTATTTTTATTCATTTTATTGAATGATAAACTAGCTACACTAATACTATTGCTACTACTTGCGTTTTAGACATAATGTATGATTTTCATCGCAAAATGGGACGTTTAGGTTCATAGAATAAGAACACGTGAATGCTTCGTTAGAAATAATTTCATCGTCCTCGATTTTCACCCCAATTCCAAGCCAAGCGTGCAACGAGATCATTGTCATTATAAGTTAGTAATGCTAACACTACTCATATGCCCTAATCACGTACTTATCCTCCCATTATTCCTAAGTTGTATCTCTTATATTTTATTTTTGTCTTGAATGTTTCACGAGGATACATTGTTTGACTTATGCGATAATAGAGATTTAGGTCTAAAAATAGAGTCCTAACGGTGTAACCAAGACCATCAAATCAATAACCCCTCCCAATAGACAACGATGTTAAAAAATTAAGTTGACAAGAAGAATCGATAAACACGGTTTTATAACGGTTTTAAACATGAGACTTATTACCAAGACTTTTATACGCCCCCTAACGGAAGGGCCTTATTATCTTTGGTTTACCTCCATCTTTTATTCAACTTCGCCATGAAGCTTTTATTATGACTTCGGTCTTGCCTTGCCTTTTATTATCCGCCTCATCGGTGGTTTTATTAGCCAAAGACGTATATCCTCACGCTAAGGCGAATTTTGGATCTTTAAAGCTTCGAATTTTAAGGCTTGATTCACTTTCAATTTTGCATAGATTTTTCGGCCTTGTGGGGCTTCAAATTGTTTGCTTGATTTAGGTGAGCACTGAAATCTTATTATTGGGTGAAGCTTTCGATTATTCGGGTGCCAATACTTTAAAACCGTGACGCTGGCGATACCTTAATGTCTTCCCAATTTAATTACACGGAAGCTACTAGAAAAGACTAGAAACCTAACAATCAAGACTAAACCGCTAAGTCAATATTTATTAAGCAAAAAATATTTACATGCGAAGGGAGAATAAGCAAACAACGAGAACACATGAGTTTTTGAAAGAATACGAGTACTCTACATTAGCATAGTAACTTATAATTAACCCTATCATTTCTCGTCCTCATTTAAGAGACTTAGCCTAATGTGTAGTTTAGGAATCAAAGCTAAGTGCTCAACACGCACGGTCGAGTCAAAAATTACTCTTATTCTCGCCATCGGAAAATCTACATTCGTGTCTTCAAACACTTATAAAACATGAGAAAAAATTAAAATTTGGCCATTTTTAGCCTTATTTTGCAACAAAACGATAAACAAAAAGATAAACTTTGGAAAGCGTGAAGGTTTGGCAAGGCAAGTATCTATTCACCCCCCATACTAAAGTTAAACATTGTCCTCAATGTTTTGAGTCTAGGGGTGCAAACACCCCCATACTAGAGATGTAGTCGAATGCCTAATCTAGCATGGAAAGGGTGTAACCGTTAAATTAATAGCCGTTTATGAAGTGTGCTAAAAACCTAAGGTTAGAACATCAAAGGATATATCATTTGGATATTGAGAAAGTCTTCAAAGCAAACGATCGAGTGCTCCCATAAAACGTACACGAGAGGCTCCAATTGTGAAGATCATGATCTAAAAACCACAATTCACAAACAACCACGGAACAAAGGTTGGAAGGACACAAATCCCCTCACATTAAACTAATTAGAAAGCAATAATATGTACATGGATAAGCATGGGTCTCCCCCACAAGGCACCTTGTTTTTGATAACCGAGTCAAAAGCTCAACTCGAATCCCCATAAATGTGATCATTTAGGGATTATCATGATGTGGTCAGTTTTTAGTGGGGCTTACATGATAAACAAGGCCCAAAAACAACCGGTATTAAGGACTAAGTCCTTTGATGGTGCAAAATACCGGGATCGAAGATGGCGTTCTCGTTTTCGTTGGAAAAACAAATCAACGCCACTTCATCATGTGTCAACACAAACCCAAAGGGTTTCAAAAAGATAGATGAGAAGAAGTAGAAGGGTGGGACAATGGGTAAGTCATAAAAACCATGAGCTACTCGAGGTAGACTCACACCAATCAAATAGAAAGATTTTCCATTTATTGTATCGGTGGAAGACTGAGATTTCCCTTTATAAGAAATTCCTGGATCAAATATCTCGTTCTCGGTGGAGAAAGGGGAGGGAACATAAGGGGCTTCCCCCACACTAAGTCCACACAAAGCATCGTCAAAAGGAGAAGACGAGCTTGTAGCACTCAAAACACGAGGTGATGACGGAGTTAGCATTGTAAAAAAATCTTTTAAATCCAATTTAAAATCTTTCCCTTTTTCATTTTTTAAACTCTCCTTATGAAAACCCGACTTAATTATGTCAAAAATATTTGGTGTTTCTAAAGCAATGTTAGTCACACTAAAAGTTCTCACATTTGAAAACCGTTTTGGTTTAGGTGGTGGTAAGTTCTCAAAACATTTGTCAACAAAGAAAACTTCCCCATCGGGATCAACATATTCATCATCCGAAGAATCATTCGTGATTGGAATCGTAGGCTTAACACTCTTAACCTCCACCGGCGGAGGGGACGGAAAATCGTTTTTATCATCAACTTCTAAAACTCTTTTTGAAAACCTTTTACAAATGTTTTTGATTGGATTAACATTGTTCAAAGACATGATAGAATACACATGAGAAAGTGTGGAGTTTTGAGTTGCATTTATGACGAGTTCTTCCTCATTGAAACGAAGAGTTATTTTCCTAGCATGCACATCGATAAGTGATCTCGAGGTATCCAAAAATGATCGACCTAAAATTAGAGGAACTTTAGGATCGATGGGAATGTCAACAACGATAAAGTCAACGGGATAGTAGAACTTTCCAACTTTCACGAAGACGTACTCGGCTACTCCACAAGCTAGAATCGTAGAATGATCGGCCATCTCGATTGACATTCTTGAAGGAGTGAGATTGGGAAGATTGAGCGTCTTAAAAATCTCAAGAGGAATCAAATTAATACTAGCACCAAGATCGGCCAAGGCGTAGCATTCCTCCATATCTTGTATTGCACATAGGATTAAAAATTTACCGGGATCACCGACTTTTTGAGGTATGCGGCTAAGAAAAACCGAAGAACAACTAGACGACTTTTGCAATTTCTCTTTTTTATTCAACATACTTTTGAAGTTCGCGGCAAATCGAGGCATCATGACCAAGGCGTCGGCAAAACTTATATTAAAATGCAAGTCACGAAACATTTTCATAAAAAGTTCAAATTGATAATTATTTTGTTCTTGTGCCTTTTCCTTGTTTCGTCTTGAAGGGTAAGGTAAGGGTGGTGTGGGTTGGGGCATAGGAAACGGCCTTAGAATCTCGGGTTCCACTATTGGTATTGGTTCAACCGTAGGTGTGGTTTGAGCGGTACTTTGTGGGCTTGGAATTTGCTCCTTTTCTACCACCACCTCGGGTTCTTTCTCTTTTTCCTTCTCCGTAGAAGTACTTGGACGAGAAATAGGTTCTTTGAAAGTTTTACCACTACGAGTAGTAATAACCTTCAATTCTCCTTTCGGGTTTACGATGGTATCACTAGGAAGACCACCCGAAGAAGAGGGCTTACACATGAGAGCTTCAAACATTTTTCCCATTCGGTCTTCAAACTTAGATTGCCTAGCATCCGCTTTTAACAACTCTTGCTTAATATCATGTTGACCTTGCTCCATTTTTTGTTGATTTTGTTGGAGACGTTGAACATTTCCTTCCATTTTATTAGCATGAGTCTTAAGTTCATTAGCAAGTTCGTTTTTAAGCTCGTTTTTCAACTCGGATCTTAAGCTAACCATTTCACGTTGCATATTATCAAACTTAGCATCGTTTGCTTTAGCATAATTCAAAAATTCTCCTTGAAGATTTTTGGTGTGATCATTTTGAAAACCTTGTGTGGTAGTTTGAAAATCACGGTTTTGGTTTTGGTTTGAAATTTGCCCATTTCCACTTTGATAATTACCCTTGTTGTAGTTACGTTGATTTCCTTGATAAGCACCACTTTGATTGTTGTTTCGATAGTTGTTAGCATTTTGATTTTGTGGAGCTTGATTTTGGCGGGAACCTTGACCGTTTTGGTTATAAGTTCCCGTGGCTACGTAAGCATTCGAAGTGTTACCATCCGCGGTAATGCACTCGGAAAAATCATGAGCTCCACCACACGAAATACAACTCTTGGCAACCGCCTTAACCGAAGCGGAATTCAAAGCATCTTGTGCTTTCCAACGAGTCATAAGAGTCGAAAACCTATCGAAAAACCGATTCTCCTCATTTGCTTCATCTTGCAAGGCATTAATGCTACGAGACGATGACGAACCCAAATTGGCAACACTCGGTGTGTTACGAGGGCTATAAACCTTAGACCTATTTTCAATGATTTTCAAAGCCTCTTCGGTCGTTTTGCATAAAAAATTACCACCCGCGGCGGCATTTAAGTAATCTCGTTCATGATCATTAAGCCATTATAAAAAGTGTCAATTTGATGCAATTCGGAAAAATCATGGCGTGGACATTCATGTAACATTTCTTTAAACCTTTTCCACGCCATTGAAAAACTTTCATTAGATCTTTGTGTAAATCGTGAAATCTCGTTTTTTAAATGTGTTGTTTTAGATGGTGGAAAAAATTGATTCACAAACTTAGAAACGAGATCACCCACGTCAAAATCGAATTTGGGGGTTCTTTCTCGAGCCATATCTTGGCGGGTCCATGTAACGAGTATGGAAACAACATCATCTTAATGGCATCGTGTGGTACATCCTTAAACTTGCTTGTCGCGGTGAGGCGATTAAATTGCCTAATGTGATAATGTGGGTTGTCTTTCTCGTGTCCGCGAAACTTGTTGGCTTAAAGCATAGACATTAAACCCGTCTTAATCTCGAAGTTCTCCGCAAGGATGGCGGGAATCACAATGGCCTCTCCAAAACCCTTGGTGGGTGCTTGAAGCAACTCCATCATAGTACGATTAGCCATGATAGCTTCTTGTTCTACAATAGGTTCCTCACTTGGAGTCTCTTCACTAGAAAGATTAGGAGTAGGTGTTGCCTCCTTTTTGTTTTTTCGTTTACGTGCACGTCTTGCTTGATTGCGAGTAAGCATAAACGTCACGTACAACATGGGGATGAGCAAAGAAGATTCTTTTTGGTGTTTTTAACTTTTTCAATTTTTTTGGATTTTTGATTGTTTTTACTTTTTTTTGGATTTTGGAATTGTATTAAGGAGACAAAAATCTACAAATCTCCTCCTTAATCAAATCTCTTGATTAAAGAAGCCTCAAGGAATGAAAACGATCACGTGGAGTGAACGCCTTCGATGACTTTAGAACGTTGGTGGAACACCAAAACGTTCAAGAGGGTTTAATCAATGGAAACCAAGAAAATATATATGATACTTAGTAATACTTTGGGCGGCAAAACCCTCGATTAGCTCTCAAAATAAAATACTCACAAGCAAGCGGGGAAACGAGGCGGCGCGAAGCACTTAAGAGCCTTTTTCCTTAGGATATATTTTATAATATCCGCCTTATACCCACCTTATAGTTTGTATTTTCAAAATCGAGCTTCTCGAAAGTATTTATCTATTTTTGCCTTTTTTTCTTTGGTTTGAGATTCGAATACAATGATTGGGTAATGACCTCCCAAGTCAAGGTTGTGATTTCTCACGTATTTGGAGTACTTGTGAATTTATTGTTCTACGTATACAATATAGTAATAGTATTCACAAAAAACGAAAAATCGATAATACGTATTAGTAGAGTGCTACTAATACAAATACTATTATAGCTATATAAAAACAACAATTGTTCAAATCAAAACACAACACGCCTCCCTGGCAGCGGCGCCAAAAAAGATGGTTGTAAATTTACCCCTTTAGGAAAAGGTAGGTAAAATAGGGTAAGCACGACGATTTAGGAAAACCGTGTGTAAATGACGCTAAAGTGAGTTCGTTCTCGAGGAGGCTAGGGCGTTGTGTAATGAAATGATTATCTTTGTGATTTTATTGTTATGAGAAAAGAAAATAGAAAGGGGACGAGAAGAGAATGACGGTTACGATGACGGATTAAGCTAAGACGAAAAGGTCGTTCACATAAAACCGTAAAAAGCACCAAATTAAAAAATTAAACCTAAAAATTAATTAAAAGTTAAAACTAAGTCTAAAACAATATAAATAAGAATAAAAATCCAACAAAAATATTTTAAAACCTTTTATTAATTAAATATTCTATTTTAAATGCTAATTAAAGCCCTGAAATTAAATATAATTAACAAAATGTCCAAAATATTGTTTTATTGAACAAATAACTCACTTATATTATTTAAAGACTAAAAATTATTTTTCCTAAATTTTAAAAACTATTTTTCTATTTTAAAAGGCTAAAAACTATTTTTAAACTAAAATAATCATTAAAAATAATAAAATAATGCTAAAAATAATTTGACAATTTTAAAAATCCTAAATTATACTAATGAACAGTAGAAAAATGAAAAAGTCTGAAAAATATAAAATTTTGCACTAAAAGACAAAACAGTTTGAAATTAAACCCTAATTAAACTAAATTTAATTCTAAAAAAATAAATAAAAAGTGAACAGTAAAAAATTTTTAAACTAAAAATCTTAAATTATTTTTCTTAATCTATGAAAAATTTTAAAACTGAAAAATATTACTTTTTCACACTAAAAGACAAAAAACAGAAATTTAAAAGTAATTAAAAATAGCTATTTAATCTAAAAAATACCAAATGAACAGTAACTGAAAATTTAATTAATCTGAAAAATCAAAAATTAAATTAGGAAAATAATGAAACTTGAATCAAAGTCTAAAACCTGTTTTCACCCACTAAAGACAAAAATCTAAGTTACTGAAAGGGACACTTTGCCGGTTTTTGTTTTTTTGTGAAGCAGTGGAAACCAAAGCACTAGCAGGGGTAACTGAGTTCCCACTGCTAGTGCAAATTTTTAGTCAGTTGACCTATAAGCTTAGGAAAGCTTATTTGAGAGCTTATCGTTGGGCAATAAGGCACCCCCACAACCAGTTGGGTTGTGGGGAGTCAACAACACAAGAAAAAGAGCAAGTACTTTACAAATTTCAAACACACAAGGCACAACAATGTTACTGATCTGACTGATAAAGGTCTGTGAACAGTGTACTGGTCTAATGTGCACAAAGATGATTTTCAAATGGCCAAGGCTTGCACAAAAACTTGTCAAATCACCTATAACCTGAATCCAATCCTATCTTACACTAATACCTAACAGTATCCAAGATTTGATGCACAAAAACTTCTAAAACAAGGCAGAAAACTAGACTTTCTGATTTTAGCTACTTTTAACCAAACATTGAACATGCAATCTTCTTAGAAACCTATCCAAACTGAAAATGAACTAACATACAACCTATTACTAACCTAAGGAGTATGTTTAATAGGTTTTTAACACAAGTAGTTATCAATTACTCATTTTAAGAACTAATACCAAACACCTCCTTATTTTCAGAAACTCAAGATTAACACACCAATTGCTATTAAAACTTGATCAAACTGGATTTATACTAACTAAACATGCATTTAAATCACAAATAAGCATGATCAAGCAATAAACAAAGCAAATAAACAGCTAACTCACAAAATCACATCATTAAACTTGAAAACAAGGATTCAAGCCAAGTTACCTTGTGGGACCTACAATCCAGGTTCCACTATGGCTGAGAAGCCATCTCCTTTCAGGCTCGGGGCTGAGCTGAACTTGTTGGGCTGCTAATGTAGAGATGGTGGTAGTGTTGGACTACAACAGTTCCAAATACCCCCAAATGTCTTCAACCTTGAAGATTTTGAAACTTAGTTTCCCTGCCAAGGAAAATCAGACAACAGTGACCTGTGACAAGGCAATAAGCTATAAAGCTAGCTTATTGATTAAGCTAGCTTATAGCTTATAGCTAAAAAAAATATAACAAAAATGGGAAACTGATTTTTTCTAAAAATCTTTTTGGGACCCTTTAAAACCAACAAGCCTTGAAACCAATGACTTGGATCCACTTTCACTTCACCAAGTCACAAATCTTAGACTTATGAAAAACTTTTCCAAAAAAAACTGCTTAAACACGATTTTCTGAAAATCTTTAATAGATGAAAACCTTGGAATTTTGAGAATAATATGGATGGAACACAGATTTTCTTAACTAAATACCAGCTTTTAAATAAAGAAAAGGAATTACTTTTTACCAAAATACCAACTTTCATTCAACTTAAAAAGGAATTACAATAAAAATTAAGAAAATCTGGAACAAAACTGAATAAAGGGTACAGGCACCCTTTATATACTACATTACAGAAGATTCTAGCTACTTGAATAAAAAATGCAAAGCTAAAACCATAATATATAAAAATCCGATTTTGCCCTTTGAAGAATCTTGAAATTCAGTCAAAATGCCTCCATGTGATTGCCAGCTTTTGTTGAGATGATCTTGGCCGTATATCATGCCTTTAGGTCAAAGGAATACATGTGAGTCGTTTAATTGGTCGGGTTTAGGGTTTTGTGATGAAAGTGATAGGCAGGGGAGGGTCCCAGGGGTCACATGGGTTGGTTGGGTTCACGTTTTGGGTGTGGGATGGGTTTAGGCTAAGGTTAATTAAGGATCTGGAGAAGCTAAACCAAAACCCCTTTGTTTTTGTCGTAATTGAAACTGGGTTTAATTAGGGTTTATGGGAGGGTGTTTAATCTCTTTTGGGACAAGATTAGTTTAAATAAGTGTTTAAGAGGGAAACTTATAACTGATTTAAAAATCAGTTATAAGGTTTTGGTGGAAGGTGACGTGGGAGGGAGGGGTGGTCTGATTGGTTGAGGAGAGTTGAGTGGATGACGTGTCGTGTGGTGAGTGGGTGGGTTAAGTTTACATGTCTGGCCCATATAACCCCTCAAGTTTCTTAAACTTTGCACTTGGTAATAATCAGCTACAATCCCTTTTTCCTTTGTTAAAAGTTTCCCTCACTTGTCATAAATGGCACAACAAGTTTACAAGCTTGTATCAAGGACCTCTTTTGTAATTATGGCATTCTTCAAGGGCTGAATATGCAATATCTTGAAACTTTAAGGACCCACTTGTAATATTTGAGATTTACAAGGGCCTAAAGTGACAAGTCTTCAATAGTTGAGGGACCAATGTTGCCAATCTTCAAAACTTCAAGGTCAAATTGGAAATTCATGATTCGGGTCCGGTTCTTTGTGCGGCTTCGTTTCCCGTGTTCATTTTTTATTGATTCTTGTGATTTTTTTCATCATTTCCTCAATATCCGTACCTAAAATACACAAGCAACAAACACGAGCATATATTTGGCATTTTTAATGATATTTAATGCATTTTAAGCCCAATTTGGACGATGAGACTATGTATAAAAGCAGTCTCATCAATACCCTTTTGAATTAGGTACACGTATTCTTTATCATTAAAATCCTCATCTTTAAAACCGTTCTTCTTAATTTTTTCAAAACATGTATTAAGCCTCATAGTTTCCGCTAAAGTGAACATTTTGAAATCATTAGGTTTAGAAACATTAGGTTTTGAAACCTTGGTTTTTTCATTATCATAAGACACTTGGGATATACTCGTGAAAAAGTCCATTTTATCCTCCCCATATCTCATAGTAAGTCTCCCCTCGTGAACGTCGATTACGGTTCGAGCCGTAGATAAAAATGGTCGGCCTAAAATAATGGGACATTTAGGGTCACACTCGTAATCGGATATAACGAAATCCGCGGGAAAAACAAACTTTCCAACTTTGACATAGACATCCTCGGCTATTCCAATTGGTATTAATGGAGTATAATTTGCTAGCTCGATAGTCATGTTCGTGGGGGTAAGTCTAGGCAATCTCATTAATTACCATAGAGAATGAGGCATGAGATTGATGCTAGCACCTAAATCGGCAACGGCGAAACATCCCTCAATCTCGGAAAAATCACAAGGTAATAGAAATTAGCCCGGATCCTCTTCCTTTCTTGGCATACGCCTTTTGGGTTTTTTAAGAAGGATCGATGCACAAGTTTCTACAAGGGTTACTTTGGTTAGGTCGATAAAGCTCTCTTTTTGAACCGTGGATGGAATTTGAGGTACACGAGGGTGAGCACTCTTTTCCTTTGTCGCCACGTTCACCCCATCGACTTTAGAACAATAAGACGTCTTAGAAGTCGAGGGTTGAGAAGAAGGAACAACTCGAAATCCATCAAGGTAAGGGGTAATCACACGACCTTTCTCACGAGACGAGGCGGTTTTACATTGTTCCTTCGGATTTGCAACGGTGTCACTAGGTAACGAACTCGATGACGCACCCGAGGCTTTGTTCATAATAGCCGAAAACATCTTTTTAATGTCAATTTGTCCTTGCTCAATCTTCGTGTTTTGCAATTTCAAAGTATTAGTAAAGTCGTTTTTCAAAGTACCAATTACTCCCTCTAATCGTCTCATATTAGCCTCATTCGTTTTCATGTAATTTTGAAAATCGTTTGAAGAACTATTTTGATTTGAATTAAAGCTCCATTGGTTTTGATTACTTCTTAGAAAATTTCCTTGATTACCACTTGAAAATTGTTTCCTTGATTGTTGTTGTTTTGAAAACTCGAGTTTTGATTGTTGTTGTTATCTCGATTTTGCCAATTCAAATTCCGACCTTGATTATAACCTGGGTTTTGATTCGAAAAATTTCCTTGTTGATTATTTCCTTGATAATTGTTTCGGTTTTGATTCGAAAAATTGTTGCCTTGATTAAAATTTCCTTGTTGTGATGGACCGGCGTTATTTTGATTTTGATTAGAAAAATTGTTGTCTAACGCACTCACATTCGACGTTTGGCCATCCGTAGCCGCACACTCGTAATAATTATGAGGTCCACCACAAAACGTACACGATGTCTCAACCGCTTTCACTGTATCGGGAGCGTCTTTCTTTTGCATCTCAACGAGAAAAGACGTAAACACATTCGTAAGCTTGTCGACTTTCGCATCAACTCTCTCCATGTCGCGATTAGAACTACTAACATTGGCGATATTGGCAACACTCGGTGCGTTGCGGAGTTGGTAAACCTTGGATCGATTTTCGATAATCATTAAAGCATCTTTCGGAGTTTTACACAAAAAGTTGCCACCAACGGCGTAATTCAACGAATCTTGTTCTTGAAAATTAAGACCGTTGTAAAACGTATCGATTTGGTGCAACTCGGAAAAACCATGGTAAGGACATTGCCTAAGCAATTCCTTAAAACGATCCCACGCGTCTCTAAAAGATTCATTCGGTTTTTGCTCAAATTTCGTAATTTCATTTTTGAAAAACATCGTCTTAGACGGTGGGAAAAAATAATTAACGAACTTGGAGACGAGTTCCTTCCACGTAGTTATCAAATTAGGTGGCTCTTTCTCGTACCAATCCTTGGCGGCACCATCGAGCGAGTACGGAAAAAGCATAAGCTTTACGACATCGGTGTCGACGTTCTTAAACTTGCTCGTGGCTAAAAGACGATCAAAATGCCGAATATGGTCGTGAGGATTATCGGCTTCACGACCTCGAAACTTTGTAGCTTAAATCAACGAAAGCATTACGCTCTTAATCTCAAAATTCTCCGCTTCGATAGTGGGAATTACGATCGCGTCTCCATAACCCTCGGTGGGCGCTTGGAACAATTCCATCATCGAACGATTGTCGGCCATCTCGTCTACGGTCTCTTCAACAACGATATTAGGAACGTCGGTTTCTAAATCTCGTCTACGTCGTCGATTCCTTCGATTACGATTGCGTCCATTCGAAGTGTCGCTAGAATTAGAATAATCCTTCGATCGAGTGCGCATGCACTAAGCGTAGAATGGGGGGTAGCAAAGAAGATTCTTTTTGGGGTTTTTTTGATTTTTCAATTTTTTTTGTTTTTGATTGTTTTTAATTTTTTTGGATTTTGGTGTATTACGTAGACACAAATCTACAAATCTCCCCTCGAATCGATTTCTCGATTAAAGGAGCCTCAAAGAATGAAAACAATCACGTGGAGTGAACGCCTTCGATGACTTTAGAACGTTGGTGGAACACCAAAACTTTCAAGAGGGTTTAATCTTAAAAACAAGCAAATATAGTATACGTAGATAATACTTGGGCGGCAAACCCTCGATTAGCCTTCTTTCTCAAAACACGCACAAGCAAGCGGGGGAAACGAGGCGGCGCTAAGCACTTAAGAGCCTTTTTCCCTTAGGTCGTGAAATACAACCGCCTTATACCCACCTTATAGTTTGTGTTAATCAAAATTAAGCCTCACGAAAGTATTTATCTATTTTGCCTTTAAACTTTTGCTGTAGATTCGAATACAATGATCGAGTGATGAAATCACGAATCAAGGTTGCGTTTTCATGCTTTTGGAGTACTTGTATATTTATTGTTCTACGTAAGTACAATATAGTAATATATTCACAAGAAAAACGAAAACGATAATGGGATATCTATAATATAGTAAAGATGGTTGTGTGTTTAGCTTAGGAAAACTAAACATTATTTATTTGGATACTATAATATAGTAGAGACAAATAACAAAAATGAGTATGTACGATATTTACGCTTTCCAAAAAATGAAAAGAAAAAACGCACTACTCACACAAACACGATAATAATAATGGCACACTATAAACACCTCCCCGACAGCGGCGCCAAAAATTGATGGTAGTAAATCGTACACGTTTTAGGAAAAACGCGTATGAGCGGCAAGTATTAAGTCTTACGCTTTAGGAAAAACGTAAAACCGAATAAATGTGGGTTCGTTCTCGAAGGAGGTGTGTGAATTAAGTGTGCCAATTATATAAAATCAAAGTTTGTATTAGTGACGTTTTTGGTTTAAGAGAGAAAAGTAAAGACGAGCTACGACTACGATTAAACTACGACAATTTAACGTAAAACGCGAACGTAAATACGTAAAACGTGACAAAATTAAAAATTAAACCTAAAAATTAATTAAAAATGAAAAATAAGTCTAAAATAATATAAATAAGAATAAAAATTCAATAAATATATTTCAAAACCTTTTATTCATTAAATATTCAATTTTAAATGCTAATTAAAGCCCTAAAATTAGATATAATTAAGAAAAAGCCCAAAATTTTATTTATTGAACTAAGAACTCACTTATATTATTTAAAGACTAAAAAGTATTTTTCCTAAATTTTAAAAACTATTTTTCTATTTTTAAAACACTAAAAACTATTTTTAAACTAAAATAATGATTAAAAATATTAAAATAATGCTAAAATTAATTTGACTATTTCAAAAATCCTAAATTATATTACTAAACAGTAGAAAATTTTTAAAAGTTGAAAACAAAACTTTTTTACACTAAAATACAAAACAGATTTAAATAAAACCCTAATTAAACTTAAATTAAATCTAAAAATTACTTGAAAAGTGAACAGTAAATTATTTTTAAACTAAAAATCTTAAAATACTTTTCTAAATCTAGGAAAATTTTTAAAACTGAAAAATAATAAATTTTCGAACTAAAAGACAAAAACAGTCAATTAAAAATTAATTTAAAATGCAATTTAATCTAAAAAATGGTAAATGAACAGTAATAGAAAAATAAATTAAACAAAAAATCAGAAATAAAATAAGAAAAATAACAAAATTAAAATCAACTAAAAATTCCTAAAAGAGACCACTAAAGACAAAAAAACAAGTAATTGAAAGTGACAGCTGGACTGATTTGTCCTTTACCTAAGCAGTGGTAAGTTTTACACTAGCAGTGGGAACTTGGTTCCCACTGACAGTTATAAAAAATGGTCTGGGCACTTATGTGCTTGTAATTTGCTTGTTACTTGGTTTGCTTGGATCCAAGGGCACCCCACAACCAGTTGGGTTGTGGGGAGTCAGATAAATGATAAAAAAAACACATGTCCAATGCAAGAAATGCCCACCAATGGCCAAAGCAAGTTACTGTTAAGCAAAAAAGGGGGTCTATGGGACTTTGCTGATCTAGTTAGCAGTTTGGTGAGTTTTGGCTCACCGGATCTTGTTCAATAAGACACCACACTAAACCAAACCAGTTACACTACCTACAAGATAAGATTAGCTAAATACCTACAAGATTTGAAGGCACAATTTACACTAAAACAAGTAGAAAATGGCTTACTGATTACTTGGCAGGTTTTACCTAAAAATAACCATGGAAACTGATTATAACCTATCAATCTTCAAAATAAAAGCTGACTTATCCTAACAATAGCATAATAAGTGAGTTCATGCAGGTTTTAGGTCAACAGATAGTCAAACTCTACCCTTAAAACCCTAATCCAAACACCCTTTAAATACTGAAATCAACTAATTAACAAACCAAATATAATCAAACTCAAACCAAACTGATTAACCATCACTCAAACATGGATATAAGACATAAACTAACAGGAATGAACAGTTAAAATAACATAAAAAACAGATTTCCAACAAAATCATATAACTTTCATAAAAACCAAAAAATATTCAAGTAGGGTTCAAGCCTTTTGTAACCTGACTGAGTGCCTTCTACTTGGGCTTTTCAAGGCTAATGAGAGCTTATAGACGTGTAGAGATGCCTGTTGTAGGAATCCAAGAAGGACCCTAGGCTACAAAATGTCTTCAAATGAGAAAAAATAATGAAATGGAGTCTTGTTGCTATGGAACCCTGCACATCCACCACAACAACAAAGAACAAACTACAAGTAGCAAAGGGTACAAGATTTTTGCTTGTAGCTTTTGCTACAGTAAGTGGTTATAAAAGAGAATTATAAAAGATTTTTGCAAAATCTTTAAAAACTGAAACTTTTGAACTATAAAGAAAACTTAACAAAGACTTATTATAAGCTTTAATCCAACGACTAACATCCACTTTCACTTTAGTTAACCCTTGGATTCAAGCTAAAAAAGAGCTTTTGTCAAACTTCAAGAAAGTGGACTTTTCTGAAAATGATTTGTTAACTGAAAACTTTAAAAACCTTCAAACTAATTTGCATAAATTGAAAATTTAAACTAAGAACACAATAAAGATGGAACACAGATTACTTTGCAAGATTTAAACCAACACTTTAAATATTCATTGATTAAATTTTTTTACAAAAATAAACCTGGAACAATCATACAAGTGACAAACCACTTGTATTTATACTGAATACAAGACTATTCTAGAATGAAAATGAAAACTAAAACCCTAGCTAGTCTTTTCCTCTTTTTCCCTTTGACGAATTTGAGTTTTTGGTCTTCTAGGCACCCATGTGATGTCCTTGATGTAGCAGGCTGTCTTGGTGTGATCTAGAACATTAAATAAACCTTTGGGAACAAGTTTAGTTGAGAACCATTAATCATGTCTGGTATAGGGTTTTGGGGAGAAAGGGACGGGGCAGGGGATGGTCCTACTGCCCATGTGGTGATGTTAGGAAAGGTTTTGAGGGTTGAGTTAGGATTAGGGGACTCTTAATCACTGATCTGGAAAGGATGGATTTAAACCCCTTTGTTTTGGTCGTGATTTGGGATTAGGGTTTATGGTTCTTGGCTGGGGATTAAGGGGTGGTTAAATCTGTTTGGTGATTAGTTAATATGTTTCCCACGTTTTTTGATTTAAACAAAGTTTAACTAATTGTTTTAATAAACTGGGGTGAGTGGGTTCATACGTGGAAGAGGGGTGCAATGTGATTGGGTGGTCAAAGGTCAAAGGTGAGGTGGCAGGCGTGGCTTGGTTGTGGAGAAGTTTATTTTCTGGTCCATTTTGGTCCTTTGGTTCCCAAACTATTGTCATTTCCCATAATAACAGCCAAAACTGAATATCCTTTGTAAGCAAGTTTTTCTTTTTGCACTTTGGCCACAAAAGGTTTCTTAAACATGAACCAAGGGTTTCTCTTGTAATTTCTTCATATTCCAAGGACTAAACTTGTATTGTCTTGATACTTTAGGGACCCAAATGCAATAAATAAGTTTTACAAGGGTATAAATTGTCAAGTATTCAAAAGTTGAGGGACGAATCTTGCCAAATCTTCAAACTTCAAGGACTTGATAGGAAAATCATGATTCGGGTCCGGTTCCTTGTGCGGCTTCGTTTCCCGTGTTCATTTTTGCTTGATTCTTATAATCTTTTGGTGAATTCACGATATCCGTACCTAAAATACACAATGAACAAACACAAGCATATATTTGGGTATTTTGATGATATTTTTAGCATTTTAAGCCCGATTTGTACGATGAGACTATGTATAATTATAGTCTCATTATTTACTTAATGAGAATCTTAAATTATCGACTAACCGAGAAGGTTATGGTTTGAAACTTCACGTAAGAATGTCGTTTAGATAAAAACCGGCAAGGAATACGTTAGGTATCGATATTATTCTCAATTTATTATAAGAATGATTTTATTATAATTATTCTTATTTCTCGTACTTTACGTTTTAACGAATGATGAGAACTATTAGTGATCGTGATACCGACGGATGCCAAAAAATTTATGTTTTATTATCGATTGTCTCGATATTTAATATTTGCGACGTTTTCGATTTAATTACGTTTTAAGTTGTGTCGAAGTTATATTATTATTTTGTGAAGCGTTTTAACTTTTGAAAAGTATTTTTACGAAACCCGAGTCCCGTAAATATTTTCAAATTTGACTAATAGTCATTTTCTACCCTTAAAACTATTAAATTGTTTTATGGTCCACAAGAATGCCTAATTAGCAAAATCTACCCTAACTTTCCACCATATAAAAAGAATTTTTATAACTAAAAACACACATACACATTACACCACCAAAAATTTTCTCTCTTTCCCTCTCCCCTCTGTTTTGCCGTCACCTCTTCCACACCAAAACACCACCATGGTTTTTGATCTACTTTGATTTTGATAAAACTAATAAAAGTCTCATTCCCCAAATCAAAAGGTGATCACATCTATATAAAATTTTCCAACATGCAACAAGTTTTTAATTTTTGTTATGATCTTGTGTTGGTGTGATGATTTGATGATTTTGCATGTGTTTATCTAGTGATAACCATGTATAGATTATTTTGTTTTGTTTAAAGAAATTTATTTTTGATTTTGGGTTTTTATTTATTTTATTTATACAAGTGTTAGGATGAGTATAGTTTGTTATTAGGGGTTTAGGATGATGAGAAAAATGATTGGAATTGCTTGAAAAATTGTTTTTGTATGAGTTTAAGATGGTTGATTTAGATCAGTAGGTAAAAGGGAATTTTTGGGTACCTTAAGGCTGTGTTGATGTTAAACTAATTGGATAGTCTTGTAGATAATTCGATTAGCTTCGATTTAATATAAATTTGGACTTCTAACTCCTAACGAGCGAGAAGTTATGACAGTTTGATTATTCGTGTACCGGGAGACGAGTATCGGCACAATATATAGTTGTTATCGATATTTGGATCGAATCTCGGGGACTAATAATGAGTTTTGAGAATAGTCAAGGGCTGTTGTAAGTTTTTAAACCTCAGGTAATGAGTCTATTTTCAAACCCGAGTGTCGGTTTTGTAAACGGAGGTGTTTAGAGTAATCAAAATGGTTTTATGTGTCGAAGGCGTAAAACTGTCCGGTTTTTACAACACAAAGATGTGTCGGGCAGAAGGTCTTAGAAGTAATATTTTTGAATGAAATTTGAACGGAGTCTTATTCATATTATGTGTGAGTTTTTAACGAGGTTTCTTCGAAATCGGACAAGTCTAGATAGGGTAGATTGGTGTGTACATTTGGAGTGTACATGTTGACTTGTATTTTGGACACGTAGTTCAATGCTTGTGTAGCGTGAGTTGAGTATTCACTATTGGACATGGTGATTTACTCAAGTGTTTAGGCATTATATCAATGACTTAGCTATTGGTCCGAGTGAAGTAAAGTGATAAGTTGACTTGGCGTCTTATGACGGTTCAATGTCAAGAGTGCAAGTGTTTAAATGAATAATGTTGAATAAAAGGGTATAGTAATACCACTTGTATTGTTAATTTTTCGGGATTGTCATGGTTTTGTAATTTTAAGTTTTGTATTATTTAAGTATGATTTATACTTGAGTCTATTATTAACGAGCGCGCCTTATTTGGTAGGTTTCGGTTTTCGTGTTTAAAGGGGCATCACTAATCCTCGGCGATCGTCTCATTACCACTATTGGCTAAGGTGAGTCTATAGCCTCGCTTTTAAATTCTTTAATTATTTTAGAAACCTGCGAGGGGGATAATATGCTTGTTTTATTAAAAATAAAGAGTACAACTATAAGTTACGATAAACCAATTGAATGGTGCAACTAAAAGTTGTGGAAGCTCCATTTACTTAAAAAGTATTTATTGAAAATGAAGGGCACAACAAGAGTTGCTGTAAACCCATGAATGGGTTCAACGAGAAGTTATGGTACGCCCTATTTGTTTTAACATAGAACACAAGGGACCCGATTGTATGCTTAGCTGAAAGTTATTACATAAGTTAGTTGTACCCATATAGACCCATGAATCGTGAATTGTTAATCGAAGGAACGCTAATACTATGGATAGATCTATCGGGGTGACGCCCAGTCCGGTCGCGACTAGCTATCGCGTGGTGTTGTGATACACTAGTAATGAAACATCAGATGCATTGTATTAGAGAAATATACGCACTTGGCTAGGTGTGTTGGGCTAAAATAATATATGTTAACGTTCAATGTCACGAGGCTTATGTAATGACACTGATAATTATGTCTGTACAACATAATTGTCTTTCGATGAATTATTAACCATGGAATGTTATTTTGAATACTTGTGTTCTCTTCATTTAATTCAAACTTTATAGATTCACTCAGCAAATTTTTTTTTTTTTTTTTTTTATTTTTATTTATTTATTTATTTATTTATTTTTTTTTTTTTTTTGACTTTTTAGCATGTTTTATCTCTGGTCCATAGGGAAGGCACTCGAGGAAGGTGGTTTTGTGAAGCTTGCAGATTTGAAATCTTTTGGCCCGCAAAACGTGACTAGAAATCTATCCTAAATCAAAAAAAAAAAAAAAAAAACCCTAGAAACAAAAATGGCGACTTAATTTTTTCATACGATTCTACTTGTATTTTCGTTTAAATCATGCTATCAATTAACAATGGGGTTTCGATCTACCCTTTTTTAATTGGTCTATTGGTTTGACTAAAGTAAGGTGTTTCGTCCTTTTGTGCTATTATTGTTTGTCGGTAATTGAGTACTGGATCTACTCTTTGTTTTTTATTAGGGTTTTTTAAGAGTTCGTATATTTGGGGTTTTGAGGTGGGGTCCGATTGGTGTTGGTCGTTGCAGCATTAAATCACTGTCCCTGTCATAATAACTTTGGCGGCTGACCTTTCTTGCTGACCTTAACCATTTAAGGTTCTGAATGTGCGGCTGTCCTTAATTAATTACAGCAATCATTGCGGCTGTCTTAATATTGGGCGGCTGACCTTAAAGTTTGGTGTCGGCTTAGCGTCTATTGTTTGTTTGGTTACTAAGAGTCGATCTATTTTGCTCTTTCAGTATAGTTTCAGTATTGTTAATCCTTTGTGGTTGTTACGATTAAAAAAAAAAAAAAAAAAAAAAAAAAACAAGTTACTGTTTTGTTTAGGGTTTATTTATCGTGGTTAGGGCTGTGTTTCGTTTGATCGATTTGTTGAAGCTATGGTGGATTCGAGTAATGAAAGTGATAAGTCATTATTTACAGGTTGGAAGGATGCGGGTAAGGTGTCTACTCTTGAGGTAACGTTAGAGGAGATATCTAATTTGTTTTCTATTCCTTTGAATACTGTGCGTGACATTGAAGTGTTTGCAAATGGTGTGAAGGCAAACAAATTCCCTAAATGGTCTACTTTACCTAAGGAGACGACTATGCTTTATTATAAAGCTTTGTGTGAACGCCATAAGAATTTAACTAGCAGCACTTCTTCACTCAGTTCAGGTGGTTCGAGTGTGCACTCTGCACAACTGGCTAAGGAAACAGACCTTGAAGCTAAGGCTGCTACCATTAATGGTATGCAATTGTGTAATCTACATGCGGTTTTGAAATTATTTGGTGTAACGATCCGCACGTTTGCTGAAGCGAGTGAATTTATGCATGAATTAAGTATGAAGAAACATCCGTTGTGGGAATTGATTTCACCTGATCGTGCTAAAGAAATTCTGATGTTACTTTGCAGATTTGAAGGTGATATGGTTACGTCTACTAATGGAGGTATTAATGTAGTCTCTTCTTCGTTTAATGAAAATGTCTATGAAGGGGTTAATATCACTATTCCTAGGAAGGTTGTTGAAACAGTAAATGCTCGCTACCATAACACTTTATATGGTTACTTTCTTGGTAAAAGGATTGCATTCCCTGTGGTTGAGTATTTTGCTAAGAATAACTGGGCAAAACATGGTCTTAAGCGTATCATGATGAATGAGAAAGGTTTCTTCTTTTTTCAATTTGGATCTAGTGAGGGTCTTAATGCGGTTCTGGAAGGTGGTCCGTGGATGGTTCGTAATTCACCAATTTTTCTTAAGAAATGGACTATGAAAACGAATCTTCTAAAGGAGGAACTAACTCGTATTCCGGTATGGGTTAAGTTTCATGATGTCCCGCTACAGGTATTTGAAGAGGAAGGTATTAGTTTAATTGCTTCGTTTCTTGGTAAGCTTATTATGATGGATAATTATACTGATAATATGTGCAAAGAGTCTTGGGGTCGTTGTAGTTTTGCTCGTTGTCTTATTGAGATGAATGCTGATTCGGAGTTTATAGATAACGTTACTATTGGTGTCCCTGATCTTGAAGGCTCGGGTTGTACTAAGGAGTTAATTCGAGTTGAATATGAATGGAAACCGCCTAGATGTCATACTTGTAATATTTTTGGTCATTTAGTTGATTCTTGTCCGAAAAATGTTAAACCTATAACGGTTGAAAAAGTGACAACTCATGTTGATAATGATGGGTTCCAACAAGTGCAAAGCAAGAGGAAGAAGTACAAAGGTAATTTGGGGAATCAAGTTCCGAGAGGTGTTCCATTGAGCAAGGGTTTCCAAGCAGGTAAGACGGTTGTTTTTCGCCCAAAAACTCACTTGGATTCTACAAGTACGAGTGCTGATAATAGTAGTAAGATGAATACTAAATCTGGTCAGCTACAGCAGTCTAGCAATCTTAATGGTCCGAACAAGGCTAAAGCTCAAATGAGCAATGTTTCTACATCTAATAAATTTTCATCTTTGTCCATGCCTGGTATTGACGAAGGGGCTCAAGTAAGCGAGGAAGATAATGAGGAGGAGGAGGGAGTCGAGGTCGTCTTTGATGAATCGGTGAATCTTCTCAATACTCATATTGGGGCAAGCACTCTTACTGGCTGATCGCATGTTGATATTTTATTATTTTCCTCGTAACTTTATGTTATCGTCTTGGTTTTTGTCTAGTTTATATATTTCCAGTATTCTAGACTAGTTAATGTTTATGGCCTGTCGTAAACATTTTGTTTAACAAGCTGCCTGTAGCTTGCGGTTAATGTGGCATTTCAGCCATATTCCTTGTACTTCAACGCTTTTTTTGGTTCTATTTACCGGGGTCATTGCTACCCTTTTACCAAAAAAAAAAGAAATCTTTTGGCCCGCTTTTATAAATTATATCCATTCAAGGAATTTTTATCATATACTGTGTTTTGTAAACTTTAATTTATTTGGGACCATGTATAAAGTTTTATTGTTGAATGAATGAATGGATGTTTTTATCAAAACGACTCGTTTTGAGCCGTTTTCTATGATATTGAGCTTGAGTCATGATAGTAACACCCAACGACCCTTCCGCTGATATGACCGAAATTGGGGGCGTTAGAGATTGGTATCAGAGCTCAAGTTATAGAGAACGAAAAGATTTTCCAAAAATGAATTTTTTAATCTTTAAACAATAACAGTTGCAAGCGAAACCTCTGAGTTGCCAATGGACGATAATTAAAGTATTTATATATATATATATATATAGGATTATATATATGTGTTGTAATCTTTATCGATTATTTGTACTTGTAAATTACAAGGTATGTTTTCATTTATTTTATTATAAATGATAAATCTTATACTTATACAAGATATTTATACGACGTAGATTGTCACGAAGCCACCCAAGTCATTTTAATGCTAGCGCTAAATCTATTCCTGAAATGAATTCTATTATTCCTGAGACTATAAGTTGTGGATATACATGATCCCAACGAAATCGTTAATATTCGTTATGATATTCTTTTGGTTACAAGGATTTTGATTCCTTGGTTCCTACTCTTGATCTATTGATTCATTCAGTTCGTTTAGCAAATTTAATCTGCATTTTCATTAATCTTTGACATTATACTGTTTTGATAGAAACAAGTTTGTCTGAGATGGTACTATTGGTTGTTAGGAATTGAGATTGATTGTTATGGTATTCACATGCCAACCAGGATTCCATATCATATAACTAATCATTTTCTGCTAAATCAGTTTCTCGTCTGGTTTGGTCCTGATCTTTTGCGTTGAGCTGGCGATGTTTAAATAAGGTGATTTATAATCGTCTTGTTGAAATGAACTGGCCATTTATTTGAACAAGGAAATTATAAATTGTTGAACTAGAAATTTCTAAATCTTATTTGGATGGATTTGATCAATCCATGGAAATAATGATTTATAAACGTGTGGGCTTAAGCATATAGAATCTGCGTGATTAAACTCTTATTGACTCGTAATTTGTTTGCTTGATTCATTCTTTGATTTTGTTCTTCCAATTCTTTGATTGTGGGATGGTATATTTGGGCTGATCCAAAACCACCAATTGAGGAGGATATCAAGCGTCACTGAAAGACACTGTTTCTAGTGGGACTGAGGAGCCTTCTTAGCCATGTGATTTACCTAGTAACTCTTGTGGATTAGTTTTCCAATTGTAGTATATTTACATAAATCACTAACTAAACTGTGACATCAGTTAGTAGGACTAGTCTTCTAAGTTGTATGGCATTAGACGATGATACTCTATAATGCTCGACAAGATAACTTGTACTAGTTTGTGACTAATGGAATGACTATCTTTTGATTCCTAATTCTACATCGTTCTATTATTATCTTTCTTTGTTTTTCTCTTATAAATTCCTATGGTATCACGCAACCATTGAATGAATACTCATTATGATTTGATCTGCGTTGCACAAGAATCATGCAGTCAATGAAAGCTATGACTGAAAAACGAATGCACCAAGTTATTAGTGAATAAGTTGTTGTATCTTTAACTGAATTCATGGCCAACATGAATGATGGATCTGGAACTGGAGCTGAAGCTATAACTGGTGGAATTGGAACCGGTGAAGTTGAAGCGGAAGCTGGAGCCAATAATGTTCGTGGTAGTGGTGGAACAAATGTGCCCGGAATATAACACCCCCAATTTACATTGCACAGCGGAAAATACACAATTGGGTGTTATTCACAAACTTTATTTTACAACTCTTTAAACGACCCAAAAATAGTATATTTAGAAGTAAATATGGAAATAATTTAAATCAATGTCTAAAACCTTCAATCCCAAGTAAAATCAGTTTAAAATATATCAGAGCAGCGTACAGGTTCCCCTAGGATCTTAATCAAAACAACAAACCTTTTACCAAAATGTTTGACCATTTACTGTATGTTTATAACAATAGGTAAAGAATTCTGTTTTAGACCAAACTACTACAAAAGCAATCCCGCAATCCTTCTCCAGCAAGCTCCAGCAGCAATACACTTCAAATACTTGAAATACATGTTTAAAATCATCAACACAACGGTTGAGCGAGTCTATAGGTTTTCCAAATAAACATTTGAACACAAGAGAAAAATCAATCAAGATCATTTAATAGAATTGCTACATATACAATCTATTATTCTGGAAATCTAGCATATAGCATTAGCTATTGAATTGTATTAAGCTCATGACACCGACCCCTTAACTTAGTCACCCATGCCTAAAGCCGGCATGACTAGATGAATTCCAGTGCCCCTACTAGGGTATCAATTGCAAGAATACCAATTCTCATTCTCGTAAAATTTTCCTTCCCAGCGGGTTACTCAGCGTAAAGCCCTGGTCTCAGATAGGGTCGTCAGCCCAATAGTACTATTATTAGAATAAGCGGCTATTCCCAACTCATAACATCAAGTCAGAAGATAGTTAACGGCTCATGAATTTAGGGACTTTTGCAATTTAGGTACTTATACAATTCAAACAACAAAGGCAACAAAGGCAACATTCGGGTCCAAACAATCAATCATGACTTGTGTTCATTTTACTTTCAAATAGCATGTATCCCCCTCGCGGATTTTAAAATCATTCAAAACAATTACAAAATCGAGGCTATAGACTCACCTGGAGTAATAGCAGTAGTAAGACGATCTTCGACGATAGTTGATGCCCAATAAACACAAAAACCGCAACCTATCAAATAAGGCGCGTTCACCAATAATAAACTCGAGTAAAATCCATACTTAGTAATATCAAACTCACAATCATAAAATCACAACCAATCAAAAATGAAAACAATACAAGTGACCTTTTACTCCATTCTATATGTTTATTCTATTAGTTAATTCCTTCGATAAAGATCTGCCGGTACACACCAAATGTCCAAGATCATTTACCCCACTTAAACAAGACAAATTTTTATGATACTAATCAGAAATGTCAATTACTATATATAGAAAGGCCTGTTAAAAATTCATCAAAAGATTTTACATTTAAAGTTCCCTGCCCGACACATCTTTGAACTACAAAAACCGGACAGTTTTACGTCAACAATTCATATAGTCTTTTAACACATTTAATTTTCTCCGTTTATAAAACCGACACTCAACTTTGAGAATAACTCAACATCATCATATTTATCATTCAAAATCAGTACATGACTCATTTTAAAATCCTTTTTATAGTCCCCGGGATTCGATCCAAATATCGACAACAATTATATATTGTGACGATACTCGTCTCCCGGTACACGAATAATCAAACTAACGTAACTTTTCGCTCGTTTGGAGCTAGAAGTCCTACCTTATACCAAAACGAAGCTAAAAACATCCTCTACAACAATATCTAGTTAGTTCATCTCAAACTCAAACTCATATTTTCAGAAAATTAAGTTTAATAATCTGTTTAAAAATATATATTTAAAAATCACTCAAAATTAATTTTTCACCACATTTTAACCCCATTTTTACCACTATAATCATCCTACTATTACTACTTTCAATCATAACACTCAAAATCATACTAGATGATCAAATCATAAAAACCCAACTCAAAATCTTCAACATGCAATTATCAGAAATGATATATAAACATATAAACACCTACATACAACAAGAAATTAAGATCAAAACATAAGATTTTCATCCAAAAATGGGTTTTTCAAAAATGTTCATGCATGTGTAAAATTTTCATACCAAAAGATGGAGAATAAAATAACTAAGATGGGTCTTTGATTGGTTTTTATAGATTCAAACAAGATTTCAAAAATTTAGGGTGTTTGTTCTTGGTGTGGTGGACGGGAAAGAAAGGGGAGGAGGGAGGGGAGAGAATTTTGCATGTGGTGGTGTTGTGTGTGTGTAAATGTGTTAGTTTTTCCATTTTATATGGTGGAAGTTTAGGGTAGTTTTTGCCAATTGTAATTCTTGTGGACCAAAGTGCAAATACTTTGTTAAAAAGCGGGAAATGACTAGTCACTTTTGAAAATATTTACGGGTCTCATGTTTCATAAAAATGCTTTTCAAAACTTAAAACACACACAAAATATGATATTATATAGTCCCAGCACGACTTAATACGACACTAAAATAAAAACGTCAAAATATTAAACATCGACATGTTTAAAATAAAACGTAAAATTTCTCGGGCATCCGTCGATATCGTCATCACTAATAATCCTCGCAACTTGTCAAAACGTAAAAATATAACTTTCAACATCATCCAAATCAAATCACCAATCGTCATGACAATCAACCTCGTAAAAAATTTCAAAAATATACGTAAAAATATAATTAAATAATGACCATAATTTTGGGTTGTTACATCCTACCCTCCTAAAAGAGAGTGACGTCCCGACACTCAACCCGCCTCACATTCGCACTTCCTCACTTCTAGAGTCAACGTGACCTCTTACCCTCAAGAGATACTCACGTCTTTCAAACCAGTCCAACTCAATTCTTATTATATCACCATATCCACAACTATTACTACACTTCAACTTTCAATTAAATTTTCTATTATGCTAATATTCCTTCATCATTCGTACTCTTTCTGCATCACTTTCTCAGTTTCATTCCTGCCCCAATACTCTGACAACTTGACCCACGACTAGGTAAATTCTCAAATTACACCTCTTATGACGATTATCATCGCATAAAGATTCCATCTTCACTAGGTTCTATTAGTCCTCATAGTGAAATATTTAAGATATCATCATCCCAAGTTTCAATTGTCATCATTCAATTCATCCTTTCACTCTGTCTATTGCTTTCTGAAAATACGCAATTTTCCCCCTTAACTCAATTCTTCAAACTTTCTGTAAATATCTCTAATATTCAAAAGTCAATCTCAATCTCTAGGTTACATATAATATGTTCAAACCTTAACCAGTACTCATACTTTATCACAGCGATTTCCAATATTCAAAATTTACTATGCCTCTATGTCCCGAGGTTACACTCAAACTAAACACAATGAGATTATCCATCATTCTAACAATCTCTATGTCCCGAGCGTGGTGCTTGCTAGATCACTGAATTACTGTACCTTCCATAGTATATTATTACATCTTCCTCATATCATATACTGTTTGAATAACTTTGTTAGTCTCATATATTCAAATCTGAAATGTATAATGGTCAGATCACTTCCTGATATCGTAATTCATTTTATTCCAACCATACTGTATTAATACTTCAACTTGTGAAATTCCTTCAATATTACACGCGACACTCTCAGCACTCTAAGATAATTAAATTCTATTTGATCTGAAAAATTCATTCACCACTAGTCCTTGCATTCTTAACACGCTCTCTGATCTAATAGAAGAAAAATTAGATAATCACAATAACCGTTTTTGTCTAACAAAAACATACATCTCAACTCTCTCATTTCTATTTCCATTCTATTTCAAAATTTCCAACAATCTGTTGATCTTCTTTCTTTGATATTCCTTTTTCATTTGTTTATCAATTCAATTCTAAGGTTCTTTTCATCCCATCCATTCTGCTTGTTGTTACCAATATTCCAAATATCTCCAAACTCAAGAGTCAATTCTCAATTACTTCAGAAATCTTATAAACTCTTTTTCCTTCTCCTCCTTACTAAATACTCACTAGTTGATAGTGAAAGTATCCACAGTCATCCTCCATAATCTGAAACATACTTCGTAATACAGAACTATAACATATCTCATCTAAAATTTACCGATTATTATTTCTCAGTCATCATTAGGTAACCCTTAACCCCTTCCATTTAAAATCCCCGAATGGTATTTATAAACAAGTCCTTTTTATTCTTATTTTCTTCATACTTGATTCCATACAAGTAATACTTTTCAATCCCAAAACAAGTACCACAATGTCCAATCTCATGATCATATAAACTCCGTTACACTTCTTTATTCAAGCCAACACACTACCATTACTTTCCTTTCCAATTGATATTATCCAAATATCATCATCGCAGCACTATAATTCCTTCAGATTTCTCCAATACTCTATATAGCACAGAACTTCAATCTATCCTCAGCGTTCATAAACAACTTCTTCAACTACAAAATCAGATCTCAAAATTACAACTTAGACATATTTTCCATTAGGGCTACAATGTAGGTGTATGAATGGATTTCATACATTTAGTTCTTCTTTGTCAGCTTTATCCTTGGTTGAACAATCAGTGAAAACCTCTTGATAAACCTCCGATAATACTCAGCTTACACAAAGGAATTTACAAGCTTCAGTCGGTTTCATCGGTATCGACAAAGCCTCAATCGTTTCAATCTAGTCAGATTTTCACGATCACTTCAGCCATAGATTTCACATTCTAAAAAATCTATATTACTCCAACTAAAATTCTTATCTTCCAAAGAATTTTACATACCATTCCTTCTTTTAATAACAATTTTCCAATTGTTAGGGAATACTTTTCTTTCCTTCAATCATCTACTCATCACACTAAACAGTCACAGTCAGTAATGGATACCGATTTCTGGTGCTCAGTTTGTTCAACCTCACATCCATCATCTTATTCACAAAACATCCAGCTTCTTTACTTACTTACATTATCACTTCTCTGATGACTTACCCTTCCAGTCGAATCAGATTATCCTTATTGTCTCATCTTCCAATCCTTACAACCAATCATATTACCATCCTCAATTTCCTGATAATGCCATATAACAAAATATACAATCAGATTGCTTACTCCTATCACTAAGCTAACACAAATCTTCCTTTTTCCCAAGTCGACAGTGAACTCTACGATTCCACAGAACAATCACATAGTACCCTCAAGTACTAACTCATCTTCTCATTCTTTTTTACTACTACTGATAAAGCGCACAGAAAATTCGACCTATTATAGTTTCCTACTACATACCTTCTCATCATTGACCAATAAAATCGTCAAATAGAAATTCCACTGATTACTTCCTGAAATCAGTACTCAATGCTCAACAACATTCCAATTTAATTCTTTCCACCTTTATTTATCATATCCTATGATATTCATCCTTATTCTGGTTAACTTTCTCACAACTCTAGTTCAGTTAATCACGCAATACTTCTTAATCCATAAGTTCAGAAAATATTTCCTTAATATATATATTTATTCGTCCGTCGATGAATTTCTCATTTCAACCAATCGCAAATTCTTGTTGATTTCTCGTCCTCGGGTCAGCTAAAATCTAGCATCTTCAAATCTCAATATATCCTCAATAACACCTTAAGAATTTATATACACCATCAATAACACTTTCAGAACTTCAATAAATTTCTAACTCAATGATTACCCGATAAGAATACACAAATTACTACATCTTAATCTCAGATCTTATCAGCATTTCCAAAATATAGGCTGTAATAGCAGCAACATTCCCTTCATATTGCTTTTCCATTATCTGAATAATTCCGTTATTCAATCTCCTTTACCGAAATGAAAACATTCCATTACCACAGAAATACCAATTTTTATACCACATTCCTTGTTATTCCTTCAGCAGCTCGACCTCCAGCTAGCCCGTACTTACATCAAGTAAATAGATAATTACTTAAGTGGTATAAAATACATGTGATCTACACATCATACTTCCTCCTGTTTACCCGATTTGTAGTAACTGCTTGAATATCATCTCTTCTTATCTTAGATTATTAAATTCCAAGTTTGCCTTCTATTAGAGGAAATAAATTCCTATTCCTTATTTTCATTC
Organism: Glebionis coronaria; assembly: GCA_025667525.1. NCBI lineage: Eukaryota > Viridiplantae > Streptophyta > Magnoliopsida > Asterales > Asteraceae > Glebionis > Glebionis coronaria. Next base: position 418,840 of record JANFOE010000551.1, read on the forward strand.
GCAACAGTACCGTTCCTTTACCCTTTTTCTGCCACACTTAATTTCGAATCAGGATCAATCTTTAAATTACTATCTCTTTTCGTCTAGTTGAACATTCCCAAATGACTATCGATATATCAAACATCCATCAGTTACTCGAACTTATCCATATAGTTGCACCTTTCCAATTACTATTAATATCCATACGACACTCTTCACCGCATTTCTTCTCATTCCTAAGAATCCAACACATAGACATCCTTTTAAAATCTTGCAGAATAACAGCAGCATCTCCAACTAGAACAACAACATCTTCATTCTCAGCAGCATCTTCAGTTTCAGTAGCATCTTCAACTAAAACAGCAGGATTTTCAATCTCAGCAGCATCTTGTCTCCTCTCAGCACTATCATCTTCAAACAATTTAACAACTATTCTCGCGATCATATAATCTACCCTAATTGTTGGAAACCTTTGGAGACATATTTCAAGATACTCAGTCACACAGGAATCCCTGCTAATGACAGAAACATATCTCACTCAACTCTTTCTATGCGATAACAGTAGAAAGAAACTTGATAAGTATACACATCGAGATAGAAAGAATAGGATCTTTTCATCAAGATATAACATGAATACTGTATACGCCAACAACACAATACTACCTAAATTCCACAATCATCTCACAAAAGAGAGAATAACAAAAACACATCAAAATACTAAAGGGTAATAGTAGATTTCATCCATAAATCCGAGAAAATTGCAACAAAACCTTGTCACTAATGTCACTTACCCTTACCATCCTAAACAACTACAATACATAAACTGAAATACAACAAAAATCCATCACTGCATCACTCCATAGGATGTGGTCCATCAGTTTCTCCAATTTGGCTCGTCCCTTCTTCATCTTCATCTGGTCCTAACTTACAACACCTCCCTTTTGGATCTAAACACAGTGGATTCTTAAATCCATACCTCAAAAGCCCTCCTTGACACGGCGGATCTATCATATAATGAGAATCAGCATACACCTCACTATCCTGAAACTTCCAATGTGGTTCAAGATATGGCCCAAGATGAGCTACATATTCACTTAACCTGCGAAGCTTATTTATCTCTTTCTGATACTTCTCAAAATCAGTCCCATAACTTCTCACTTCAGCTCTAACCTCAGTTCTTCCAACTTCACTCTCAGTCATATAATTATCACTATCAGATTCTACAACATTTTTCTTATCATTCGTATCATCCTCATAATCTAACCATCCAACTAAAATCTTATTATCACCTACTTGCTGATTCTGCAAACTCCATTGACCTACAACAAAGCCCCCATTCTTGACGTAATATGGTATGTCAGACATTTTCTGAAATCACAGAAAATTCAAAGGTACATAAGGTCATTATTCAAAAATATATATGCAATGCATAGTCATGCAAATGCAATTGAATTACGTATGCCAAATATATATATATATATATATATATATATATATATATATATATATATATATATATATATATATATATATATATATATATATATATATATATATATATATATATATATATATATATATATATATATATATATATATATATATATATATATATATATATATATATGTGATGCAATTCAATGCAATGCAAATGATAATTATACAATACTCATAAAAATGAAATTGTGATGAAATTATGATGAAAGCAATCCACGTCCTTTCATTAATACCAATACCTCATCGCAGTATTTACTTAATAAATACTCAAGAATTCACAACAATTATAAGGGATACATCTATAATAACAAAGCATAACAAAATTAAATAATCTTACCGGAGCCTTGCAGAGAAGTTTTGTTGCTTTTATAAAATACTTTCGACACCAAAGTTATAGTTTAGGACATTTTCAAAAATCGACCTAATTCGCTATAACTAAAAAGCTCTAGTTACCAATCTATAACACCCCCAATTTACATTGCGCAGCGGAAAATACACAATTGGGTGTTATTCACAAACTTCATTTTACAACTCTTTAAACGACCCAAAAACTGTATATTTAGAAGTAAATATGGAATTAATTTAAATCAATGTCTAAAACCTTCAATCCCAAGTAAAATCAGTTTAAAATATATCAGAGCAGCGTACAGGTTCCCCTAGGATCTTAATCAAAACAACAAACCTTTTACCAAAATGTTTGACCATTTACTGTATGTTTATAACAATAGGTAAAGAATTCTGTTTTAGACCAAACTACTACAAAAGCAATCCCGCAATCCTTCTCCAGCAAGCTCCAGCAGCAATCCACTTCAAATACCTGAAATACATGCTTAAAATCATCAACACAATGGTTGAGCGAGTCTATAGGTTTTCCAAATCAACATTTGAACACAAGAGAAAAATCAGTCAAGATCATTTAATAGAATTGCTACGTATACAATCTATTATTCTGGCAATCTGGCATATAGCATTAGCTATTGAATTGTATTAAGCTCATGACACCGACCCCTTAACTTAGTCACCCACGCCTAAAGCCGGCATGACTAGATGAATTCCAGTGCCCCTACTAGGGTATCAATTGCAAGAATAACAATTCTCATTCTCGTAAAATTATCCTTCCCAGCGGGTTACTCAGCGTAAAGCCCTGGTCTCAGATAGGGTCGTCAGCCCAATAGTACTATTATTAGAATAAGCGGCTATTCCCAACTCACAACATCAAGTCAGAAGATAGTTAACGGCTCATGAATTTAGGGACTTTTGCAATATAGGTACTTATACAATTCAAACAACAAAGGCAACAAAGGCAACATTCGGGTCCAAACAATCAATCATGACTTGTGTTCATTTTACTTTCAAATAAAATGTATCCCCTCGCAGGTTTTAAAATCATTCAAAACAATTACAAAAGCGAGGCTATAGACTCACCTGGAGTAATAGCAGTAGTAAGACGATCTTCGACGATAGTTGATGCCCAATAAACACAAAAACCGCAACTTATCAAATAAGGCGCGTTCATCAATAACAAAGTCGAGTAAAATACATACTTAGTAATATCAAACTCACAATCATGAAATCACAACCAGTCAAAAATGAAAACAATACAAGTGACCTTTTACTCCATTCTATATGTTTATTCTATTAGTTAATTCCTTCGATAAAAATCTGCCGATACACACCAAATGTACAAGCTCATTTACCCACTTAAACACGCTAAATTTTTATGATACTAATAAGAAATGTCACTTACTATATATAGAAAGGCCTGTTAAAAATTCATCAAAATATTTTACATTTAAAGTTCCCTGCCCGACACATCTTTGAACTACAAAAACCGGACAGTTTTACGTCAACAATTCATATAGTCTTTTAACACATTTAATTTTCTCCGTTTATAAAATCGACACTCAACTTTGAGAATAACTCAACATCATCATAATTATCATTCAAAATCAGTACATGAATCATTTTAAAATCCTTTTTATATTCCCCGGGATTCGATCCAAATATCGACAACAATTATATATTGTGACGATACTCGTCTCCCGGTACACGAATAATCAAACTAACGTAACTTTTCGCTCGTTCGGAGCTAGAAGTCCTACCTTATACCAAAACGAAGCTAAAAACATCCTCTACAACAATATCTAGTTAGTTCATCTCAAACTCAAACTCATATTTTCAGAAAATTAAGTTTAATAATCTGTTTAAAAATATATATTTAAAAATCACTCAAAATTAATTTTTCACCACATTTTAACCCCATTTTTACGAATATAATCATCCTACTATTACTACTTTCAATCATAACACTAAAAATCATACTAGATGATCAAATCATAAAAACCCATCTCAAAATCTTCAACATGCAATTATCAAAAATGATATATAAACATATAAACACTTACATACAACAAGAAATTAAGATCAAAACACAAGATTTTCATTCAAAAATGGGTTTTTCAAAAATGTTCATGCATGTGTAAAATTTTCATACCAAAATATGGAGAATCAAATAACTAAGATGGGTCTTTGATTGGTTTTTAGAGATTCAAACAAGATTTCAAAATTTTGGGGTGTTTGTTCTTGGTGTGGTGGACGGGAAAGAAAGGGGAGGAGGGAGGGGAGAGAATTTTGTGTGTGGTGGTGTTGTGTGTGTGTGTAAATGTGTTAGTTTTTCTGTTTTATATGGTGGAAGTTTAGGGTATTTTTTGCCAATTGTGATTCTTGTGGACCAAAGTGCAAATACTTTGTTAAAAAGTAGGAAATGACTATTTGTCACTTTTAAAAATATTTACGGGTCTCGGGTTTCATAAAAATGCTTTTCAAAACTTAAAACGCACACAAAATATGATATTATATAGTCCCGGCACGACTTAATACGACATTAAAATAAAAACGTCAAAATATTAAACATCGACATGTTTAAAATAAAACGTAGAATTTCTCGGGCATCCGTCGATATCGTCATCACTAATAATCCTCGCAACTTGTCAAAACGTAAAAATATAACTTTCAACATCATCCAAATCAAATCACCAATCGTCATGACAATCAACCTCGTCATAAATTTCAAAAATATACGCAACAATAATTAAATAATGACCACAATTTTGGGTTGTTACAGAATTAGCGGCTATAACTACACTTCATACATGAAGTTCAACCGTAGACTCTTAAGGGGACTAAATATGATGGAGGATTATGTCAGTAGCTGAAAAACTGGCGTCAGTCTTTCGAATAAGTGACCCTAATCGGGAGGATAAGGTGCAGTTTGAAATCGCTATTCTCCAAGGTCGCCCATTAATTTGGTGGAATGGCAGACTTGCTTCCATAGGTATCGTTACTTATGGGACACCATGGACTAAGGTGAGGAAGCGGTTGATTGAGGAGTTTTATCCTCATAGTATTTCTACAGTATGGAGCAAGTGTTATACAACCTAGAACTGAAGGAGAAATAATTCCAAACTAAAAATCATTTCGTGCATTAGAGCTCGTAAGTATCTTGAAAAGGTGGTAAACCATTCCTCGCTTAGGTATTAGAGAAGTAATCGTAAGAGAAGTAATTAGAATTTCTCTAGTCATTTGTGACTATTCTGAAGTGTCTCTTGTAGATTTTCTAGGGCTTTCACCCCAAGGCAAATAGAATTCCTAATTGATCTAATCTTTGGTGCTGCAACTGTGGCACGTGCGCCATATCGATTAGCACCATCCGAGCTGTAGTAATTATTTCTGCAGTTGCAAGAACTATCTGATAGAGGTTTTATTTGACCGAGCTTGTCATTTTGTAGAATTCCTATTCCATTCATTAAGAAGAAAGATGATTCGTTCCGTATGTGCAGCGTTTACCGAGAGCTGAATAGGCTAACGATCAAGAATTGTTATCCGTATCTAAGAATTAATGATCTATTTAATCAACTTCAAGATTCTCGTGTTTTCTCTAAGATTAATCTTGGTTCTGTTTACCATCAACTTTGCATACATGAGGAAGATAATCCTATTACAGCGTTTAGGACTCGTCATGGTCGTTATGAGTTTCTGGTTATGCCTTTTTGGTTTGACCAATGCACCTACTGTATTCATTGACTTAATGAACCGTATGTGTAAGCCATATCTTGATAAATTCGTAATCGTTTTCTTTGATGATATTCTAATCTTCTCTAAGAGCAAGAAAGAGCATGTCGAACACTTAAGGATTATATTGAACTTGTTAGAGAACGAAAAGTTGTACGCGAAACTCTCAAGGTGTGATCTTTGGCTTATTTCCATATGATTTCTCTGACATGTGACTGACAAAAGTGGGGTACATGTTAATCCTGCGAAAATCGAAGCCACCGAGAAATTTGAATGCTCCAACTACTCACTAGGTTTGGCTGGTTAATACTCAAGGTTTATTGAAGGATTCTCTTTGATATCAAAACCATTAACTAAGATAACTAAAAAGAATGAACCGTATGTGTGGACCGATGATGAAGAGAAAGCTTTTCAAACTCTGAAAGGGAAACTCTGCAGCACGCTGATCTTATCGTTACCTGAAAGAATTAAAGATTTTTTTGTTGATCGTGATATATCTCTTGAAGGATTTGGAGCTGTTTGATTTGTATATGCTTGTAGGAAACTTAGAAAGAATGAGGAAACTACTCAACCCATGACTTGTAGTTTTGTGCGGTGATTTTTACTCCTTGTCTATTGGGACATTGATTGTATGGCACTAATGTACGGTATCCACCGATAGTAAGAGCCTACAATGTATTATGGAATAAAAAGAGGTAAATAAGCCTTTAAGTGATTACGATTGTGTTATCCGTTATCATTTGGGAGGTAGGAGCAAATAACAATGGATTCGTTGTTAAGCTCTCGAAAACTCAGTCTGGATTTAATTTAATTTGTGTCAATATTGACTGATTGATTCTGCTCGTTTCATTCTGATAAATAAAATGATCGCGCGAACTAAGAATCGTTTGTTAACCACTCATAGTAGACATGAAAGTCATGATAATGTGAAGTGAAAACCTTTGGAATTCGAGGTAGGTGGAAAAGTTATGCCAAGGTTATCACCATGGAAAAAGGTGTTATATATTTTGGAAAACATGGGAAGTTAAGTCCTCGTTATGTTTGGGACCATTCGAGATGATATCGAGAGTAGGTCCGGTGGCATGAAAACTTAAATTACCTCGATAATTACAAGGAATTCACAATACTTTTTCATATGTCGAACCTAAAGAAATTTCTTCCCAACAAAGACCTTATTATCCCTTTTTGATTAAGTAATCGACGGTAAGTTGCATTTCATCAAAGAAATTTTTGATATTATCAATAAGAAAGTTAGGCAACTGAAGCAAAGTCGTATTCCTATTGTCAAATCTGATGGAACTCAAGACGAGGACCAAAATTCATTTTACTCTTTGATTTCAGCGAGCGATCGAGGAAGAACGCAAGTCGATCTTCGGGACGAAGATCCCAATTTAGTGGGGATGATGTGACAGTCCGTCAATTTCAATTCGTTATTTTAATCTCGAAAATTACATATTATATGTTTACTTAATGAGAATTTTAAATTATCGACTAACCGAGAAGGTTATGATTTGAAACGTAACGTTAGAATGTCGTTTAGATAAAAACCCGCAAGTAATACGTTAGGTATCGATATTATTCTCAATTTAATATAAGAATGATTTTATTATATTTACTCTTATTTCTCATACTTTACGTTTTAACGAATAACGAGAACTATTAGTGATCGCAATACCGACGGATGCCCAAAAATTTATATTTTATTATCGATTGTCTCGATATTTAATATTTTCGACGTTTTCGATTTAATTATGTTTTAAGTCGTGTCTAAGTTATATTATTATTTTTATGAAGCGTTTTAACTTTTGGAAAGTATTTTTACGAAACCCGAGTCCCGTAAATATTTTCAAATTTGACTAATAGTCATTTTCTACCCTTAAAACTATTAAATTGTTTTATGGTCCATAAGAATGCCTAATTGGCAAAATCTACCCTAACTTTCCACCATATAAAAAGAAATTTTTATAACTAAAAACACACATACACATTACACCACCAAAAATTTTCTGTCTTTCCCTCTCCCCTCTCTTTTGTTGTCACCTCTTCCACACCAAAACACCATCATGGTTTTTTATCTACTTTGATTTAGCAAAAACTAATAAAAGTCTCATTTCCCAAATAAAAAGGTGATCACATATATATAAAATTTTCCAACATGCAAAAAGCTTTTAATTTTTGTTATGATCTTGTGTTGGTGTGATGATTTGATGATTTTACATGTGTTTATCTAGTGATAACCATGTATAGATTATTTTGTTTTGTTGAAAGAAATTTATATTTGATTTTGGGTTCTTGTTTATTTGATTCACACAAGTGTTAGGATGATTATATGTTGTTATTATGGATTTAGGATGATGAGAAAAATGATTGGAATTGCTTGAAAAATTGTTTTTGTATGAGTTTGAGATGGTTGATTTAGATCAGTAGGTAAAAGGGAATTTTTGGGTACCTTAAGGCTGTGTTGATGTTAAACTAATTGGATAGTGTTGTAGAGAATTCTATTAGCTTCGATTTGATATAAAGTAGGACTTATAACTCCAAACGAGCGAGAAGTTATGATAGTTTGATTATTCGTGTACCGGGAGACGAGTATCAACACAATATATAGTTGTTGTCGATATTTGGATCGAATCTCGAGGACTATAGAATGAGTTTTGAAAATAGTCAAGGGCTGTTGTAAGTTTCTAAACCTCAGGTCATGAGTCTATTTTCAATCCCGAGTGTCGGTTTTGTAAACGGAGGTGTTTAGAGTAATCAAAATGGTTTTATGTGACGAAGGCGTAAAACTGTCCGGTTTTTACAACACAAAGATGTGTCGGGCAGAAGGTGTAAAACCCGTAAAAATAAGGTCATATTTATTTTCTCGTGAATTTTAATTATATTATATTTTAATTATTTTTCTACTCATTTAAAATGATTTATTTGGATTTATGGAAATTTTTATATATTTTTCCGTTTTAATTTAAGTCATGAAAATTGATTTAAACGCTCTCTCGCATAAATTTTATAAAACGTGACGGATCGATGGAACAGGAACCGACGGAGACATAATTCGACTATATTTAGTCAAAAATATTATTTTTATAAAATTTGTATTTACGTAAATAAATTTGCACCGAATAGGATTTATTAGCGACTTTTAGGAATCGAGTCGGGCTAGGAGTAATTTTAACTTTGGGCTCTAGTTGATTAGTAGTAAGTATCTAGGTTATGGGCCAAGCCCACTTTCCTTCCCTTTTGTTTATACCCGTCGACCAAACGCAAACAAATAACACAACTGTCATTTTTTTTCTTTCAAAAAACACACCATCTTCTCCCTGTTCTTCTTGTGCAACGAACACCATCAAAAAAACAGCCCTATAGATCAATTTTTCTTTCTCAATCCTTCAATTAGATCATATCAAAATCATCCTTGGTAAACCCTTATCATTAACCCATGTTTTATTTGCTCATGCAATTGATTTTTATAAAATCATAAAATTCAAGGTTTGTGTTCTTGCATGTTTGATCATGGGATTAGACATGCAATATGTTTATTAGTGTTTAGACTAATAGAATTATTAGGAATTTTATCCAAGAACACCATTGGTGGCTTGATTGAGCCGCGGTCAAACATGATCCCATGGGGATCATGTTGTGGTTTTTGAGTGATTGGTTTTGTTGATTAGCTTTGTTGTTATGGTTATTATTTTTAGGTGGGTTTTGATTTTTGACCATGCATGATATGGATTTATAGTGTTTTGATCTATCTAGGTTAAGATAAGATGTGTTTTTGATTGTTTGGAATGGAATAGGGGTGGTTTAGCTAAGTTGTTTTGATACTAATATTCGGACAGTAGGTATGTGAGCCCAAAACTCACGTATTTTCTACTGTAGCCTGCACTTTTTACAGCATAAATGGGTTCCTTAGGCCTTTTACATGTTAGTGGTGAGTTGGATAGGCACTCAACTCCTCCGGATGAGGAAGTTATGACCTATTTAAGGTCGAAAGACATATTTTGGGACAGCAGGTTTACATAGCTTGTGCCTACAGGTTATTGACCTCTATTTGTGCATTTTAAGGTTTGTTACAGTAGTAGAGATCATTTGTGAAGTCCTCCCACTGACCTCATGTTAATAGCTATCACCAAATGGTTTTTATGACTAAAACAGTAAACCCGAGTTTAAAAACAAAATTCTGATTTTGTAACCTTTCAAAGAATGTAACTTTCCCGCTAATTGGTAGTAGCTATTTACTCGTGGTTGGTATGGGCCGAAAGTAGAATCATGAGTCTTTCCAATGGTAGAAATCTCAGTCTCTTAAACCTTATAGGTTAACGGGTTATTTTGTCCCAAGTTTGACTAGTGCAGTTTGACCATTAAGTTCTTACGGTAGGGCTGTTAGTGTTTTGGACTTTTAGAAAGTTCCATAAACTCTTAGATCGAATGGTTGGACATTTTGGAAACTAGATTCCAAGTGTGTTCCAGGGGTTTAAATCCCAAAATCATTGGATTTATGGTTTGGGAGATATACTCTTCTCAAAACAGTCCCGCCGAATCATTTTGACTTTTACCTCTTTTGTAATGTAAACTTGAGGCGTTTTATGTGCAAACCGTATTGGATACTTGGTTTAACACTTATAACATGTATAATACATAATTCCTACAGGTTGTAAGCTTAGTTTAGCATGAGTTCACTTTGACTTAGGTGTTGGTGCAAATTTTACCCGTAATACATTTTTACCGAATTATTTTCGTATAATTGTTTTATAAGCATATAAAACGCGTACTTAAGGGTCGTGATCACTTTTGTAGGTCACGAATCGCCTTGGAGTGCTACTATCTACTCTTCTACAGCCCGGTTCCATTGTTCATCCGTCATCCGTTCATTCGTTAGCTTAAAGGTGAGTCTATAGCCTCGCTTTATACTAGTTATTAAATGATTTTAAACCCGCGAGGGGGAATACATGTTTTTATAAACTTAGAACACAAGTATTTTATGGTATGCTTGTCCCTCTATGAATGGACCCGTGGTTGCCTTTAAATTGCATTAAGTGATTGCCATTATTAAAACCTCAATTATGGACCGTTAATCAACCTATGATGGGTTAACCGCTAGCACAATTAATAGATCTATGGGGGAAGCCGCCCCGGTTCAGTTTGTGTGGACTTGTCACAAAAGCTTAGGCCCGACCTCCATACTGTTTGGACATATTGTATTGAGAAGTCAGGTATACGGCAATGTACCAATAATCAGGAGGTAACCGACAATTAATAAATCTCCAGTCTTATCAGACCTCTAAAGGGAGTTTCTAAGGGCTCGGTTCCATGAGCTTATTGCAATTTATGCTATACACAATTATCATTGTTGATGCAAATTATTATTTGATGCTTATAAGCATGCCACAAACTTATAATCTTTGCTTGTGTTCAAATTGATTACATAAACCTATAGATTCACTCGGCATTTTTGCTGATTGTTTTACTCACATGTATTTCAGGTAATCAAGAAGTGGAAGCTTGGAGGTCACGGGAATGAAGTTGTGCACTGCTTTTGTTGTTCAAACTCTGTGATTTATTTATCGTTCCATTTTTAAAACAAACTAATATGTTGTTTTAACTTATCTTTTGGTAACGATTACTTGGGACTACGCTACTCTGATGAATGTTTTAGGAACGATAAATCTAAAACGTCTCTTTTCGAGTCGTTCTTTATAAATTATGTGTTGTTGTATCATTGTTTAGCACCCAAAGATGTATTCCGCTGCGTGTAAATTTGGGGGTGTTAAAGATTGGTACCAGAGCCATGAGTTATAGAGAACTAGGTCTTTATTTTAAAAACCTAAACTATAACTGTCAATTTTTATTTTTCAAAGAGTCATGTGCACCGGACTTCGCGTGACTTCAGGTTCAAGCTACTTCTGAGATTACAATTTTAGTATGTGTTATTACGTATCCCTTATTGCCAAGTATTTATAAATAAATACTATGATCCCTTTATTGATATATAATTATATCTTGGATTCCTTTATCGATATATACTTATATCGTTAAACTTTTAGATGAAAGTTTATCATTTATTAATGATAAATTTAAATAAATCTCTATTATTCATTGTATTTATTTTGAAAGTATTCGAATTGCCTTTATTGCAAAAAATTTATACTATGACCTTACATATCCGGGAGCGCGACTAGTTAATCTTTCATTCTTTTCTCGGTATATTTTGTGTTTTTGGTGAATCGAGCCACCAAAGAGATTTGTCTACCTTTCACCTTGAAACTTAAATTATGAACGTCATGAACCGTTTTGGCTTTCTAATTTCTTGTGGGTATTCTTGCATTTTTATGCAATATTTTCTTTTTATCCTCATTTATATAAATTATATCTCATTACTATGTAATCCATGATACATGTGTGTATGTAAATTTTGGGGTCATTAAAAAGTGTTGGTAAAATATATTAGATGACGTGGAATATAAATTCCGTTATAATGGTAATTCTAATAAAGTTTGATTAAACTTTGGGTTATGTAAAAAAAAAAAAAAAAAAACCCTACTGTGCAGATTCTGCAGGGGCACAATCGTCCATTTCTGGTCTGTTTCAGGGTTCGAGTAAAACTGTGAAGTTGTTGAAAATGTCATTTTACGTCTACCGCGAAGGAAGTGGTCTTGAAACTGAATATTTAGGGGTCTTCTAGCTAATCTACAACCTGCGTTTTTTTTAAAAAAAATCGTCATTTTTGACAGATCTGATGCAGTAACGAAAAAGGGGAAAATCTTCCAGTACTGGTTCGTTTCAACTTTCGTGTAAAACTAAAAAGTTGTTTAGAATGTCGTTTTACTTCTACCGCGAGGAAACCAGTTCTGAAAACGAATATAGACGGGTCAAAACTTAAAGTTAAATCTGCATTTTATAGTAAAATAGTCAAACCTGCACAGAACTTGCAGGGGTATTTTGGTCATTTTATATTGGGTTTCAGGTCTCGGGTAAAACTAGAAAGTCGTCTGAAACGTCGTTTTGCATCAAAATCCTTTAGACTCCGAGTCTTGGAGATGTCGTTTATCGGGTCAATTAATCGGCTCATATCTAAAAGTCAAATCTGATAGAAAATTCGGAACATGAGTTTTAAACGTTTCTAAGCAGTTTTGATTTCATTTGAGATCGTAAAATTTTAACGAATATTATTTTACAACTAACGAATATTGGTTGCATGTGAAAATGTTTAAAAATATAAACATTACAGGATTAGCAATTACTGGATTAATTGTGTAATTTGAAAACGAATAATATACTTTCTTAAAAACATGTTGTGTCGAGTATCTTACATAGAATACACACATGGGTTGATTTATTCTTTTTATATATATGACTCATTTGTCATTCGATGTTATTTTATTTTTATTTTCTTCTAACCTTCCACTGATTTGGGTTGAGTTTTGAAGTTTTGCCTTCACATTCTTCATCGACATTCTCATCACGTGTCTCATGGCGTTTTCGTCTAAACCTTATAACCTTTTGAAAACTCGTGACCATTTCATTGGTTTTCCTATAAGCTATTATTTGCAACTTTTTGCAAACCTTTGGTTATTATATACTTCATCAAAATGTCACCTTATAATTTTAGTTGACATTTTTATTACAATTATTTTCATAAATTGTTTTACTTTGATATTATGAAATAATTTTTATAACATTTGAGTTATTGCTTAAAAATCTCGCCAATTACTTGTATCCTATAAATTATAAACTATTTTTAAATTCCATTTTACAAATGGCATGGTTTATATATAAACATAAGAAACATAATACTTTTCGACGAAACTGAGCACTGCATTGCTATTCCTAGATTATACACGGCCTGATCACCTATGTCTAATTTAGAAGGAGCCATGCTAGGCTGAATAGTAGTCATCTTAAAAATCTTGATAATAATCAACTTTTTACTTGTATTATGATAAAGATAAATAAAATGAAATAAAGTGCAAAGTAGTTTTAAAAACCTTTATATTTCATGCAACTAGCGCAATTTCTATGCATCCGCATACGTTTTCTTACCTTCTCTTGAACGAATCACGCGCTTACGAATACGTTTTACTCGGCGATCGTTTTTCCACTTGTTACTTCATTTTATCTTATAACTGATTTCTTTTGACCGTTCGTCTAATTACTGATTGTTGATAAATGACTTGAAAGTCTCGATATTTTATCCTTCCTTCTCGTCCAATGTTCTTTATGCGATTTTAAAGATCTTTTGAATTGTCTCCGCCCGTGAATAATGAATTATCACTAGAGCGATTTTCGTATATCCGGGATGACGTCCGTCACTCTCGTTTGCCTCGAAATCCACTCTTGTGAATCGTGCTTTAACTTCTCTCTCTAAACACTAACATCGTTCATTTGATTTATTTTGATTACAAGTGATTATTAGAAATTTTCTTTTATTAAAATTTTTGTATGGATCTTATTTCCGATCATGTATCGACCACCGCTAAGTTAAAGAGATGAGGTTGGTGAACCACCGACCGCACTAACAAAATTGACAACTTATTTAATCTACTGTTTCTTATTGTCTTACCATCAACGCCTCTATTTTATTATTCTCTTTAAGAATTCATACAACATTTGCTTCGTCCCCTTTTTGTACCGTTGATTTCGTACTAATTGTTGACCATTATTTCCATTCGTCTTCGTTTGTAATCTTGTCACATTTTGAAACCCGAATATATCTCATGTTTATTTTTGAAATAATAAAACCTTTATGTATTTCTACAACGTATTATAAAAATTTTATGGAACTTTTATACATTTTCCAATGGTTTTTAACTATCGAAATAACTATCACAAGTAAAAGGTCAAATTTATACATCATCTTTTGTATAACTAAAACTAATGTTTTAAAATGAAATTATGCTCTATCTTTTGAACTAAGTGACTTATCATACTTTACTTTTAATGTAATGAAATTACCGGTTTAATTTATATTCCTAATAATGATTTAATTTGGAAATTATATTATCTAATTGAAACCATCAATACGAGTTTAATTAATAAATTCATGTCATTCTTTCAAAGTTTCTTAAGACGACCAAAATAAAACTTTGAAACTATTTTACTTCTATTTTTAATATATCATTTTTATCAAGAAAGTACCTCAACTGAGTTTTAAGGTAATACAAATCCGGGACGGATAATTGTGACAAACGTTATTTTAATGTTAATATTTAATTCATTCTTCGCCTTTATTTTCCTAGTATTGTGAATTATTATGTTTTACGGTTACGTGATTCGAGGTCCCTCGTCGATCGTTAACCTTAAATCATTTTAGCACATCGTTTTTGTTTATGCGTTTAACGAACTCATTCTATCTCACTATGTTACTTATATTGAAGATCACTATTTTATTCTGAGTTTAAAATAAATCTCGAGAAATAGTGTATAAGAAGAAACGAGCCCCGGGACGGTGCTCCCTTAAGGTGGTGAGGATGTAAAACCCGTAAAAATAAGGTCATATTTATTTTCTCGTGAATTTTAATTATATTATATTTTAATTATTTTTCTACTCATTTAAAATGATTTATTTGGATTTATGGAAATTTTTATATATTTTTCCGTTTTAATTTAAGTCATGAAAATTGATTTAAACGCTCTCTCGCATAAATTTTATAAAACGTGACGGATCGATGGAACGGGAACCGACGGAGACATAATTCGACTATATTTAGTCAAAAATATTATTTTTATAAATTTTGTATTTACGTAAATAAATTTGCACCGAATAGGATTTATTAGCGACTTTTAGGAATCGAGTCGGGCTAGGAGTAATTTTAACTTTAGGCTCTAGTTGATTAGTAGTAAGTATCTAGGTTATGGGCCAAGCCCACTTTCCTTCCCTTTTGTTTTTACCCGTCGACCAAACACAAAGAAATAACACAACTATCATTTTTTTTCTTTCCAAAAACACACCATCTTCTCCCTGTTCTTCTTGTGCAACGAACACCATCACAAAACAGCCCTATAGATCAATTTTTCTTTCTCAAACTTTCAATTAGATCATATCAAAATCATCCTTGGTAAACCCTTATCATTAACCCATGTTTTATTTGCTCATGCAATTGATTTTTATAAAATCATAAAATTCAAGGTTTGTGTTCTTGCATGTTTGATCATGGGATTAGACATGCAATATGTTTATTAGTGTTTAGAAATATAGAATTATTAGGAATTTTGTCCAAGAACACCATTGGTGGCTTGATTGAGCAGCGGCCAAACATGATCCCATGGGGATCATGTTGTGGTTTTTGAGTGATTGGTTTTGTTTTGTTGTTATGGTTATTGTTTTTAGGTGGGTTTTGATTTTTGACCATGCATGATATGGATTTATAGTGTTTTGATCTATCTAGGTTAAGATAAGATGTGTTTTTGATTGTTTGGAATGGAATAGGGGTGGTTTAGCTAAGTTGTTTTGATACTAAAATTCGGACAACAGGTATGTGAGCCCAAAACTCACGTATTTTCTACTGTAACCTGCATTTTTTACAGCTTAAATGGGTTCCTTAGGTCTTTTACATGTTAGTGGTGAGTTGGATAGGCACTCAACTCCTCCGGATGAGGAAGTTATGACCTATTTAAGGTCGAAAGACATATTTTGGGACAGCAGGTTTACATAGCTTGTGCCTATAGGTTATTGACCTCTATTTGTGCATTTTAAGGTTTGTTACAGTAGTAGAGATCATTTGTGAAGTCCTCCCACTGACCTCATGTTAATAGCTATCACCAAATGGTTTTTATGACTAAAACAGTAAACCCGAGTTTAAAAACAAAATTCTGATTTTGTAACCTTTCAAAGAATGTAACTTTCCCGCTAATTGGTAGTAGCTAATTACTCGTGGTTGGTATGGGCCGAAATTAGAATTATGAGGCTTTCCAATGGTGGAAATCTCAGTCTCTTAAACCTTATAGGTTAACGGGTTATTTTGTCCCAAGTTTGACTAGTGCAGTTTGACCATTAAGTTCTTACGGTAGGGCTGTTAGTGTTTTGGACTTTTAGAAAGTTCCGTAAACTCTTAGATCGAATGGTTGGACATTTTGGAAACTAGATTCCAAGTGTGTTCTAGGGGTTTAAATCCCAAAATCATTGGTTTTGTGGTTTGGGAGATATACTCTTCTCAAAACAGTCCCGCCGAATCATTTTGACTTTTACGTCTTTTGTTATGTAAACTTGAGGCGTTTTATGTGCAAACCGTATTGGATACTTGTTTTAACACTTATAACATGTAGAATACATAATTCCTATAGGTTGTAAGCTTAGTTTAGCATGAGTTCACTTTGACTTAGGTGTTGGTGGAAATTTTACCCGTAATACATTTTTACCGAATTATTTTCGTATAATTGTTTTATTAGCATATAAAACGCGTACTTAAGGGTCGTGATCACTTTTGTAGGTCACGAATCGCCTTGGAGTGCTACTATCTACTCTTCTACATCCCGGTTCCATTGTTCATCCGTCATCCGTTCATCCGTTAGCTTAAAGGTGAGTCTATAGCCTCGCTTTATACTAGTTATTAAATGATTTTAAACCCGCGAGGGGGAATACATGTTTTTATAAACTTAGAACACAAGTATTTTATGGTATGCTTGTCCCTCTATGAATGGACCCGTGGTTGCCTTTAAATTGCATTAAGTGATTGCCATTATTAAAACCTCAATTATGGACCGTTAATCAACCTATGATGGGTTAACCGCTAGTACAATTAATAGATCTATGGGGGAAGCCGCCCCGGTTCAGTTTGTGTGGACTTGTCACAGAAGCTTAGGCCCGACCTCCACACTGTTTGGACATATTGTATTGAGAAGTCAGGTATACGGCAATGTACCAATAATCAGGAGGTAACCGACAATTAATAAATCTCCTGTCTTATCAGACCTCTAAAGGGAGTGTCTAAGGGCTCGGTTCCATGAGCTTATTGCAATTTATGCTATATACAATTATCATTGTTGATGCAAATTATTATTTGATGCTTATAAGCATGCCAGAAACTTATAATCTTTGCTTGTGTTCAAATTGATTACATAAACCTATAGATTCACTCTGCATTTTTGCTGATTGTTTTACTCACATGTATTTCAGGTAATCAAGAAGTGGAAGCTTGGAGGTCACGGGAATGAAGTTGTGCACTGCTTTTGTTGTTCAAACTCTTTGATTTATCTATCGTTCCATTTTTAAAACAAACTAATATGTTGTTTTAACTTATCTTTTGGTAACGATTACTTGGGACTACGCTACTCTGATGAATGTTTTAGGAACGATAAATCTAAAACGTCTCTTTTCGAGTCGTTCTTTATAAATTATGTGTTGTTGTATCATTGTTTAGCACCCAAAGATGTATTCCGCTGCATGTAAATTTGGGGGTGTTAAAGAAGGTCTTAGAAGTAATATTTTTGAATGAAATTTGAAGTGAGTCTTATTCATATTATGTGTGAGTTTTTACCAAGTTTCATCGAAATCGGACAAGTATAGATAGGGTAGATTGGTGTGTACATTTGGAGTGTACATGCTGACTTGTATTTTGGACACGTAGGTGAATGCTTGTGTAGCGTGAGTTGAGTATTCACTATTGGACATGGTGATTTACTCAAGTGTTTAGTCATTATATCAATGACTTAGTTGCTGGTCCGAGTGAAGTAAAGTGATAAGTTGACTTGCCTTGACTTGGCGTCTTATGACGGGTCAATGTCAAGAGTGCAAGTGTTTAAATGAATAATGTTGAATAAAAGGGTATAGTAATATCACTTGTATTGTTAATTTTTTGGGATTGTCATAGTTTTGTAATTTTGAGTTTTGTATTATATAAGTATGATTTATACTTGAGTCGATTTTAAACGAGCGCGCCTTATTTGGTAGGTTGCGGTTTTCATGTTTAAATGGGTATCACTAATTCTCGGCGATCGTCTCATTACCACTATTGGCTAAGGTGAGTCTATATCCTCGCTTTTAAATTCTTTAACTGTTTAAGAAACCTGCGAGGGGGATAATATGCTTGTTTTATTAAAAATAAAGAGTACAACTATAAGTTGCGGTAAACCAATTGAGTAGTGCAACTAAAAGTTGTGGAAGCTCCATTTACTTGAAAAGTATTTATTGAAAATGAAGGGCACAACAAGAGTTGCTTTAAACCCACGAATGGGTGCAACCAGAAGTTGTGGTAAGCCCTATTTTTTTTAAAATAGAACACAAGGGACCCGATTGTATGCTTAGTTGAAAGTTCTTACATAAGTTAGTTTTAGCCTTAAAAGACCCATGAATCGTGAATTGTTAATCGAAGGAACGCTAATACTATGGATAGATCTATCAGAGTGACGCCCAGTCCGGTCGCGACTAGCTATCGCGTGGTGTTGTGATACACTAGTAATAAAACATCGGATGCATTGTATAAGAGAAATATACGCACTTGGCTAGGTGTGTTGGTCTGAAATAATATATGTTAACGTTCAATGTCACGAGGCTTATGTAATGACAACGGTAATTATGTCTGTACAACATAATTGTCTTTCGATGAATTATTAACCATGGAAGGTTATTTTGAATACTTGTGTTCTCTTCATTTAATTTAAACTTAATAGATTCACTTAGCAAATTTTGTTGACTTTTTATCATATTTTATCTCAAGTCCATAGGGAATGCACTCGAGGAAGGTGATTTCGTGAAGCTTGCAGATTTGAAATGTTTGGCCCGCTTTTATAAATAATATCTATTCAAAGATTTTTTATCATATACTGTGTTTTGTAAACTTCAAGTTATCTGGGAACATGTATAAAGTTTTATTGTTGAATGAATGAATGGATGTTTTTATCAAAACGACTCGTTTTGAGCCGTTTTCTATGATATTGAGCTTGAGTCATGATAGTAACACCCAAGGACCCTTCCGCTGATATGACCGAAATTAGGAGTGTTACACTATGGGAATTTAGGGCATCCTTGTTATATTTGAGTTGTTCTTATTCATTGTTTATTCATATGATAACTTTTAGAACTCAGACTTGATATATACATAGTTTTTACAACATATAGGCATATGTTGATGTCGCAATTGTGATAGTGAGATTCATAAGTCAGTCATGTAGTATAGTGAAAATGCAAAAATTTCATAGTAAAATCACCTTTTTATTTATGAACATGGATATTACATTAACCAAAACTACTCGATGTTATAGTCTCTCCCCCTTATTTAAAATCTCGTCCCGAGATTTAACTAGAACTAGGTTAACAGGAGAAAATAGATGTGGATATTTAGCTCAGAATTGATCTTCACGTTCCCAAGTATACTCAGGTCCTCTTTTCGAGTTCCATCGTACTTTAAATATTGGGATACGGCTCTGCTTCAAGCGTTTCACTTCTCTATCGATAATTTCCACCGGCTCTTCTATAAAATATAACTTATCATCGTGTTGAAGTTAGTTCATCGTTATGATGAGAGATTCATCAGATAAGCACTTCTTAAGATTCGAAACATGAAAAGTATTGTGAACATTACTAAGCTCTTCAGGAAGCTCTAGTTTATATGCCATATGGCCAATTCTTTTGGTTATTTTGAATGGTCTTATATACCTTGGATTCAGTTTCTTCTTCTTTCCGAATCGAATAACTCCTTGACGAGGTGAAACTTTCAACATAACACGGTCTCCTACTGCAAATTCCAAAGGTTTACGTCTAGTATTAGCGTAACTCCTTTGCTATCTTCTGCAGCTTGTAATCACTGTCGGATTTGAACAATCGTTTCAGTAGTTTCATGTATTATTTCTGGTTATGTCAGTTGAATATCTCCAACTTTAGCCCAGCAAACAGGTGATCGACACTTTCTTCCATAAATTATTTCGAAAGGCGCTGCTTTAATACTAGCATGATAACTATTGTTATAAGAGAATTCTACTAAAGGTAGATGTTTCTCCCATCCTTTTCCAAAATCTATCACACAAGCTCTAAGCATATCCTCGAGAGTTTGAATCGTTCTTTCACTTTGTCCATCTGTTTGTCGATGATATGCCGTACTCATATCCAATTGAGTACCTAAGGCACTTTGCATCGATCTCCAAAATACAAATGTAAAACGACTATCACGATCTGAGATAATAGATAGAGGCACTCCGTATTGTGAGATTATTTCCTTAATGTACAATCTCAAAAGAGTTTCCATACTACCAGTCTCTTTAATAGGAAGAAATCATGCAGATTTTGTAAGACGGTCGACAATAACCCAGATGGTGTCATGTCCATTTGATGTCTTATGTAATTTAGTCACAAAATCACTCGTAATTCTTTCCCATTTCCATATTGTAATCTCTGGTTGTATAAATAGACCGGATGGTTTTTGATACTCTGCTTTAACTCTTGCACACGTTAAACACTTGCCAACATATTCTGCTATGATTGCCTTCATGTTAAGCCACCAATAGAGTTTCTTCCGATCATTACATTTTGTCGGAACCAGGATGTATAGAATACTTAGATTTATGAGACTCGTTCATAATCAAATCTCATAAATTACCATAGGCAGGTAACCAACAACGATTTTTAATACAACGAATTCCATCTTGACGAACTTCAAATTCTTTATCCATTCCTCTTAATTTCTCTACTCCAACATTCTCTACTTTAAGTGCTTCTTCTTACGCTTCGAGAATTTGGGTAGGTAACTTCGGTAAAAGAGTTACCATTAATGATTTAACTCGTAACGGCTTAACACGTTCTTTTCGACTTAAAGCATCAGCTACTACATTGGCATTACCTGGGTGATAACGAATTTCACAATCGTAATCAACAAGTAATTCTAACCAACGTCGCTGTCTCATATTCAATTCTTTCCGATGAAGAATATATTGAAGACTCTTGTGATCGGTAAATACTACACACTTCGTACCTTAGAGGTAATGTCTCCAGATCTTAAGAGAAAATATAACTGCTCCTAATTCTAGATCATTAGTATAATTCTTCTCATTCGGTTTAAGCTGCCTTGATGCATAAGCAATAAATTTATTCCTTTGCATAAGCACTGCTCCAATTCCTTAAATAGATGCATCACAGTAAACGATAAGGTCATCGTTACCTTCTGGTAATGCTAGGATAGGTGCTTCACACAACTTCTGTTTCAATAATTTAAAAGCTATCTCTTGACTATCTCCCCAGACAAACGGTTTGTTTTTCTGAGTTAATTCTGTCAAAGCTTTAGCAATCATTAAAACACCTTCGATAAATCTCCGATAATACCCAACAAGTCCTAAACATTGTCTAATTTCCATTGGCGTACTAGGTTTACTCCAATTTTTCACCGCTTCAATCTTCGCAGGATCCACACGAATAACTTGGTTGTCAATGACATGTCCTAGGAATTGAACAACATTGATCCAGAATTCGCATTTTGAGAACTTTGCATACAGTTCCTCCTTCTTAAGTAACTCGATAATTATACCAAGATGCTTGGCATGTTCTTCTCTGTTACGAGAGTAAATAAGAAAATCATCTATAAACACGATTATAAATTTGTCCAAGTAAGACTTACACACTCTGTTCATGAGGTCCATCAAAACAGCTGATGCATTGGTTAAACCAAAAGGCATAACTTGAAATTCATAATGTCCGTATCGTGTCCTAAAACCAGTTTTAGGAATATCATCTTCCTTAACTCTTAATTGATGATAACCTAACCGTAAATCAATTTTCGAATATACGCTTGATCCTTGAAGTTGATAAAATAAATCGTCGATTCTTGGTAATGGGTAACGATTCTTTATAGTAAGTTCGTTTAACACACGATAATCGATACACATTCTAAAATATCCATCTTTATTTTTACAAATAATACTGGATCTCCCCACGGTGATATACTTGGTCTAATAAATCCTCGATCAGTTAGTTCTTTGATTTGGCTTAACAATTCTTGCATTTCCGAATGTGCTAATTGATAAGGCGCTTTAGCAATTGGTGTTGCTCCTGGTATCAAATCGATTTGGAATTCAACTTGACGTTCAGGTGGAAAACTAGGTAATTCTTCGGGAAATACTTTATGAAAATTTCTAACTATCGGAATATCTTCTAGTCGCTTTGCTTCTTGCAGTTTCTCTGTCACTTGAACTAAGAAAACTTGACTACCTCAGGATACATACTTATTTAACTTTAAGCATGATATGAGATTTAGTCGAGTCTTACTTCGTTCACAATGGATAACCAAAACTTCACCGTTAATAGGAATATGAACGGCTTTCTCGTCACATAAGATTTTAGCATGGTATTTAGATAACCAATCCATCCCTATGACTACGTCAACGCTACTGAGCTTAATTGGCATAAGTTCGATTTCAAAGGACCGACGTAATAAAGTAATGATAAATCCTTGAATAACGATATTAGTGCTAACTTTTTTTTTCATCGGCCATTTCTACATCGTACTTAGTATTCATGGAAACATTCGGTATACCTAACTTAGCAGCAATTTTAACAGATATGAAACTTCTATCAGCTCCTGAGTCAAATATTAATTTAACAAGATGTTGATTTAGATGAAACATACCCGTAACCGTATTCTGATCTTGATGAGTATCGTTCAACAAATAAGCTTTTTCTCTGCTATTGCTCTCTTTACGGCACTCATTTACCAGATTCCCTTTTTTCTCCATAGTTATGGCAAACCTTAGTTACTGGAATTTGATTACTCCCAGTAGCTGGTCCTTTACCTCTGAAGAATCTTGTCTGATGTCTCGTTTTCCCATAGTTCTGACACTTGATAGTGCAAAACCCTGTGTGATGTAGATAACATTTCTGACAAAAGGGTTGTCTTCCATTATAACTAGTGTTCGTAGTCACAGCATAAACTTTAGAAACATCATTTATTTTGTTTTGCTACTAACGATTATTGCATTGATTGTAATTACGAAAACTATTCTTCTGAAATTTACGATTAATAGGAAAATTCCTCCTATCATCAAACTTCCTCTTGTTATTGATTGCCATTGGTGCAGGATTATACCTTATCACTTGATCCATTAACCTTTGAGTAATGGTGATAACTTCCTCTAAAGTTTGGGGTTTAGAGGCAGTAACATTCCCTTCAATGCTTCTAGGCAATCCTCCAATAAAAGCTTCCATCAACCTTTTAGTATTGGGCACCATGTTAGGACATAGTGATGCTAATTCCTGAAATCTTCGGATATAAGCTTTAAGATTATTCTCCTTCACTGCTAAATTATAGAATTCCTCCTTCATTTTCCTAATCTCATTGCGAGGACAATACTTCTTAGTCAGCAAATTTTTGAATTCATTCCATGGAATACGATAAGCTTGTTCTATCCCAATGGGTTGTACATAAGCAATCCACCAAGACAAAGCTTCTTCTACTAACGTACCCGTAGCAAACTTCACTTTACAATCTTCAAAACAGTCACTACGAACAAATATTGATTCAGTTCTCTCAAACCAGTGGATATGTCCAACAACTCCTTCAGATCCTTTATAGTTAAAAGGCTGACAGTTCATGAAATACTTGTAAGTACATCTTCTTTCAACAGGAACTTCTCTTCTAGCAGCATTTCCATTACTTGTTCCGGCTACATTGGTGGCTTGTGCTTGCAAAGCTGCAATCACACTCTCAGCAACCAATTGCCTTATTTCTTTTGTTGTCATATTTATTGTCGCAGATGTTGATGCTCTTGTAGGAGCCATCCTACCACATAATAACACTTGGATATTAAATTTTCATACGTGGAGTATGGAATAAATTTAATATATCATTGTCGAATTCTCACTCTTTAGGGAATTCATATATGAGGATTCATAATATGAATGATGATTTTCTTAACAAATTCATATATGAGGATTCATAATACGAATTATGATAAAATGACAAGAGTTTTAAGAACAAAAGCACACTTCTTTATTTATTAACAACTTATCGTTCATATTTACACGATAAGCATCGCTGTTACATAAAGAAAACTCTACATATATACAAACTGAGACAAGATTTCTAAGCTTAATTTCTCATTTTAATCTCCTCAATTTTGTCCAAAATATATCCGAAGTCAGATTGTTGAGTAGTTTTGAGATCTTCAATGAGTAATTCTAAATTAAGCCTAGTTCTCGTAAGTCCTTCTCTCAGTTCAGCGTTCTCCTTATCAAGTCTTGCCATCGCTACTTCAAAATGATGCATTCTTTTACTCAGTTTAATTTTATGGCGTCGGGTAACGTCTATTTTAGATTCCAACAACGTTAAATTCTCTTCAATTTCTGCTCTTCCTCTTATCAAATTTCTAACATTACTTTCTACTCTTCTAAAAACTTCTAAGGAAATTGTATCAAGATTACTTGCAATTACAGATAATTACCGGTCATGCTTTTCCACAATCCGTGCTCTAGAGACCTCTTCAGTTTCATAAGGCTCTTCACGACTTCGATTGGGAGACGAATAAAGATCCTCATGTAACAGAAAATGAGACGTAGGTGAAGGTGTACTATTCATAACTTTAATTTGATGTGAGAAATATTTTTGTACTTCAGGGGTATCGTAAAAAGACAAATTCGTAACACAGACATCTGTGGAAGATGGAGTGAACATCAGAATTTCTCTTTCATCATCGTCGGAGAAGATAATATAGGTGGAAGTAGACATCCTTGTAGTTTTTATAACATAATAACATAAGATATGCTTCTAAAGGGATAAAAATCTTAGGCTGGCGTTGTTGATGGCTGATAGTCTTGAATTTTTAAAAATCTCAGTTATAGTTTAGGAAATCTTATTCTCTATAACTAAAAGCTCTTATGCCAATCTGTAACACCCCCACTTTTACCTTTACGCAGCGGAACATTGATCAGGGGTATTACTTCATAGTACCATAGTCATAATAATATTAAATGCTAAAAAGACATTCTTATAAAACAAATGTTATCATTCATTTATTTAAATTAGAGTTTAATAAACAACTGTACATACATTGTACAAACGCAGGTTTCCCAAAGATCTAGTTTTATTAATAGAATGATAACTTATTCAAGACACCATCCTCCACAGCACGCCAGTTTTCATTCACCTGAGATATATGCTTAAAGTCAACACAAAGGTTGAGTGAACTTATAGGTTTTTGTGACAACCCAAAACCGAGGTCATTACTTAATCTTATTTTACGATTATTTTTGAAATTTTAGGATGAGTTTGAATGATATTTATTTTTGGAGGTTTATGTTTAAACTGATGTTGGAAGGTTTATATTTAATATTTAATAAGGATAAGGAGTATTAGCAAGCGTGATGTCGATGGATGCCAAATATTTTACGTCTTATTGTCGGTTGTTCGATTTTTGTCATTTTTGATGGTTTATTTTAAATGACGTGTTAAGTCGAGTCGGGAGTCGATATTATTACATTTGAGGTACGTTTTAAATTTTTAAAAGTATCTTTATGAAACCCGAGCCCCGTAAATATTTTCAAAAATTGACTAATAGTTATTTTCCGCTTTTTAGCTAACTATTTTCATTTTTAGCCACAACTATTGCAAAATTACAACATTGGTTCCTCAACCACTATATATAAGCTTAAAAATCACACATACACTTCATAATCCCACTCAAAAAAAAATTACTTCTCTTTCTTGTCTCTCTTCTTTAGCCGTGACCTCCCACCCACCCTAAACACACACTCTTTAAATTTTTGCTCTATTTTCACAATGATTTGAGCTAAACTAACACAAGACCCTATCTTATAATTTCATAAGGATCATTTTGGTGTAAGAATTTCACACATGCAAGGGTTTTTATTTTTTTTTAAGTTGGTAGGTGGAAACCATGATCATGAATGTTGTTTTTGGCATGATCCATGGTGTTCTTACTAAAACTCTTGTTAAAAACTTGATTTTGATTTGAAGGTTTTGATTTTTATAATTATTTGAATTTTATGGTTGATATATGTTAGTGTTAGGGTATTGGGATGAAACATTTCTATGGTTGGTTTTGGTCAAAAATATGATTTTCTACAAGATTTTGATAGTCATTTTATAACAGTAAGTAAACTGTAAATTTGGGATTTTTATGTTTTGATAATGGCTTAAATTATAGCCTAGGCTTGTAGATAATTTGATTAGTTTCGATTTGATATAAAGTAGAGCTTCTAACTCCAAACGAGCGCGAAGTTATGATGTTTTGATTATTCGTGTACCGGGAGACGAGTATCGGCACTACATATAGTTGTTGTCGATATTTGGATCGAATCTCGGGGACTATAAATTGAAGTTTTGAAATGTGTATCCTACTGATAATGAAGTGTAAACCCTAGAGGGTGAGTTTATTTTAAAACCCGAGTGTCGGTTTTGTAATCGGAGTCGTTTAAAGAAGTTAAAACGGTTGTATGAAAAATTAACGTAAATCTGTCCGGATTTTGTAGTTTGAAAATGAGTCGGGTAAAGGACTTTAAAAGTAATTTCATTTGATAAACTTGTAGGAGTACTTTCTATATATATTAGGTTAGTTTATCGAGTCATTTCATAAACGTTTGACGAGTTTAAAAGGGGTAAATAATCTAGTACATGTAGTATGTGCCGGCGGATTTTGTCGAAAGTGTAAAATGGTAAACTAAATGTGTAGTAGAGTATAATGAAGTTATTTATGTTGTTTTCTCTTGAGTTTATCGTTAATTTATGAGTTTGAGTTTGATGTTGTTATGTATGGTTTATTTCTCGAGTCATTATTAATGAACGCGCCTTATTTGATAGGTAGCAGTTCTCGTGTTTGAAAGGCATCCATTATCATCGACGATCATCTCGCTAGATCTCTTATACTAAGGTGAGTCTGTAGCCTCGCTTTTTATGCTAGCTACTAAATGTTTTATACCCGCGAGGGGGATACATGCTAGTTGAAATAAATGAACACAAGTCATGAGTAATTGTTGGACCCGAATGTTTCCTAAGCTGATTACATTGTATTGCGTACCTTGTTGCTAAAGACCCTAAATTCATGAGCCGTTAACTATCTTCTGAAATGATGTTGTGAGTCGGGAATAGTCGCTTATTCTAATGATAGTACTATTGGGTTGACCACACTATTTGAGACCAGGGCATTACGTTGAGTAACCTTTGGGAAGGATAAGTTACGGGAAAAAGAATGTGGTATACTGGCAACTGGTACCCTAGAGGGGAAATGGTTTTATTCTAGTCATGCCGGCATTTGGCGTGGGTGACTATTTGGTTAAGGGGTCGGTGTCATGAGCTTAAATACAATGTTTATTATTGCCTTGAATATAGATTGTGTGTACGAAAATTCTATAAATGATTATGATTGATTTTCTTCTTGTGTTCAAATGTGATTTGATAAACCTATACAATCGCTCAACATTATTGTTGACTCTTTTTAGCATATGTTTCAGGTAATAGGAAGTGATGGAGAATGGATCTTTGTTGTGGAGGTTGTGGCTTGGCTTTGGAAGAATGTTGGTCTAAAAACTATTTCTATCCTTTACTGTTGAACAATTTGTTTTATGTTTGTGTACTGTACTAAACTTGTTGGTTGTTGGTCGAGATCCATGGGGACTAAACGCTTTACTCTGGTGTCGTTTTAGTATAATTTGGGATGAAATCATGTTTTAGACCTATTATGAAAATCTTGTTTATGTTTTATGTGTAAACGTCTCACTTTTGAGTCGTTCAATATACCTTGTGTGATGATGCTTGTATAGCACCCAATTATGTATTTTCGTTGCACAATGTAAATTGGAGGTGTTAGAGATTGGTAATCAGAGCTACAAGTTATAGAGAACTGGGTCGATTTTGAAAATTGTCCTAAACTATAACTTTGGTGTCGAAAGTATTATTTCTTCAAAAGCACACAACTCCTCTGCAACGCTCCGGTAAGATCACTTTTAGTTTTATTTTGCATTATAGAGTATCCCTCATAACTGAAATGATTTCCCGAGTATTTATTAAGTAAATACTACGATATTGTATTGGAATTATTGAAACTACGCTGAGTGCTTGTCAGTATCATTTTTTTTTGCGGGCATTGCATAAACATCATTTGCTTTGTGTTGCATAGCATGGATTACGTATGACATTTGCATAAGCATTGCATACTAATTTTTGTTTTATTAACAATGACCTTAAGTATCCTTGAACCCTTATAATTGTAGAAAATAGCCGGTTTACCTCGTGAGGATGGATGGATTGATATGACCAATGTATTGGACGGTGAGGAAGTAGATAACTTTGGTGCTAGTGACGATGAGGAGCCTTTTGAGTATTTAGATGATGGGATTCCACCTACTGCAGTTGGTCAGACCGAGCCTGAATTGATTCAAGGTAATTATGTTCCAAGGGTTAATGTTGTACCACAGACTGTTCCGGACTGTCAGCGACCTGTTTTTCGTTCTTCGACGCCAACTTGTGATGCTTATATTAACAGTTTGCCTGGGATTGCATTTGCTAGGGGTGATGTTCCGGTTGAGTCGAGTAGTGTTGCTAGTGCTCGATCTATTCATGATGGCATATCTAAGGTTTATTTTCTAGGTCCTAGGTCTTATGATGATATTTTCTGGTTTCTCAAGAAGTTTGATAGGTCTTTATTTGAAAGGTATTTGGTTAAAACCCGTGTGATTAGAAGGTTTGAGCAGAATGAAAAGAAGTTTGACAGGTTTGTTAATAGTGTGAGGAGATCAGAGTTTATTAGAGCAAGGGAAATGGATGAAGTCGTTAGGTTAATATCTATGGTGTTGAATTTGAGTAGACAAGTTGAAAGGTTACGTGAGGAGCAAGAAAGGAATGCAAGGTTGAATGCGTGGGGTTTGCCTATGAGATCTATTCCTAGTCGAGGTGTAGTGATTTGTGACGTGCCGAGTCAGGTTGAAGCTAAAGTGTTGGTGACGCCAAGTGAAGGAGGTAGTCGAAAGGGAAAGGAAAAAGTGGAGGAAGATTCTGAGGAGGATGATAGCAGCAGTGATGATGAGCTGATGTACAAGAAGCTGCGGCGATTTGATGTTTAGTTCTTTTATGTTGTTTTTATTATCCTTGTTGTAACAGAACTTATGTAGACTGGTACTGTAGTTTATGATGAAACTTAATGACTTTTAAGTTTGCCGTGATGAAGGGTTGTAGTGACATTACTTGTCACAATTTTGTGGAAATTTTCCAACGCAATCTAAATTACCTTCATGACTTATGATTTGTCTTATTAGTTCTTTTGTGAATTGGTTAATGATTCATTATGAACTGTGTTGTTGGTGCATGTAGTATCCATGTTACATCTTGATAGAGAAATCCTTCTTCTTATCTTGA
Organism: Glebionis coronaria; assembly: GCA_025667525.1. Taxonomy (NCBI): domain Eukaryota; kingdom Viridiplantae; phylum Streptophyta; class Magnoliopsida; order Asterales; family Asteraceae; genus Glebionis; species Glebionis coronaria. Next base: position 448,665 of record JANFOE010000551.1, read on the forward strand.
TATGAATACTTACTTGTTTTTTTTTCTTCTTTGTCATTACAGGAAGGAAGGAAGGAGTTGGGAGGCATTTTTATGACTTTACTAAATTGTTGTTTGGTTAGTTTCCTAAAACATGTCGCCTAAGTTGAAAACTGTTACTGTTAATACCATGATTGAGCAAGCTATCGCGAGAGCACTGGAAGCTGAACGTGCTGCGAGGAACCAAGAGACTGAGAATAGGAATACTGCTGGTCAGGTTGGAGGGAATGTTGAAAATCCAGTTGGAGGTAATGTTGATGAACCAGCAGGAGGAAATGCTGCGGGTCAAGTTGGAGGTAATGATGTTGTTCAGCAGATTCACAAGAAATGTTCTTGTGCTAGTTTCATGAAATGTGGACCTACCCAATTTCGTGGTACTGGTGGTGCTTTGGAATTAAGGAGGTGTATTGAGAAGATTGAAAGTACTTTTGAAATCAATGGAGGTTCAGAAGCTAGTAAGGTAAAATTTGCTGCAGCTACTTTTCAGGATGATGTATTAAGCTGGTGGAATAGTCAGGTAGCTACTGTGGGTTTGGTTAAAGCTAATGCTAGAACATGGACTGTGACCAAGGGACTGTTAACTGCTAAGTTTTGTCCTGAGGAAGAGTTAGGTCAGTTGGAGGATGAGTTGAGGCATTTGGTGCTAAGAAATAATGATATTGTGGCTTATACAAGGAGATTCTCTGATTTATGTTTGTTGTGTCCTGATGCTTTTGCTGATGACCGTAAGAAGATGAAGTAGTATATCTGAGGTTTATCTAGTAATATCAAGGGAGAGACTACTTCATCGAAACCCAAGTCATTTGATGAAGCTGTTCAGATGGCTCATGCTTTAATGGATGTAAAGCTGCAGGATCGAAAGGATAGTATTGTTGAAGGGAATAAGAGAAAGTGGGAATCTGCACACTAAAGCCAAGGGAAGAATCATGCTGGTTATCGTAATAACAATAACCAAGGACCAAATAGGAATCAGCAATACAATTTAAGAAGGAATGATGGTGTTCCTGTTGCCACTGGAATTCAATGTAACAAGGTGAATCCGAAGTGTGGTCGATGTAATCTGTATCATGTTGGGAATTGTCTACCTGCTTGCAACAAGTATGGGAAGGCCGGACATAAGATGGCAGATTGTAGAAACAAGGGTGTGGCCATTGGAGCCAATGTTGTTAAGGTAGTTAACTGTTTTGGATGTGGAGTCCGTGGACATAAGCAAGGGAACTGTCCGAGGGTTGGCATACGACAGGGAGGCAATGTTGCTGCTGTTGCTGCTGGGATTGCTGCTCCAGCCTATGTCGTGGGAGATGCTAACAAACCTCAAGGGCCGAATGTGGTGACTGGTACGTTCTTACTTGATGCTTTAAATGCTAGTGTGTTATTTGATTCTGGATCCGATAGAAGTTTCGTAGATGTTAGGTTCAGTCAACTATTGGATAGAGAACTAGTGAGATTGACAACTAGTTATAAGGTGGAGTTAGCTGATGGTAAGGTTGTAAGCACTAGTTCTATACTGAAAGGTTGTTCCTTGAAGTTAGGTAATTATGTGTTTAGTATTGATTTGATGCCTATAGAATTGGGATCTTTTGACGTGATTGTTGGAATAGACTGGTTAGTTGGTAATGGTTCAGTGATTGTTTGCGGAGAAAGATTAGTTTAGATACCGCTAAGGAATAGGGTATTGACTGTGAAAGGTGATGAATGTACTTCTCGTTTGAGAGTTGTTTCTTGTTTGAAGATGATGAGATATATAGAAGCAGGTTGTGATGTGTTTCTTGCACATATAAGTAATGATGGTGTGAATGAAAGGAAATTGGAGGATGTGCCTGTGATTAGAGAGTATCCTGAGGTTTTCCCTGAAGATTTTCCAGGATTACCGCCGTATCGTGAAGTGCAGTTTCGTATTGATTTAGTGCCGTGATGTAAAATCCATGATTTTACCATGATTGAATATAATAAATTTCCACCTAATAATCCTAGAACACTCATTCATGTGTTATATCTCCTTAAGATGTGTATGAACTTGTCCATCAAGTAATTATACTTTTACTTTCATCTTGGTTGAAAATAGCTTCATAACCTAAAACCATGAACATACAACTAGGAAAAACAAGTAATGAAATTATAACTAGCAATGTGTATGTGTGTGCCACACTTAACAATTGGAGAAAAATGTTACACCATGCATACTTAGCCGTCTAGGCATATGAATACATCCCTTGCATACTACATAACTCTCATGGATTAGCCCAAGGTTGTGCTCTAGCTGAACATAGGCCCAACACAAGCCCACCCTACCCTTTTGGATAGCCTTACACGACACATAGGTGTAGGTGGAAGGAGAAGAGATGCATGGGAAACATAAAGGCTTATACTTGGCAAGAAATTTCTTACCAAGGCAAGTCATGCCTTTTGCCCTCCTCTCTCTCTCCCCTTTAGCAGAAAACACACACACATACTCTCACATTCTCTCATGCAATCTAATCTTGTTTCTCTCATCCTCTTCTTGATAGGTGTGTAAACACCCATCCTTTTTACCACTTAACTACAATAATAACCAAGCCAAAACGTGTATTTTATGTCGTAAATGTCAGAATTATGTGTGGTTTGTGTTTTTGTTGTGATTTAGGACGAAAATGTGAAAAAGGGAGAAAACACGAGCATTCACGGGCTTTTATCGAAGAAAAAGACAAAAGACGAAGTCAAGAAATCAAGAGTGCAAAAAGAACGGAAGTCCAAGACCAATTCTAAAGATTTATCGAAGAAAAAGTCAAAACACGGAAGTTTACTAAAAGCCGAAGAACTCAAGTCTAATTTATTGAAGAAATTACAAGACGAGTTTATTAATCCCGAGACAAAAGTTGAATAATTAAGAAGACAAGGACTTAATGGCAATTAAAGAAAGAAGAAAGAGAGGAGGAAGCTTCCACTAATCCTCCTTCTCCCCTATAAATAGATCATTAGTGTTAATTTCATTCTTGTTAGCTAATTTGACAACTTAGCTCTCCACCTTTACTTTCATGTCATTTACTTAATTGTCATTTAATTACTTGTCTTGCACCTTAATTTCTTGCCTTTTAATTCCAAGTAAGTTTATTTTTTGTTGCATCTTATTTTTAATCAAGTACTTATTTTTAATCTCTCATTCTACCTTTCTTGTTTTGTTTGATCTTTATGTTTATGAGCTTATTGTTATGTTTATTTGTTTAAAGGACACGTTTTTATGTTATTGATTGTTTTGGATTATTGATTTTATAGCTTATTTGTGTTTATCTTTAAGTTTCTTAAGTTTTTATAAAAGTTATTTTTATATAAAATCGTTTTTCGTATATCTTTTTCGTTTAAGAGTTTTTCAAAAGTCTTTAAATCTTAGCTTATTAGTTTTTCTTATACGTGTTTTGATTAGGTTTTTAGTTGTGTGCTTATTTGAGTAATAGCTTATTTGTTTTGCTTATTTTGCCTTATTTCTACTGTATTTCGACCACACCAATCAGAAAAGGGTTTCACTTTCCGACCAGCGCTCCTATTGCTTGGTCGGAAAAGGGTTTTGTTATTCCTATTAGCATTCCGATCAGGGGTGTCAAGTGGTATTCCGATCAGGTCTGGTGGTGACAGCATTCCGACCAGGAGTCCACTCCTCATTCCGATTTGACATTCCGACGATAGTACATTCCGACCACTTTCCGATTGGAGGTATTTTGGATTATTCCGATCGGGTGTTCCGATCAGCTTTTCGACGAGGAGGTAAGTGTGCATTCCGATTGGATTCCGACTAGGATTCCGATTAGGTGTATTCCGACAAGTTTGCTTTTAGTATTTTGTTTTAATTTTATTTTCAAGTTTACATTGTTTTAAGTTTTCAAATTCACTCTTTGTCACGCTTAAATTTCTCGTTATTTATTTTCAATTAGATTTAGCATTATTTTTCTCGCTCTTAACTTTAAAGTTTTTTCACTTTTAATATATTACAACGACACAACTATTGTTTCCACCAAAGACAGCTGAGTCGCACTTAAAAAAGTTATCAATTCGATTAGACCACCACAACAACGAACTTAATATTCATACTGGCCAAAAGTTTTGTATTAAATGGCGCCGCTGCTGGCTCTTTTCGTGAAGATTAACGGTTTTCTGTGAGAGACGCGTTGCTTTTTGGGATCCGTTCATTCGTGAGCGTTATTTTCTTGTTTAAAAAAAATTCATAAAAATCACTAAAAATTAAAAATTGTTAAAAATCCAAAAAAATTAGAAATTTTCAAAAATCCAAAAGGATTTAATTTTCTTTACAGTGTATATATATTATGTTTCTGTTTGGTATTGTTTTCTTTTGCCGTTGCAGGTGTATGCGTACTAGATCTTCAACTTATCTAGAGCCTGAGACTCGTGAAGATTTAGCTATGGCAGGTGTGAACAACAACAATATTCCACCGCACCTCAACAATAACAACAACAATGTTCTTCCACAGCCCGACCTTCGGACAATGGAGGAGCTTTGTCAACCCACCATGTTTGGACGAGGAGGACCGATTGCGTCGATGCAAACCACGGCTCCGGAGTTTTCATTGAAGCATCACATGATCCAGCAAGTGCAAACTAATCCATTCCGCGGAATGCCTGATGATGATGCCAACAAACACCTCGACAAATTCATTACTATTACCCAAAGCATGAAGTCGCCCGGTGCTACAATGTATGTTCTTCGCCTTCAACTCTTTCCAAATACTTTATCACACCACGCCGAGAAATGGTTTGATCGTCTCCCGAAGAATTCCATTCATACTTGGGATGACATGACTCAACGCTTTTTGTCGCGCTACTTTCCACCATCCATGGTCACGAGCCTTCGAAATCATATAAGCGGTTTCATGCAAGAACCCGATGAATCTCTCTTTGATGCTTGGGAAAGATATAATGTTTTGATCGATCGATGTCCAAACCACAACATGATCCCTGTGACCTTAATTGATACTTTCTGCAATGGTCTGACTTTTCGTGATCGTGATACGATTAATGCAGCCGCCGGTGGCACATTTATGAAAAGAAGACACGAGGAGTGTAGAGAGCTTATTGAGAACATGACCACTCATCATAAAAACTGGGATTTCTCCGCTTCTTCAAGGAACAACCCGAGAATCAATGTTTCTTCTACTTCAGCAAACCCCGACAAGACCGAATTCACCCGCATGATGGCTGAAATGAACAAAAATATCTTGCTCATCGCTTCAAACCAACAACAAGTTAAAGCGGTAGCAAATCCTTGTGAGACATGTGGCGGTCCTCACTCATACACTGATTGTCCTTCCACTCAAGGCAATCCGGAAAACGTGTATGCGGCTTATGGTAATTATTCACCGGAAAATTACCAAGCCCGACCTCAAAGGGGTAGAAATTTGCTAAGTTACCGGTCCAACAACTATCTTTCAACAGGTTTCTCTCCTCAAAACCAAAACTCCAACAACAATTACAATAGAAGCAACCAAATCCCACCTAGAGCTTCTAATCCTTATCACCCACCCGCTCAACAAGCCCCACCCATTAATCAAGATGTTGAAGCCTTAATGAGAACCCAAGGAGAGCAAATTAAGAATCTGCAGAGCCAAATTATCAATTTAAAAGGGGATATCACCAAGCAAGGAAATGACATTAGATCCGAGCTTCGAAATGATATTCAATCCTCTTTCAGCAATCAAACGAATGATTTGAAGAATATGCTAGCTAGTTTCTTACCCACCACTCAACCCTCTACTTCGAGTTCTCTACCTTTAAACACCGTCACCAACCCGCGAGCGAATGTGAGTGCTATTACTACCCGTAGTGGAATTACTTTAGTAGGACCATCTATCCCACCCCCAGTTACTCCATCTACACCTCCTCCACCACCATTTATCCCTACTACTCCCACACCTAGTATTATTACACCATCACCGTCTCCGCCTCATCATGACGAAGTACCCACCAAGAATCCTCCACCTTCCACCTTTAACCCTTCAACATCTCAACCTTCACCTTCTACACCTCCACTACCCAACCCCAGCATTCCTTACCCTTCTCGACTCAACAAGGCTAGAATTTTGACTAAGAATGACATTCACGTCTCCAACTTTTTGAAGACGCTTTCGGGAATGAAAGTCACCTTTACCCTTGTTGAAGCTCTTGCTCAAATGCCACAATTCGTCAAGATGTTTAAGGAATTGCTTAATAAGAAGGAGAAGATGGTCGAGTTTGTTAATACTCGCTTGAATGAAAATTGCTCTGCAATCCTTCTTAAAGAACTTCCGGAAAAACTAGGAGATCCCGGTCGTTTTGTGCTACCTTGTACTTTTAACCAAACCGACAAAATTACTGCCTTAGCCGATCTCGGGGCAAGTATTAATTTGATGCCTTTAAGTGCTTGGAAAATGTTATCATTGCCCGACCTTACACCCACAAAGATGACTCTTGAGCTTGCCAATCGCACTCTCGCTTACCCTCTTGGTATTGCCGAAGATGTGTTCATTAAAGTTGGCACATTCACTTTTCCGGTCGACTTCGTCGTTGTTGATTATGAAATGGACCCTCGTATTCCGTTAATACTTGGACGCCCATTTTTGAGAACCAGTAGAGCTTTAATAGTTGTGGATAAATGTGAGCTCATCTTAAGAGTCGGGGATGATGCACAAGTTTTTGAAATGGGGAAGCTTACAAGCAAATCCTATGAAAGAGAATCAGCGAATATGATTAATGTGCTTGATGATTTTGTCATCTACAACATTCCTCTATTCGATTCTTGCAATGATAATCCACTGTTTCAGATTATGTGGATGATTCTCTCTCCAATTTGGAACCTTCACCCATATATGATTCTCCACCGATCTATGATGCTTATGATGATGATTCTAGCTCCGATGGGGATGATTATGATGATTTTACTTCCGAGTATCCCGACATGCCCACTTATGATGATTTTGATGAGGCCGATACTCTTTCAAGTGATTCTTCACATGATGAAGATCCTCCGCCAACCATGCTTAATCCTACTTTGGATGACTACTCATTTGAGGAAGACTTCTCTACTTTTCTCAATACATACTTCCCTCATGAGAGTGATGCTCCTCCTTTAGACTTTGATGCTTATGGTCTTGATCCTACTTTGGATTTGAAGAAAATTATTTCCAAGGAGAAGAAACCGGACGACACCAACATCCACAACACGTATGTTTTGACACCTCTTTGTCCACCTTCCGAGGACGCGGTTGTGCCTTTTCTTCGCGGATGTTCTTCAAATTCTGCTGAGCTTGAGTGCTATTTTCCCCTAAAGGAAAAGGTGTTCGACCCCAGTATCGATATTCTTCAGCCATCTCAGTATCCATCTGATGAAATAAAAGGAAACATCTTTGGAACTTATGATGATATGCTTGCACCTCTTCACCCTTGCTTCCATCGTGCTCCATCTTTGCTTAAGGGAACCTTGCCTACTCTTCTTTGGCTTGCCTTGTTCGCCTTAAACTTGTGCTATTTGATGTACGAAAACTATGTATTTGATCCCGGTTGATATGTTTCATGCTTATTCCTATGCTAATCAAGGTCGAGTCAGGCTCACGACCCGGTTAACAAAAAATCAAGCGCTTCTTGGGAGGCAACCCAAGTATCTATCTTTTAGATATCTTTATCCTAAGTGTAGGGGAGACCCGTTGGTGTTTGCTATTTCCTCTCTTCTCATATTCAGGGATTCGAGCGCTCAATGATCCACTCTTGATGATTTTTGACGACCCGTGATTCCGTGTTTCCGTCTTCCCGGTTCTATCCTAAACTCTTTTCGATTCACTATTTTATATTTCTCAATTTTAAAATAGGAATCTCTTTAGTTGTCTCATCCTTAGCGAGATTTAAACAAAGTGCACAATGTCCTAAGTGTAGGGGAGTTTACTCCCACATGCTTAAACATTGAGGACAATGTTTATATCAAGTGTAGGGGGACTTCTATCGAAGTTAAGTGGTCTTTTCCTTGTATTTGTCCTCATTTTAATCGGAAAATCAATTTTTTTGACAATTTTCAAATTTTTTTATCTATTTTGGCCTATTAGTTTTACCTTTGTATAGTTATTTTCTTTCGTTACTAGAATAAATTTTAATAAAGTGGTTTTAATTTTCAAACGTTGTGAATTTTTTTGACTCAACGCGAGTTTACTTATCTAAGTTTACTCTAGCTAGTATCCTTAACGTGTTTAAGTCGACTTTTGCTAGGCTTTTATATAGGGAGCTTTAAAACGCGAAAGTCTTAACTCTCACGGGTTAAGAACAAGAACTTTTCGCAAGTTCCTATAATTGATCCTAGAGAGTCGTTTATCAAGGGAACTTTAAAATGCGATTTCTAAACTTGAACAAGTCTAAGAATATGCAAGATCCTATAGATGACTCGAAAACCCAAAACTTTGATTTAATAGGCTAAGCATCCACGAGTCTCATTCCTTGAGATTTTAAATTATGGAGAACGAGAAATGATAGAGTCAATTATAAGTTTGGTATTCTTTCGTGAATTTATGTGAGTTAATTATAAGCCTATTCTCCCATCGCTTGCTAATAAATTTATCTGCAATAAATAAGGTTGTACGATTTGAAAATTTACTTTGCTTCTAGCCCAAGATCGTTTAAAAGTTGCTCGGTATGGATTAGAGTTCATAGCCAAGGCATAACTCATTGAAGCGGGATGCGAAGATTGGCGAGTCCAAAAAGGTCCTAACAAGGCATGAGGGCTACATTTTGTTGCTAAAGATCCAAAGTGATGTGAAGAATCATTTATCAAAGATCAATATGAAGGATCGAGACACACGACAAAAAGAAAATACTCCCGTAAAGATCATGGAGAAGTCTATCCAAAAAGGCCCTAACAAGGTATGAGGATAAATAGATCCAAGTCCTAAAAGGAGGCGGATCGTTGTATATCAAAATCCCCAAATAAAGATTGGAGATAAATGAAGAAGTCGTGGTCCAAATATGAAGAATCTCTCAAAAAGTTCAAGAGAAGAAATTCCTATTATGAAGAGAAGACCATTATTTCATGAACGTCTCCCAAGATTTAAAGTATGAAGTCGCTGCTAAATATTGGTCCGAGAAAGGTCTCAAATCGTGAAGCGAGTTATGCCAAGATATGAACTTTATGAGGTCCCGAGAAGCAGTTTTAAAAGATTTTATCCTTTAGCTAACTATTGATTAAATCGTCCCACTTTATTTTCTGCCTAAATAACTATCGAAATAAGTCAACAATGCATCCTCATGATCATTCAAGACAATAATAAAATATAAGAGATACACCTAGGAATAAGGGAGTCTAAGTAAATAATTGGCCCACATGAGTTCGTGTTAGTTTGCTAACTTATAATAACAATGATCTCGTTTTTAAGCTTGGTTTGGAGAATGTGAAAACTTGAGGATGATGATCATTCATGATAATTCCAAAACCCCAAGGTAAGTTTTTGATTTCTTTACTTGTTTTGTTATTTTCTATCTCTTTAATAAAGGCCAATGTGGATTGATTGTGATGAAAAGTGTAATCTTGCTTTGTAACTAACGCATTGCATGAGGACATTGCAATGGTCAAGTGTAGGGGATTTGATAGGTGTGTAAACACCCATCCTTTTTACCACTTAACTACAATAATAACCAAGCCAAAACGTGTATTTTATGTCGTAAATGTCGGAGTTATGCGTGGTTTGTGTTTTTGTTGTGATTTAGGACGAAAATGTGAAAAGGGGAGAAAACACGGGCATTCACGGGCTTTTATCGAAGAAAAAGACAAAAGACGAAGTCAAGAAATCAAGAGTGCAAAAAGAACGGAAGTCCAAGACCAATTCTGAAGATTTATCGAAGAAAAAGTCAAAAGACGGAAGTTTACTAAAAGCCGAAGAACTCAAGTCTAATTTATTGAAGAAATTACAAGACGAGCTTATTAATCCCGAGACAAAAGTCGAAGAATTAAGAAGAGAAGGACTTAATGGCAATTAAAGAAAGAAGAAAGAGAGGAGGAAGCTTCCACTAATCCTCTTCCTCCCCTATAAATAGATCATTAGTGTTAATTTCATTCTTGTTAGCTAATTTGACAACTTAGCTCTCCACCTTTACTTTCATGTCATTTACTTAATTGTCACTTAATTACTTGTCTTGCACCTTAATTTCTCGCCTTTTAATTCCAAGTAAGTTTACTTTTTGTTGCATCTTATTTTTAATCAAGTACTTATTTTTAATCTCTCATTCTACCTTTCTTGTTTTGTTCGGTCTTTATGTTTATGAGCTTGTTGTTATGTTTATTTGTTTAAAGGACACGTTTTTATGTTATTGATTGTTTTGGATTATTGATTTTATAGTTTATTTGTGTTTATCTTTAAGTTTCTTAAGTTTCTATAAAAGTTATTTTTATATAAAAAATTTTTTTTCGTATATCTTTTTCGTTTAAGAGTTTTTCAAAAGTCTTTAAATCTTAGCTTATTAGTTTTTCTTACACGTGTTTTGATTAGATTTTTAGTTGTGTGCTTATTTGAGTAACAGCTTATTTGTTTTGTTTATTTTGACTTATTTCTACTGTATTCCGACCACACCAATCGGAAAAGGGTTTCACTTTCCGACCAGCGCTCCTATTGCTTGGTCGGAAAAGGGTTTTGTTATTCCTATTAGCATTCCGATCAGGGGTGTCAAGTGGTATTCCGATCAGGTCTGGTGGTGACAACATTCCGACCAGGAGTCCACTCCTCATTCCGATTTGACATTCCGACGATAGTACATTCCGACCACTTTCCGATTGAATGTATTTTGGATTATTCCGATCGGGTGTTCCGATCAGCTTTCCAACGAGGAGGTAAGTGTGCATTCCGATTGGATTCCGACTAGGATTTCGATTAGGTGTATTCCGACAAGTTTGCTTTTAGTATTTTGTTTTAATTTTATTTTCAAGTTTACATTGTTTTAAGTTTTCAAATTCACTTTTTGTCACGCTTAAATTTCTCGTTATTTATTTTCAATTAGATTTAGCATTATTTTTCTCGCTCTTTACTTTAAAGTTTTTGCACTTTTAATATATTACAACGACACAACTATTGTTTCCACCAAAGACAGCTGAGTCGCACTTAAACCATTTATCAATTCGATTAGACCACCACAACAACGAACTTAATTTTCATACTGGCCAAAAGCTTCGTATTACTTCTCTCTCAATCATACGGCTTAAAGCCATATACATCCAAAACCAAGTATTAAATCCACCAAGATCCTTGTCTCATATTTACTACAAATCAATAGTTGTATCATTCCTTTTGGAATCACCATAAACAAGCCCTAGCCGAAATCATCAACGCCACAGCTTGGTTTGTATTAGGGTTTTCTTCACCATCTTGAGTAGATCTCAAATCTCCTTGTTCATCTAGATCATCCTTGGTACTTTTAGGCAAGAAAGGTATACACATTATGTTCTTTCATTTCTTCATGCATGCATCATCATACATATATAAACACAAGTAAATAACATGTTAAAATCAAGATTTGATAAAGCTATGACCATTATAGGTCACGACATATTTATGCAAATGATGTTCATGATTTAAAACCTTTTAATAAGAAACTTATGACTTGTATGTTATGTTTTAAACTTGATTTAAAAACCATATGAAACATTTTATAAATCTAAATGTTGCATGGGTTACAAATCTTGTTTTATGGGACTATGGTTAACTAATAATCATAGATCTCTTAAAATGAACTTGTGTAACTTAAAGATCATGAAAACCATGACCTTAAAGGTCACGGCTAAAATGAGTAATGACCATATGATTTGTCTACTTAGTTTTAAAAATGGAATATGAAATGTTACATGTTAATGGAATATTAAAAATCACAAAATATAACTTATGGGTATAAATGTAGCCGTGGGTTACATATGACTTAAAATGAGTTAGATGTACATGCATGCTTATATAAACCTAGATCTAGTAATAAGTGTTAACTTAACATGATAAACCTGAAATAAGCTAATAGATCTTATGGGAATATTGGGAGAAAACAATATAGCCTTGGGCTATATATTGTTTTCTTGGAATGAGAGTAACCTTGGGAACATGCATGTAACTTAGATAATCATGATGTATTTTTTTAAAATATTTACAAGACTTAAAATTAGCTAAAGTGTTAATCTTGGAAATACCAAGATTTTAAAAATATAGTCGTGGGCCATATATGTGTGTACATGGATCTATGATTGATTTTTAGGTCTAGACATCTCATGTTGGACTTGTGACTTATTTTCTTGATGTGTACATAGCTAGATCTATTTTTGTAACACTTATAAATTACATGCAACCTTAAAATGAGACTTGACTTATCTTAATAAGCTATAACTAATTATAGCCGTGAGATGTAAGCTCCTATTAGGGCTTATGACTTACTTGCAACCTTATAACATAAAAATAAAAAATAAAAATAAAAAAAAAAAAAAATAAAAAAAACCCTATGGCGGCTGAAAATCACTTTTCTCCACGATTTCACTTTTGTTAGTCTCATCATGAAATCTTATAAGCAATGCGTGTGTAAACACGTTTTTCTTGTTTGATCTAGTGGTTGACTATATTTAGTGGGCTCGTTTTTTTCTTTTCTTGTCGTCTCTTGTTTTTTCCCATTTATTCAGTCGGTGCAAATTTCTTTATATTGCGTATTAGTTTTTAGTTGCTCTGGTTTGCATTGAATGCTTGCTTGGGATTCGATTTGGTGGGGTTGAGTGGTTTTTTTAATCGTTTAGTGTTGTTATTAGATTCGCTTGTTTTTGGCTCTAGTTGGATTTTTTATTCGCTAGGTTTTGATTGGTGACTGAATTGTGAGTAGCTTCGGTTGGTGGATTGGTATTTTTATTTACGTTTCATTAGCTAGCTACGATTTGGCTACTAGTTTTTGTTTGTGGAGCAGTTTTATTGTTATGGAGGGTTTCGTGAGTGATTCGGCTGAGGTTGTTTCTAATCCTAGTTTGGGTACTGGAAGTGATAATGCTAACGGTGAACGACAGCAGCTGAATGTAGAGTCGTTAGAAGATGTTGAAAAATTGTTCTCGATCTCTCTCAATACTGTGGAAGTGATTAATAGGTTTATGAATGATGTCCAAGGTGACAAATATGAATTCTTGAAGCGAATGACTAATGAGCAATGGACTAAGACCCTTGATATTGTTTGTGCACGCCAAGTGGTGTTGGAGAGAAATGTTAGAACATTAAAACGTCAACATATTAATGCTACCAAAGCAGGTGTGCGCGATGATGCTAGGGTTCCGTCTTTGAGTACTAATGTAGGGCATGATGCTAGGGTTACACCAGATTTATCTAATGTCACAATGCGTATGTCCTTGGATCAGCATAATGAGGTGAGTGTATCATCTCTTACGTTTAGTAAATTGGTTAATGATGAGCTATCGTTTGCACAATTGGATATAAACCCTAATGATGGGAGTGATGTAGTTGACTCTAATATGGATGATTTCACGTTTTCTAATCCAAGTGATCCAGTGATAGCTGTCGAGGAAACTGTGAAGGAATGCCCTATTGTACAGTCGGTGGATATTGGTGGTCCAACTAACTCCTATGCAGCTGCTGCTAGTTCAAACCGACAAGCCTCACCTGTTGCTCGTAGTAATATAGGTTCTGCCATATCTGAAAACAGGTTTGAGGGTGTTCAGGTATCTATTCCACGTAAAGTGGTTGAGAAGGTTAATACACGTTTTCATAATACGCTCTATGGATATTTTATTGGTAAACGAATGGCATTTCCAGTAGTTGAATATTTTGCTAAAACTAATTGGGCTAAATTTGGGTTAAAAAGGATCATGATGAATTCCAATGGTTTCTTTTTCTTTCAATTTGATGCACAGTCTTGGTATGAAGCTGTTTTGGAAGGTGGACCATGGATGATTCGTAATTCTCCCATTATTCTTAAAAGGTACACTATGAAGACTAGCCTTCGTAAAGAAGAATTTACTTGTATTCCTGTGTGGGTTAAACTTCATGATGTGCCTCTTCAAGTGTTTGAGGAAGAGGGTATTAGTCTGATTGCTACATATCTTGGTAAGCCTATTATGCTTGATTCTTTTACTAGCACTATGTGTAAAGAATCTTGGGGTCGTAGTAGTTTTGCTCGTTGTTTAATTGAAATTAAAGCTGATTGTGATTTACATGAGACAATTACTATTGGTGTTCCTGATTTGGAGGGTGAGGGGTTTACTAAGGAAACTATTAAAGTTGAATATGAGTGGCAGCCGCCTAGATGCTCTACATGTAATATCTTTGGTCATACGGCTGAAACTTGTCCTAAACGTGTTCTCCCTAAAGTGGCACCTAAAGTTATACATGAACAAGATGATGGATTTCAACAAGTTCGTAGTAGAAAGCATAACAACAAAGGAAAGCAAGGAAGCCAGATTCCGAGAGGTGTCCCGTTAAGCAAAGGTTTCCAGGTTGGTAATCCTTTTACTTTTAGTCCGAAGTCCTCCACTTCTGGTGCTCATATACATGATAACTCATCTAACCCTGGTAAGACCTCGAATGTATCTAAACGTGATAATAGTAAAGATGATAGTGGTACCAAATCTGGGTTGCATACTAGTAGTTCAAATAAAGGTAAAAATGTGGTAAGTGGCGTGTCTACTTCGAATTCATTTGGGACTCTTTCAGGGGATTTAGGTGACCTAAGTGGAGATGATGATGATGAGGAGGTTGAAAATATTTATGATGAATCTGCTAATCTTCTTAATTCTAAATCAGGGGCAAGCACTCCTGCCACGACTATTTTAAATGTTTAGTATCGCCTCGTGGAATATAAGGGGTCTGAACCAATCCCCTAAAAGAATAGAGGTTCGTCAGGTTATTAATGAAAATAATCTGAGTGTTTGTGCTATCTTGGAGTCTCATGTTGATGCTTCGGGTGTGTATGATATGTGTCGTAAGATTTTTAGCAGATGGAAGTGGACGTCAAATGGTGGTTTGTGTCCTAAAGGAACGCGTATAATTCTTGGCTGGAATGATGATAATGTGGATGTTATGGTGTTGTCTCAAACTAGTCAAGTTATGCATTGTCAGGTTAAAACGCGTATGGATAACCGTACTTTGTTTTGCTCTTTCGTTTATGCTGATAACTACTATATACATCGGCGTGTTCTTTGGAATAATTTGGTTGCTCATGCTACATTTATGCGGGATAAGCCATGGGCTATTTTTGGTGATTTTAATGCTGCTCTTAATATTGAGGATCACTCATGCGGCGGCTACACTCCTAATATTGCCATGCGGGAATTCAAGGAGTGTGTTAATCTTATGGAAGTTATGGACGTTAATGCTACAGGTTTACATTTTACTTGGAATGCGAAACCACAGGGTGATGATGGTATTCTCAAAAAGATTGATCGGATTATGTCTAACATTAAGTTTCTTGATGAGTTTCCAGGTTGTTTTGCAATATTCCAACCTTACAGGATTTCTGACCATTCTCCTTGTGTGTTACGAATCCCTACTATTAGCAAATCTAAGCCTAAACCTTTTAAATTCAGTAATTTTCTTGTGCATAAGAAGGGTTTTCATGCAGTGGTAGCTAATGGTTGGTTGGCTAATGTTCATGGTTGTGCTATGTTTAGGCTTGTTAAGCGCTTAAAAGGTTTAAAGGCTCCGTTTCGCAAACTGCTGTTTGAACAGGGTAATCTTCATGATCGTGTTACTAGACTACGTGTGGAATTAGATGCTGTTCAACAAGCCCTTGATAGAGACCCATCCAATGTGCTATTGAAAGAAGAGCATGCTCATTATCTAGTTGCTTTTAAGGAAGCTTCTCTTGACGAGGAACGTTTTTTACGTCAGAAATCTAAAATTGAATGGCTTGATGCAGGTGATTCAAATACGACTTATTTTCATAACTCGGTTAAGAGTAGGACGACTCGTAATCGTATTGAAATGGTTCGTGATTCTCATAATGTGCTTCATGATGGAGATGCTGTGCCTGGTGCTTTTGTTGCTCATTACGAGCAATTTCTTGGTCAGGCAAGTGTGTCAGGTTCTTTTGATACATCTGATTTGTTTGTTACAAAGCTTGGTGCTCAGAAATCTACCCATATGGTTAGAGTAATCTCTGACTCTGAAATTAAGAGTGCGTTATTCTCCATGAGTGATGATAAAGCGCCTGGGCCGGATGGTTTTACTGCTGCGTTTTTTAAGAAGTCTTGGGATATTGTGGGTGATGAGTTTACATGTGCTATTCGGGAGTTTTTCTCCAATGGAAAACTACTTAAAGAGGTTAATCATACTATTATTGCTCTTATCCCTAAGGTTACTGTTCCTGACAAGATTACTGATTATCGCCCTATCTCTTGTTGTAATGTTATCTTTAAATGCATTAGCAAGATTATTGCTAACCGTATTAAAGGGGATTTGGGGGTTTTGGTTAATATTAATCAATCAGCTTTTGTTCTGGGCCGCAGGATCTCGGATAATATATTATTGACGCAGGAATTGATGAGAAACTATCACAGAAACTCTGGTCCGCCAAGATGTGCTTTTAAAGTTGATATTCAAAAAGCTTATGATACGGTGGATTGGCAGTTTCTCCGTAATACTCTGATTGGGTTTGGTTTTCATCATATAATGGTTGATTGGATTATGACATGTGTTTCTACTACGTCATATTCGATTTGTATCAATGGTAATTTATATGGTTGGTTTCAAGGAAAGAGAGGTCTCAGACAAGGTGATCCGTTATCTCCGTATCTTTTCACTTTGGTTATGGAAGTTCTTTCTCTTATGCTGCAGCGAAGGGTTCTTGATGCTGATGACTTTTATTTCCATCACCGGTGTGAGCAGCAACGAATTATTAACCTTTGCTTTGCAGATGATCTTTTCTTGTTTGCCAGGGGTCATTTGGGTTCTGTGCAAGTTATTATGGATGGTTTGGAGGAATTTAAAATTGCTTCTGGTTTGGTTCCAAGTATCCCTAAGAGCACTGTTTTCTTCTGCAATGTTTCCACTGCTGTTAAAAGTACTATTTTACATATAATGCCTTTTGCTGAAGGCGAGTTACCTGTCCGATACCTTGGTGTTCCTCTAATCTCTTCTAGGCTTCTGTATAGGGACTGTAAGGTCCTTGTAGAAAAGCTTGAGAGTAGAGTTAATGATTGGCGCAATAAATTTCTTTCTTTAGCAGGAAGACTCCAGTTAGTTTGTTCAGTCCTATCTTCTATGCATATTTACTGGGCGTCAGTTTTTATTTTACCTGTGCGGATTATTCATGATTTAGAGCAGCTTTTGAGGGGCTTCTTATGGTGTCAAGGTGAAATGAAGAAGGGTAAGGCTAAAGTTGCTTGGGACTCTGTCTGTAATCCATTTTATGAAAGTGGCCTTGGTATTCGTAAGCTTTCTGACTTTAATGCTGCTTTAATGGTTTCTCATATTTGGTGTATTTTGACTCGTAAAGATTCTTTATGGGTCAAATGGATCTATTCTTATAAGTTAAAGGATCGAAGCTTTTGGGATGTTCCTTGTATTGGTGACATGAGTTGGGGCTGGAGAAAACTTCTCCAAATCAGACCACGTGTTCGTAAGTTTTTATGGTATAATATAAATAATGGTAGAGTTGCTTCTATGTGGTTTGATAATTGGGCAGATTCTTGTCCTCTACGGGACACCCTCACGGTCCGTAATATCAATAGATCGGGGTTCTCTTTATCTAATAAGGTGAGGGATCTTATCGTTGATGGTGCTTGGCAGTGGCCGCAGGATTGGAATACTAGATTTCCGAATATTGTTTCTATACCTGTGCCTATTATTAATGATGACAAAGAAGATGAGTTGTTGTGGAGGGATATTAGTGGTGTTTCTCGGCCGTTTTCTGTGGCGTTAGCGTGGGATTCCATACGTGATCGAGCTATGGAAGTTAATTGGTATAAAGCTGTCTGGTTTTCGCATTGTATTCCTCGTCACTCTATTAATTTGTGGCTGGTGGTTAGAAGGAAATTGAAGACGCAGGATAGGCTTAAGCAATGGGATGTTGGCCCGTTGGTGGATTTAAGCCTTCTTCGGTGTCCTTTATGTGGTTTGGTGCAGGACTCCCATGACCATCTTTTCTTTGAATGTTCTTATTCTATGCAGGTTTGGTCTAAGGTTCGGGCCTTGTGTGGTATGGATACTGTCCCCCCTCGTATTGATGATATATTAGCTCATGTTATTCCAATTTCGAATGGGAAATCATGTGTTAGCATTCTTGCTCGTCTTGTGTTGGCTGCTACTGCTTATTTTATTTGGATGGAACGTAATTCACGACTATTCAAGAAGAAGCGGATGTCTGTTGATCAGTTATTTCAGATTCTATGTGATACTATTCGATTGAAGCTGATTTCTTTCCGTTTCAAGAAATTATCTACCAGGTCAAGTTTGCTGCTTGCCAAATGGAGGGTACCGAGCTCAAGAATTGTTCCATGATAGGAGTGCCGGGTGAGTGTTGTACTATTTTTTCCTTGTCCAAGGTTTTTCCCACTGGGTTTTCTTTGGTAAGGTTTTTTAAGGAGGCAGACTCATTTGGATTCATCCTGCTCCTATCATGGTGGTGTTGGATGCTGACGAGTGAGCGCGGTTTCATGTTCACATCTTGGTTTTTATCTAGTTTACTTTTGTTTCCTAGATTCGGTTAGGGCTTTTGATGTTTCATAGTCTATGTTAACAAGCTGCATGTAGCTTGAGGTTAATGTGGTATCTCAGCCACATTCCTTTGTACTTAAACGATTTTTTGGTTAATTTATTTACCGGGGTAACCCATTACCAAAAAAAACCTTATAACATACCTAGATCTAACTTGGTACATCACATAAAACAAATTATAAGTGTTATTCTTCCATTTAGATTTAAAACGAAATACGAATAAGCTCATAATAAACTTAGAAGAATATCCTAAGTTAAAACTTACATTGAATGTAAAGTAGTGTAAATGGAATAGTTAAGCCTAGGAAATGCTAATTTAAAACTTAATGGACCCAATAAGCCCATTTGATAAATTTTAGTAACTCAATGGACTTAAGATTTCACTTAGGCCCATTTAACTAATTAAAGGACTTAAAAATGTATTTAAGCCCAATAAATGATTTAAAGTCCCATTTAAATAAATTAGTTCACTTATATATTTAAGCCCACTAAAATATCCATTAGATGTTTACCCCATTTAATGAGCCCATATACTATTTTGAATGTTAAATAAAAGTTTTTATAATAAAATATAACTTATGAAAACTTTTTGGATTAAAATGACAATTTATGAAACTTAAGGACTAAAACCGTAACATATGAAACTTGTTTAGATAAACTAGTACACACAAGGACTGAAAATGTAAATATCTAAAAGTCTAGGGTTTAATAAATACTATCCGTGGAAAATTAAACCCTAGGGACCATTTTGGGAAGTTTCTAAAAGTTATTTTGTCATTTTATAACCCTAAGGACCATTCTTGTAATTTGCCGAAACTTAAAGAAGCCCTAGGGGCTGTTTTTGTAATTTTAGTAAAGTTACAAAACCTAGATATAACTAGGGGGACTAAATCTGCCATAACCCGAAACATTAACAAGCCCTAGGTACCAAATATGTAAAATCCAAAAGTTATACTTGTTTAAAATATGGAGGGACTAGTTTTGCCATAATCCGAAACATTAGCAAGCCCTAACTCTAAAATCTATTTTTAATTATAATAATACATAATTAAATACTTAGACCATAAGAATTAATGTATAATTCTTAAGTTTAAATTATTTTATAAATGTTAAAATAATTTATGGAAACTTTAAAGTTAAATAAAATATTTTATTTTATTTTTCAAAGTAAAATATTTATATTTACTTTAGGAAATAATCGTATAAACAATTATGAATATGTATTACTCATACATAAACTCATATACTTTTAGAAAATAAAAACTATATGAACGTTGAACAAATTGAATGCTAATATGTAAGTAAAACACCTTACGTTTACTTAAAATAAGAAACTTAATAATAAGTTTATGTGGATGATTATAATACATGAACTACGAACGTGAACTAATATTAAGTAGAATTTTTATATTTACTTAATAATGAAACTTAGTAGTAGATGAGTGATTATAATACTTGAACGGAGAACGTAAACTAATATTTTAAGTAGAACATTTTATGTCTACTTAAATAAGAAACTTAATTGTAGGTTGAATGATTATTATAAATAACATGTATGTTAACTGATATTAATAGTTAAACATTTTATGTTTACTTAGAAATGAAACTTATATAAATAAGTTTAAATGAATATTGATGATACTTGAACAACGGTTATTTAGACAAATATCATAGCATAAATGAACTGACTAAAATCTGTATAAGCATACATATATGTTCTTTGTACTATCTATTAAGACTGTACTATCTGATTAGGCATAACTTTTGGCGTGAGCTTTATTTGGATATTCGTACTAAACAGCTATTGCCTAATCCCAGGTGAGTTTACAGCCCCGTATAAACTTTTGATAAAACTTTCCCTTTTGGGAAAGAAAATATGCAAACACTTAATGGACATAACAAGATTGTATAACTTGGCTATGATTGATTATTATTGGAACTGTTAAATTCTTGTAAATCGCCCGAATGTTATAAATAGATCTATTAGGGATTGACCATCCCTGTCTGGGTGAGTCATGCTCACTGTGCCTTGGCCGGGAAAACAGACGTATACCATGTTGGAACTGGAATGGGTGTCTTTTTGTAAGTGATATGAGTAAAAACTCATATCAATTAATCAACAAATCACACTAAAACACAAGGAAAATACCTAACTTTTGTGCTATAAAGCGGAATTATGTGGTATGTTTTGTGTTTGTGTATAAATAGGTAAGAAGGATACATTTTCAAGCAAACAAGAAGAAATCAAGCTTATTTGGATGAAAAAGACAAAGAAGGATCAAAGATGACAAGACTTTGAAGATAAAGGACCTATCTTGACAACACTCCAAAGTTGAAGGTCTCAAAGTGTAAATTAGTCAAAGTTAAGATTCAAGTCAAACATGGTCAAACTCTCAAGTCAACTTAATCAAGGAGCCTAAATGTTCAAGAATGAAAGTCAAGGGACCAATTATGCCAAAGGAATGAAGTGCTAAGCTTAAATCATGAATCTGCCAAAGTACAAGGACTAAAGCTGCCATTTTTCAAAGTATATAAAGGGCTCAATCCGTGTGAGTTTATATCGACCAATGGGAGAGCAGCATTTCATATACTCGGATTGCCAAACTAGTGGATACCGGGCCACTCACTCTCTCTCATCATAACTCAACGTATCACAACAGTGCAATCCGCCCTTTTACAAATCAGCCAATGGAATTTCTTCATTATGGATATGATCCGTGTCTCTTATATTCAACCAACCACATCATTACACGTGGCATCTTCTTCCCCAAACAAACCCAGAATCGACTTGGAGTTATACTGCATATCAAGAAAAACTTTATACATGAAAAGTGATCATTTACAAGCAAGGAATCTATCCCACGCGCTCAATTAACCTAAAAATCAACCAAGAAGAAAAGCCCAAATTCAAGTTCATAACGGCTAGTTTCAATTAAGAAATTCAGGACACATGGCAGCAAATGATTGGTGGTAACACGTCATCAACCCCAACAACTTCTCACTTTTTGTCTATAAATAGAGAATAGAACTCTCATTTTATGTACGTAGCTCAGTGTGAAAATTTCACACACTTTCCCTTTTCTCTCTCAATCTAGCTAGTTAGTTGTTAGTGTAACAAACTCAAGATCTTGACAAACTCTTGAGATAGTTACAGTTAGTTGTAACCTCCTACCTAACTCGGTAACTACTTTTCACATTCATAGCAATAAAATTCCATCCTTTTCCTTCAATCTCCTATTCAATCCCTGCATTATTGTTGATCTTGTGTTGTTATGAGTTGCTTGTGATCATATTTGATCATAAGGAGCTTCTATTGTGAAGAATTGTAGCAGTTCATTCTTGTTCCTGTTGATCTAGTAGCTGAGTTGATTTTGAAGCAGATTTTTGAGTAGATATGGTGATGATGATGAATGTAGAAGGTTGATTAGTTGTTAATAGTGCTAAGGTGGTGGCTTAGCACTGTTTAGGAGGCTCAGCGCCTACCTACTCCATCAATGGAGGCATCTTGCTAAAAGGTTTCATGTTTCCTAGTTTGGTTCCACTAAACAGTCTTCTACATGCTACATTCTAGCTTAAATCTTACTTGTTGCTTTGATCAAGTGTGTTTAGTATGTTTCTGGATTGATCTTGTTGAGTAGATAGCTTATTGTTAGCTTGATACTCTTTTGCTTCCTTATTACTTGTTTTTGTATTCATTTCCATCAGTTTTATAGCTTGCTTATGCATTTTGAGTCCTGGTCTGGTTTACTTCATCTTTTTGGTTCATTTGTGCTTCAAGTTGTTCATCAAATTTGGCTAGATATCAATTTTTAGTTAGATCAACCATTTGCTTAAATTTTCTTCACAAAAGTTTTTAAAAATCAGTTAACTATTGTTTGGAATTGATGTCATGTTGTTGTTCAAGTGTTACAAATTGGTTAATCTTTTCTCATTTACATTTCTTTAGTCATTTTAAACAAGTTTAGTAGTCTTCAAGTCAAAAAGAAGGTCAAATAGGCAATTGGTTGTTAAAATGTTTGGGTCAATTTTGTGAGCAAAGTTCATTAAAAAAGTAGCCATTTTCAATCTCTTGTCATTGATTCATTACTTGATGAAATTCAGCCAAACTAGTTTCTACTTGTCATTTAACATCTAAAGTTTGAGTGCTTGTAAGGAAATCATACAGTATCTTGTTTCAAGTGAGAAATTAGCTTTTTAATAAGCACATAAGCAACTGCAAGTTTCTGTAATCAAAGTGTAAACTGATTTCTTATTCTGGCAAATCCACTTCATAAATCTTGCTATTTTCTTTCACAATCTTGTTTAGGAACTTGTCTTGAGTAGATCTGGAAGTTTTCAGCTTTTTTAATTTTTTGGTCAAACTTGGTCAATAAGCTAGTTTCAGCTTATTTGCAATTTCCAGCTTCATTACTTGATCATTTTCCATAAAAGAAGACATTCCAGACTCTCCATAGACTGATTAACAAGATTTAGCTTAAAAATCTGTTTGTGCATGTCTAGCTTTTTAGATAGCTTATTCTTGGCTTATTGAAGTTGGCTTATTTGAGTTTTATTGCATTTCAAGCTTTTTCCTTGGATAAGCCTAAGTGATTTTGGATTTTAAGTAGTTTAAAATTTGTTTGAGCTTATTTGGTGCATTTTAGAGCTTATACGAGCTTAATTGTCCAAGTAGCCCGTTTTTGATAGAAATCCCCTTTTATTTGCACAATAGTCCCTATTCTTTGTTCTTGTTTGTATTGGCAGCTAAATTTCCAAGTAATCAGGGTTTGCTTAATTTCAGTCCAAAACTTTTAAGCACTTGTCATTTTCAGTTAGTAGTTTTTACAAGTTGTTACATTTGGTTAGTAGTTTGTTAGAATTTACATAAGTGGTCCTTTTACTTTATGATAATTACATTTCAAGCAATTTAGTTTTAAGTACTTACATTTTTAGCACATTACTTTCATAGATTTACAATTTTGTCCTTTATTGAATAAAAACTTGGTATGTGCTAATTGTTTTACGGATACGTAGCTTACTATTTTTCACATTTTTACGTGCTTGCTTAAATAGACATAGAAAATCCAAATAACCCTATCAACCAAAAACGATAATAACCCTGATTTTGTTAGGACTTTCAATTGGTTAAGAATCGAGAGAAACGAACTTCAATTTACACAATTTCAAATGGCGTCGCTGCCAGTTCTTTGACTTTACGAGAGACTATCGATTGACGGTTTTCATTGGCTTTTAGGATCCGTTCACCTAGTGAACGTTATTTTTACGTATCATAAATCAAAAACAATAAAAAATAAAAAATATAAAAATATAAAAACTAAAAATAACAAAAACAATTCTTTTCCTAAAGAATTGACCAAAAAAATTAAAAAAATCAAAAAGCAATCTTTTTCCTAAGAGATTGCAACCAAAAATATATATTATTGGATTCCCTCGGTTTTTATGTACATATAGTATTTTCTTTAAAAAACTCCATAAATACAAAAATATTTTCTATATATTATTATAAGTAAATACGTATACGTATAAGAACAACCAATACACGTATTCTCCATAAGTATTGCCAAGGCAATACACCGTGTTGAGGGGCTTTCCCGTCCTTGACACGTGTATCGATCAAATTCAATAAAGCAAGAATAGATAAATATTTCCAATAAGCAATAATTCGAAGAATACAAACTACAAAGTGAATAGAAAGGCGATGTGCTATAAAATGCCATCTAAGGGTCAATAGGTACTTAAGTGCTTCGCGCCACCTAACCCCCCGTTAACTAGTGCGTATTCTAAGAAGGAAGGCTTCGTTGGGGGTCTTGCACCCAAGTAGTAATTACGTATATTATACTTTCTTGTGGATATTTCATATTGAAACTCGAAGAGGATAATCCTTTTCTCTTCAAAGTCAAACGAGAGCTTCTCTCTCATTCCTCGTATTGAGTTGCATGCTCACTCGTGGGCGTGCACAAATACCGATTGGTGTACAACCCCTTCCTCTGAAAAGGAAGAAAAAGAGAAAGAGTAGGAACACCACCGTCCATCAAACCGATCCCGGGAATCGTGCTTTGATCCATACACATCAAGAAGCCATGGCCGGAGTTGATACTCGACCTTTGATGGAGCACTTGCAATCCAATGTGCAAGGGTGTGCCGATGCTATCAAGATAGCCGATATTCCCACAAACACATTTGAGCTAAAAACATCCATGATTAACTTGGTTTCAAACACACCATTTTATGGGAACAAGAATGATAATCCACATGATCACCTTAAGAAATTTCTTGCTCCTTGCAACACCATTAAGTACAATGGAGTTCCCCATGATGCCATTAAGTTGATATTGGTGAAATTTTCACTAGAGGGTCCGACTAAGCATTGGTTAGATACACAACCACCCGAGAGCATTACCACATGGGATGGTTTCACTAAGAAGTTTTTGAACAAGTTCTTTTCCCATCTAAGACCACAGCTTTGAGGAACTTAATTATAGGCTTCCAACAAAAACCTAGTCAAACATTTAGTGATGCTTGGGAGGAGTATAGAGAGTTATTGAGGGGATGCCCTAACCATGGATTAGATGATGTTTACCAAATCAATACATTCTACTATGGCCTTAGACCTCATCACCAAGACTCACTCAATGCTTCCGCGGGAGGAAATATTCTTATTAAATCCATTCAAGAAGCTTGGGATATTATTGAGACCAAAGCAATGGTGCAAACAAACACTCAATTTGAAGAAAGGGTTCATGTTATCCAAAATAATTCTCAAACACCTTGTGATAACCAATTCCTCAAGAGTCACCAAGAGATACTTCAAAGAATAGATAGGTATCATGAGATGCATCTTAAGTCAAGTCAAGAATTGATCCAAGCCATTAAGGGCCTTTCATTGAACAATTACACAAATGATGTGCATGTTATTACCCTTTCATGTGAGACTTGTGGAGGTCCCTATTCATATCAACAATGTGATAAGGTGCAAGGTTAACAAGGGGAGTGTTATGCATACCAAGAGGAACATAGAGAACATTTCAAACCCAACATTAATCAAAATAACCTTTCTTACAAGTCTCAAAATTACCTTGCTCCATCGGGATTCCCACCCCACCCACCCACCATTACTCAAACCAATCCACCTCAATTGTTACAAAGGAACCAAGGACCAAGACCACAATACCAAGGGAACAACTACAAGGCACCTAACAATTTTCAAAATCAAGGAAATAACTTTTATCCACCAAATCAAGGCTTTAATTCACCACCCTTCCCAAATCAAGGATACCCTCCCTTTCAAAATCAAGGATATTTGCCATATGATAATCAAGAGTATGTTGAGAGGAGAATTCTTGAAAGTGAGAAAAGAATGCCAGAGCAAATGAAACTCATTGCGGAGGAGCAAACTAAGAGGCTTTTAATGGCATATAATCAAAGACCACAAGGGGCTTTACCATCTAACACACAAACAAACCCGAGGGCAAATGTCAATGCTATTACAACAAGAAGTGGAAAAACAACAATTGATCCTTCACCTCCTACACCTTCTATTGTTAAACCCACTTTGATTCCCACTTATGATAAGCCTTCTACATCTACTTCACCACTTCTAAAATTTACTACTTCATCAACCACACCTTCTCAACCTATTCCCACTTCTCCTTTACCTTCCACAACTACAAATGAAGAAGCTAAAAAAGACAAATCTTCCACTACAATACCTACAACATCTACACCTAAACCAAATCTTCCTTACCCTTCACGATTGAAAAAGGCCAAGTTAAAGAACAAGGATGATATACAAGTCTCAAATTTCTTAAGGATGTTCAAGCAACTCAACATAAACATCTCTTTTGCGGAAGCTCTTGCTTACATGCCAAAATTTGCTAAGATGTTTAAGGATCTACTCTCCAACAAGGAAAAATTGGTTGATTTGCCCAACACATCCCTTAATGAAAATTGTTCCGCCGTGCTACTCAAAACCTTACCAACAAAACTTGGATATCCGGGGCGCTTTTTGATACCTTGTAATTTTCCCGGGGTGGAAAATTGCATGGCTTTGGCGGATCTAGGGGCAAGCATAAACCTCATGCCTTTAGCGGTTTGGAAAAAGCTCTCTCTTCCCGAGCTCACTCCCACTAGGATGACACTTGAGTTAGCCAACCGTACCATAGCTTACCCGGTAGGTATCGCGGAGGATGTGTTTGTAGGTGTGGATAAGTTTACCTTTCCGGTCGACTTTGTAGTGGTTGATTATGACATGGACCCTAGAGTTCCTTTGATTATTGGTAGACCGTTTTTGAGAACGGGTCGTACATTAATAGATGTGGCGGAGGGAGAACTAATTATGCAAGTTGAGGATGAGAAAGTGGTGTTTAAGTTAAGGAAAGTGTGTGATAAGAAAGAGATTAAGGAGTCTAAACCTTGTTAGACCATTAACATAGTATATGTGCTAGATGAGGTGTGTGATGAGCATTTTCATGACGCTTGCAAGAGTAATAGTGAGGATATGCCCCATGTTGAAACCATGGCCTCGATTGCTCCCTCCTTAACACCTTTTGGAGAGAGTGATTTTCTCTTGGAGGAATTTGAGTCCAACTTTCTTGGTAATGATGATTCTCCCATCAATTGGGAAGAAGATATTCTCACTATCCAAAAGTTGCTCAGTGAGGACCCCATTCCTTCACCCATTCCACAAGAAGTAACAAATGATGATCCATCCATAGTTAAACCTCCCATAGATACTCCACCTCCACTTGAACTTGAGGACCTTCCATCCCACTTAGAGTATGCTTTCTTAGAAGGAAAAGACCAATTACTCGTGATCATTGCTAATGATTTGAAAGAGGATGAGAAAGAGAAACTCATAAAAGTCCTTAAGAAACATAAGCAAGCCTTAGCATGGAAAATATCCGACATAAGGGGAATTGATCCACATTTTTATACACACAAAATCCTTATGGAGGATGATTACAAACCCGCCATTCAAAGCCAAAGAAGGGTTAACCCTAAAATCCATGAGGTCATTAAAAAGGAAGTTATCAAACTCCTTGATGCGGGCTTGATTTTACCCCATTTCCTACTCTCCATGGGTTAGCCCGATACATTGTGTTCCTAAGAAGGGTGGAATCACCGTAGTACCAATGAGAACAATGAGCTTATTCCTACGAGACTTGTTACGGGTTGGAGAGTTTGTATTTATTATAGGAAGCTAAATGAGGCTACTAGGAAAGATCACTTCCCATTGCCTTTTATGGACCAAATGCTTGAACGCTTAGCGTGAAATGAATACTATTTCTTTCTTGATGGATTTTCGGGTTATTTTCAAATACCCATTGACCCTAAGGATCAAGAAAAGACCACATTCACTTGTACCTATGGTACATTTGCTTACAAGAGAATGCCTTTTGGCTTGTGTAATGCACCGGGGACATTTCAAAGGTGTATGATGGCAATTTTCGATGATATGATTGAGCAAACTATGTAGGTTTTCATGGATGATTTCTCCGTCTTTGGAGATTCATTTACCTCTTGTCTCACCAATTTAGAACGAATGCTTAAGTGCTGTGAGGAAACCCGTTTAGTTCTTAATTGGGAGAAATGTCATTTTATGGTAAAAGAGGGAATTGTTTTGGGACACAAGATATCCAATAAGGAATTAGAAGTGGATCGAGCTAAAATTGATGTCATTGCTAAGCTTCCCCCACCCACTACGGTTAAAGGTGTAAGGAGTTTCTTAGGTCATGCGGGGTTTTATAGACGCTTCATACAAGATTTCTCTAAGATAGCAAGACCGATGACCCACCTCTTAGAAAAAGAGGCTCCTTTAATTTTCAACCAAGAGGGTTTGGATTCGTTTGAAACTCTTAAGGAGAAATTGACTAAGGCTCCCGTTTTGGTTTCTCCAAATTGGGAATTACCTTTTGAGCTTATGTGTGACGCTAGTGATTATGCGGTGGGGGCCGTGTTAGGACAAAGAGTAAATAAGCATTTTCAACCTATACACTATGCTAGTAAAACCATGACCGATGCACAACTTCATTATACTACCACGGAAAAAGAGTTGCTTGCTATAGTTTATGCTTTTGAGAAATTTAGACCATACCTTGTGATATCTAAAACCATAGTGTATACGGATCATTCCGCTCTCAAGTATCTCATGACAAAGCAAGATGCTAAGCCTAGGCTTTTGAGATGGGTTTTATTGCTTCAAGAGTTGAAGATAGAGATTCACGATAAGAAAGGAGCCGAGAATTTAGAGGCGGATCACTTGAGTAGACTTGAGCATCCTTTTCAAGGAGATTTTCCTAATAAAGAAATCAATAAATCCTTTCTGTAGAAACTAGAAGGGGGGGTTGAATAGTTTATTATATTTACTTGTTAAAAGAAGGTTTTCAAAAATCCTTTTTCAGAAAAAACTTAGGCTTGAGGAAATATGTGAAATCTTCTTATGCACAATATGAACAATGATAGTGTAACTAAACTAATACTAACAAAAATATATGCACAAAGAATAAAGAATGTAAAGAGTTAACGGTAAAGAAAGATCAAACCGAACACCAAGGATTTATAGTGGTTCGGCAACGAAGCTCACTCCTCGTTCCTACTCCACTCCTCGAGTACTCCTTACTCGAGAGTTCACTACACAACAAGCTCCTTATGGTGGAGAAAACCGTACACGTCGCTTAACCAATTTCCGACTCTAAGCTAAAAGTCGAGCCCTAATCGTAGCTAGGACCAATCTACACAACTAAACTTAGTACATACACAACTTCCAAATAGACACAACTACTCGGATCTTCACAACTATGACACAACAACAAATGTATAAAATTAGATCTTCAATGGATCTTTGGTGGTGGACTCAACACTTCACAAGGATAGTGTTCTTCTCTTTGCACTTGGAGAGGAAGGGATGGAAGAACAAGATTCACTTCTTAAACAAGTAGTAATCAAACAAATGACCAAAGATTTGAGTGATTAAAGAAGAGTGTTTGAATCTGGAAATAGATGTGCAAAAGAGGTGAGTTGAAAAGCTGAGAATGGTCCACAATTTATAGGACAAAAGGCCAACAGATATATCTGGTCGCGGTTCCATATCTCAGCCGGCGGTTCCTTATCGATAAGGAACCGCGTAGGCACTAGGGAACCGCCGCCTAGACTCCGCTCCCTTTTTTGTCCTTTAGTGGTGGAGGTCTTATCTGGATTAAAAAATGTCCTGATAGAATATTCCTAATCAAATAAGAATATGCCATTTTTAAATTTTCAAATAATTAATTTAATAAAACATTTTCTTAAAAAGAAAGTTTAATAAAAACTTGTCACACTTAATAAAAAGTGAGTTTTAAGAAAAGATTAAATCACTTGATAATTTGATTAAGGTTAGTACTTGTTTATTCATACCTTAAGTGAAAATGGGTAAAATGAAAAATACTTGAACTCAAGAATTCGTTTTTCGTTGTTTTCGTAAATGCTTGTTTTTACATATTGTCGTAATCAAAATTAAGAGAGACCGAAAAATGCAAGTAACGTTTTTAGGCATTATTGCATTAATAATCTCCCCCTTTTTGATTCCGACAATACATAAACTCAATCACACAAAAACAAGATTTTCGAAGACGAGTTTATTCATTTCTCCCCCTTTGTCGAAGCAAAAAGGTTGCACAAGTCGGTGTTGAAGAGACGAACTTTGCAAAGACTCCCCCTTGGTGCTTACTCCCCCTATCTTGAGGCACCGAGGAATCGAGATATGGTGACAAGCTACATAGAAGGGTTAGTTGAACAAAAGAAACAACCAACAAGATATAGCAATAGGTCACAAAATAAAAGAGAAGAAAACATAAAGACAAAGATCCAAGATAGGTTACTAAAAGAACATCATACAAAGATGTATGGAAAAAGAAACAAGCCAAAAGCATAAATCTAATCCTAGTTATTCTAGATTTCTAAGATTTGCTTGAATTTGGTGTCTTGTGGATAAGCAACCAATGCTTATATGAAAGACAAGGTAATGGCGGAGGGTGTTGGTGGTGGCTTGTTGGAGATCTCATAATCATAGTGAAGAGGAGGCTTGATTAAGAGACTCTTGATGTAGCTCAACTCCTCATAGATGTGTACCATAGCAAGATGTTGATATTGACAACAATGACAATATGTTCCATGGTGCATGACATTATCATGAGAAGGAGGAAGAACACTAAAGGGTGGTGGTGGAAGAAAAGATGTTCCACAATCAACATTCTTGGTAGGAGAGATGTGATTAAGAGTGTTCTTGGGTGAGTTTGGATTGTAATGGTTCTTAGGTGAGTTGGGATTGAAAGCAATTGGAGAAAATGGAGGAGATTCAAGGCTTTCATTAGGAGAATAAGACATTTTGGGATGTGAAGTATGGCAAAATGCTTATGGTTTAAATAGGGAAGGCTTAAGTTTTTTTTGGGGTGGTCAAAGGGTTTGAAACAAAGATTCTCAAAAATGTTGGAGCAAATCTGGAGTTTCAGACAAAAACCCGAAAAAGGAAGGCACTGTATGCGGTTCCTTATCATGACAGGCGGTACCTTATCACTAAGGCACCGCGGTTCACATATGGAACCGCCTACAGAGGCTGTGTTTGGTGTTTGGAGGAAGATTTTTCAGCAAATCTTATTTTTCTAGTCTAACTTATCATAGGGATATGCTTAAAAGCAAAGATAGACAAAGAAAACAAATGCAAACTTACCAAACAGAGATTTGACCAAAATACATGGATAAAAAAATCGATGTAGGAGGTGTGTAAGACAAGGCCTTAATTCATGACACAATGATCCTCCATGATTCTATCTTGTTCTTGCTATGTTTGAGAGAATCATACATACGAATTATGTAAGCTCTAGATTAATAGCTAGAATCTATGAAAACCGGTTTTTAGATTGAATTAACAATGTCAAAAGCATTTCTCAACCATTTTCGAAAGAGACTTTGAGAATTTTGAAAAGGAGAAGAGAGGGTTTTTCAAAAAGAGTTTGGAAGAATCAATGACTCAAAGTGGTAAAAGAAAAACACACAAAAAGAAAAGAAGATAATTAAGGAAGATGTTCCATTAATCCTAGACCTAGACGCAAGTAATTAAAAGGTTCCCTCTTAAGTGGCTTAGTGAAGATGTCGGCTAAGTTGTCTTCGGAGGGTACCTTCTCAATTGAAATGTTCCCCTTTTGACCATTATCCCTAAGGAAATGGTGTCGAATTTCTATGTGTTTGGTTCGCGAATGTTGCACGGGATTCTTGCTAAGGTCTATAGCACCTTTATTATCGCACATGATGGGAACATCATCAAGAGAAATCCCGTAATCAACAAGCGCTTGCTTCATCCATAGAGCTTGTTGGCATGCTTTTCCGGCACTCACATACTCGGCTTCCGTGGTATTGCAAGAGCGGTTTGTTTCTTGGAGAACCAAGAAGTTAAACAACAACCCATGAAAGTACAAACTCCACTAGTGATTTTCCGATCTACATAGTCTCCCGCATGATCCGAGTCCGCGTAGACAATGGTTTCTACTCCGGTCCCTTTAGGATACCATAATCCTAAATGTATAGTGCCTTTAATGTATCGGAAGATACGCTTAACCGCTTCGAGGTGAGAGGTTTTGGGAGCCTCTTGGAAGCGAGCACAAAGGCAAACACTAAACATGATATCCGGTCGACTTGCCGTTAGGTACAACAAACTACCAATCATACCTCTATATTTGGTGTTGTCTACCGACTCACAATCATCATCTACGGTGAGTTTAGTATCCGAGGCCATGGGGTCTTCATTGGTCTAGATTCTTCTAATCCAAATTTCTTTAGCATTTCTTTAGCATACTTAGATTGACTAAAGAAAATACCATCACCCATTTGTTTAATTTGGAGTCCTAAAAAGAAGTTAAGTTCTCCCATCATACTCCTTTCAAACTCATCATGCATGATTTTGGCAA
Organism: Glebionis coronaria; assembly: GCA_025667525.1. Classification (NCBI taxonomy): domain Eukaryota; kingdom Viridiplantae; phylum Streptophyta; class Magnoliopsida; order Asterales; family Asteraceae; genus Glebionis; species Glebionis coronaria. The sequence goes on from JANFOE010000551.1 coordinate 481,288, forward strand.
AGTCATCACACAATTCTTGACAAGTTGAGCCAAATATAATGTCATCAACATATATTTGTACGATTATGAGGTGAGGACCTTTCTTCTTTGTAAAGAGCGTATTGTCTACCATCCCCATGGTATACTCATGTTTAACAAGAAACGCTTTAAGTCTATCATACCAAGCTTTGGGTGCTTGTTTGAGACCATAAAGTGCCTTCTTAAGCTTGTAAACATGATCCGGTTTCTCAAAATTAATGAAGTCGGGAGGTTGAGCCACATATACCTCCTCATTGATCAAACCGTTAAGAAACGCACTCTTTACATCCATTTGTTGAAGCTTAAAGTCTAAGGCACAAGCGTAGGCTAAAAGGATTCTAATGGATTCTAATCATGCTATCGGTGCATATGTCTCGTCATAATCAATCCCTTCTTGTTGATTATAGCCTTGAGCTACAAGTCTAGCCTTGTTACGAGACACAACACCATTTTCATCTATCTTATTCCTAAAGACCCATTTGGTTCCTATAATGGTAGAACTTCTAGGTGGAGGAACAAGTTCCCAAACATCATTGGCAACGAATTGATTCAATTCTTCTTGCATCGCAATGACCCAACTTTCATCCGTCTAACCTTCTTTAACATTCTTTGGTTCAATCAAGGAGACGAAACAAAAGAAGTTGCTTTGGTTTTAGAATTGAGATCTTAGGGTCCTTTGATTTAAGTCACCAATGATATTATTGAGAGTATGATCCCTAGACTCCTTAATGTTTACTTCCTTTTGAACATTAAGGTCTTCCACTCCTATTTTTCTAACCTCTTTGGCTTTAACTACTTCTAATTCATCCAAGTCATCATCAACCAATGGTGGTGTCTTGGGTGAAGGAGGGGTTTCATCAAAGGTTACGTTGAGTGATTCTTCAATAACCCCCGTGGTTCTATTTAGGACAATGTAGGCTTGGCTAGTTTGGGAATAACCTAAAAGGATACCTTCGTAAGACTTTGGGTCAAACTTGGTAAGGTAGTCTTTGGTGTTGAGGATAAAGCACTTGCTTCCAAACACCCTAAAGTATTCCAATTAGGGTTTCTTTCCTTTAAGAATCTCATAGGGGGTCTTTCCTATGAAAGGTCGAATAAGAATTCGGTTGAGAATATAAGTCGATGTGTCCACGGCATTACACCAAAACTTTTGAGGCAAATATTGCTCGTTTAACATCGTCCTACTCATCTCTTGGAGTGTCCTATTCTTCCTTTCAACTACCCCATTTGATTGTGGAATGCGAGGAGCCGAGAAGTTATGGGTAATACCATGAGCTTCACAAAAGGAACCAAATTTCCCTTCATTATCAAATTCCCTACCATGATCCGTCCTAATAGAGACAATTGGACATCCTAGTTGATTTTGAATTCTTCGACTAAAGATTTCGAAATGATCGAAAGCTTCATTCTTAGATGCCAAAAATCTAGGCCAAGTGAATCTAGAATAGTCATCAACTATAACTAGGGTATAAAGGTTACCTCCATAACTCCGTATGGCGGAAGGTCCAAAAAGATCCATATGTAGGAGCTCTAAGCACCGACAGGTCGAAACCAAATTCTTAGCTTTGTGACTTGAGTGAACTTGCTTTCTAACTTTGCAAGCATCACAAAAGTGACTATCAAACTTCATCTTGGGGAGGTGTCTTACCAACTCCTTAGAGACTAAAGATTGAATTAAGCGCATATTAGCGTGACCTAATCTCCTATGCCAAAGAGTAGAACTATCATCTATAGTCGCAAGACATATGTTGTCTTTTGACTTCTTATTGACCTTCATGACATAAAGCCCATGCTTTCTAACACCTTTTCTAATGAATTTTCCATCTTTTACGATTTCACTGTCATGTTCCGAAAAGATGACCTTACACTTATTGTCACAAATTTGACCTATACTTAAAAGGTTAAACCCTAAGTTATCTACGTGCTCAACATTTTCAATGGTCATGGAGTCAAGAGAAACCGTACCTTTGCCAACGATATTACCACGTAGACTACTTGCGAATGTGACGTTACCTCCATCATATGCTTTGTAGTGCGAGAACAAACTTCGATTACCCGTCATGTGTTTAGAACATCCACTATCCTTAATCCACTCGTCGGGCTCCAAATCAATTCCCAAGCATATCTAGGTAACAACACACAAGATCAAACATTTGGTCCCCAATATCTCATGGGTCCAAAATCGTTAGTTCCAAACATCCCTTGCATTTGGTTGGGATGCATGAATGAAGGAGGGGTTCCCTATGGAGAACAAAATGGAGGAGGATAGTAATTCATATAACCATTTTGTTGTTCGTTATTTCTCCTAGGTGTATTTGATCTAGGTTTAGAATTATGATCATTTCTTCTAGGTGTTGGGGTTTTACTTATAGATCGTGAATTGTTTTGATTATCTCTTCTAGGCGTTGTCGTTCTACTTCTAGGCTTAGACTCATTCCGTACTCTAGGTGGAGTAGAAGATGGTCTTGATAAACTTCTATTTCCCATGAGAGGTTTACTTAATGGCTTGTAGAACTTATCAATGGCATTGTCGTCAAGTATGGGTAATTTTACCTTATTAACAATGAGATGCTTTGGTTTTTCACCTGACTTTGACTTTTCAGAAAGTTCATGATTTTCACAAAACTCTTGTTCTCACCGTGGTACCTTATCTATGGCGGCGGTTCCATAGTGATAAGGAACCCGCCCCATACAATCTGGGACAGTGGGTGATTTTTGTGAAAATCTGACTTGTTTAGGTTCACTAGTTGAGGCTTCATTTGAGTTAAAACCTACACCAAGTCTTTCCTTTGAATGAACTTGTTTGTTTAACATATCATCAAGAGCACTAGTACCTTTCATGAACTTTTCCAATTTAATGGAGGTGCTCTTGAGATCTTCATTCTCTAATCTAAGTTTCTCACAACTTAAGCAACCTAAATCAACTTCTTTATTTTTCTCAAGTTTTGCCAATTTCTCCCTAAGTTCATTGATCTCATTTTTAAGCTTAGTTTTGGTTGATTTTAAGGTTTTGTTCTTTTCTATGAATTTAAGACTAAGTTTGTGTAAACTATCATATTTGCCTTCAAATTCAATATCATCAAAGGTGGAGCTATCATTGCTATATTTTCGGTTTCGGAATGTACCTCTTTAGAAGTGTGAGCCATAAGACATTTCTCCTCTTTGGGGTTGTCATCATCATCTTCACCGCTATCGCTCGAAGAGCCACTAACGAACGCCGTGTGATTCTTATCGCGAGAGGGCTTTGGACAATCACCAATGAAGTGATTTGGATCACCACATCTAAAGCAATTCCTATCACCTTTTTCGTTCTTGACAAACCGATTCTTTGAGAATGGTTTCTTGTCATTGTTGGGTTGCCTAACGTGTTGACCTCATCTCTTGAAGAACTTCTTGAAATCTCTCACCGCCAATGCATACTCCTCGTCATCGCTATCCGAGGAACTATCATGGTCACTTTGTGCCTTCTTGGCTTTAAGTGCAAGAGATTTTCTTTCACTCTTAGTTTTCACTAATTCCGAGTCCTTCAAAATTATCATCTCATGAACCTTTGATGAGATGGCATTTATACATGATCTCATCGTTCTTTTCGGGCTTTAAATGCATAAAAATGTCATAAAATACCATATATATGCTTGTGTTTGTTTACTTGTGTATTTTAGGTATGGATATCGTGAAAAAGACAAAAGATCACAAGTTACAAGGAAAAACGGACACGAGAAACGAAGCCGTACAAAGAACCGGGCCCTAATCATGGAATTCTCAACAAAATACCTTGAAGACTTGAAGACAAACAAGATTGATCCTCATTTATTGAAGAATTGACACTTAAAACCCTTGTATATTAATAATTACAAGTTTGGTCCTTTAAGTTTGTCAAAATTACACAAAAGGTCCTTCAACTTTGAAGAAATGGCAAGATTAGTCCCTCAACAAATCAAAATTGCCAAATATGGTCCCTCATCAAGCCAAAGATACAATGAAGACCTTTGAAGATCAAGAATGTCCAAGATCAGCCCTTGAAATATCTCAAAATGGCAAAAATAACCCTTGAAATCCTTTTTCCAAAGTTTTGTGCCAAAAGTGACAAATGGTGAAACTTATTTACAAAGGGGAATACGTTTTAGGGCTGAAATGCTTTGTTTACCAAAAATACCAAAGAACAAGGGCCAAAGGTGTCTATTTGAAACATTCAAACTGAAAATGCGCCAAACAAACACCTTTCCCCCAAAATCGGATCAAATGACTTACTGTTCATCTTTTACCCCACCCAGAATTACCACCACTTAAACTTAGGGTAAAATACAATTACCTTTGCACATGAGTGATTCACATGTGCAGAAACTCATCCAAACCATAAAACCCTTATTCCCACTCACCATGGACCCCACCCCCAATTCCCGTTTAGCCAATCACATGACAACTTAGCCTCCAAGTTATCTGACGTGTCCAAATCAACAGCCTAGGATCCTTGCTTCATTCCAAAGCTAAAATGAACAGCCTTGATCAACTTGGACAGCTCAAATTCAGAAAACGTCTAGAAGACTCAAGGGCATAATAGGGAATTTAGTTCTAGGGTTTGTGAATAGTGTTTAGCCAGGCATTTGCCTATAAAAGGAGACCTCAACATGTGAGAGTCCCTTTGTTCCAGATTTTAGCATTTAATCTTTGTAATTCCTTTTTATGAAATAAAGTTTGAATTTCTTAAAATTTTGAGTTCTAATCTGTTATTTATAAAAGTTTGGTGTTTGAGAAGCTAAAATCTGAGTTCCATTATCTTGTTTGAAGGTTTTTGAGGCAAGGTTTTAAGTGGTAAAGCTTGTGCATCAAAAATCAGAAAGTTGGCATTATTTTGATCTCACCTTGTGGTTTGTTCTTCTTAGCAGCTTGGAAGCTGGTACTTGTTTTGCTAGTACCTCAGCTCAAACAATCCAAGGCCTGGATGTAGGTCTTGGAGGTTTGCACCTTCTTCCCTTTTCATTTTCTCTTTAAGTTTCTGATTATTTGTGATTTTTGTGGATTTATGCTTGAATCTGTGTTATTGTGGTTGAATATTGTTGATTTGGCTTGGTTTGATGTTATTGAGGTGTTATTGATCTGATTTGTGGGTTGAATCTTCATAAGCCTTTGAAAATTTGTGGAATCAAGTTTTAAAAGGGTGTTTGGGATTACTGCATAAGTTGGATTTGTGGTTTGCTAAGTGTTTGTTTTGTGTAAGCAAGAGTTGGTATCTGTTGTTTGGGTGATGTTGTTCATCTGTTTGCAGGTTTTGAGGTTTTGAACACATTGATTCTTGAATTGGCTATAAAATCTTTATAACTTGGTAAACTTGGCTAGGATTTTGAGGACACCTAGATCTAGGCTTAGGCTAGGGCTAACAAGTGCTAAATCATAGTTAATCACACCAGGGAAGAAGGATTTGAGGCTTGAAATTGGATTAAGTGTCAAGTATATCAGCAAAACTTGTCTGCATATTGTTCATTGTTCATCAGAAGCATTTTGGGCTTTGATCTTGTTATTTACTTTGATTCAGTGTTTGATTCTTATTGCTTTGTGTTTGTTCTTAGTTTATATAGCTTGTGTATGCATCCTGTTAAGTTTGGTTGGCTTATTGTGGCTAAATCTGCTTATTAAGTGCTTAACTGCTTATTTGCATATCTGGTGCATATCTGGTGACTGTTTGGCTTATTGTGGCTTATTGTGTGAACCATTTTGTGATTTTATTGTTGCTATTGACTCCTTGTGATTCACTGATCACAAGGGTGCCTTTGTTTCCAATTGAATCAAACCAGAACTCTCAAATAAGCTTGGTCAAATAGTCAAAGCAGTGGGAACTCCTTTCCCCTGTTGGTTGCCACTGATAGTGTAAATTTGGTGTCAGCTTATCAATAAGCTATAATAGCTTATTCCAACCAGCAACAACTTTGTTTTTGTAATAGGTTCTCATATTTTGACCCATTTGTTCATACTGGAGCATTTGGGGGGGGTTGTCTTTTAGGTTTGACTAGAAAACCAACTCCTTTGACTTTTACATAAGTTCATTTGTGCTTATTCTGGCTTATTGGTTGTGCTTATTGGATTTTTGTTGATTGATTTTGCTTATTGAGTCCATTTGAAAGCTTTTGCAAGTTGAATCAAGTCCTGAGGTGCATTATTTCTCAAAAACGACTATTTTGTCGTTTTGTGGAATTTTGCTTTTCTATTTTCTGGCTTATTGAGTGAGCTTATTGGAAATTTCTTTTGACAGATCTCTTAAGCATCCTAAAAGAGGTTTGTGTGTCAAATTAGAGCTTATGGCATTAGCTTATGGCTTAATGGGCTGAAAAGCCCAATAAGAATATGCTTTGTGTTTAATAAGCTGTGATAAGCTCACATTCAGCTTTTAGGCCTTTAGAGTTTTGTTCTTAGAATTGAATTTTAAGTCAGATAGGGCTTTTCCAATTTAATTGGGCCAAGTTTGACTTTTTGGGCCCAAAAGCCCATTTTGGTTGACTGTTTTTGGATTTGGCCCATTTGAGGGCCCATTAGGGGTATTTTGGTAATTTCACTTTGGTTTTCTGATTATTTAGGTTAAAATAAACTAGTTTGCAAGTTTTTAGAATTTTTTATAATTTTTGGATTTTTAATATTATTTTATTATTATTTTAATATTATTTTTCAAATTTCACATTTTCCAACTTTTTACATTTTTCTTAGGTTAATTACATTAAAATAGGAATTTAGCAACTTTTAGAATAATTTTATCTCATTTAGATAATTTTTTATAATTATTTTAAGTTTAATAGCTTTTAAATCATTTTAAATAGTTTTTATTAGTTTTAAAATTTCTAAAAATAGTTTTTAATCTTTTTAGGTCATTTTAGAGGTTTACCAATTGAAAAATCTTTATTTGGGCTTTTTGATAATTTATTTGATTTTTAGGGCTTTAATTAGCATTTAAAAATTGAATATTTAATTATTTAAAAGGTTTAAAAAAGTTTTGATCATTGGTAAACTCTTAGTTTATTATTTTTAATTTTTGGTGAATTTTTGGTAATTTTTAGAATTTATTTTTTATTTTTGTGGTTTTTAATGTTCTACGTTTTAACTTTCTAGTAGTGATTTTTTGTTAATTTTTATTTTTACGTCTTCGTCATCTTCTTTTCTAATCCCCTTCTAAACCAATCTTTAATCACAAACATTTAACAAATTTCTCACACACATATACCTCCTTGGGAAACGAACTTTCATTGGGTCAATTACACTTGATTTTTCCTAAAGTCATTTGTTCAATACTTACCACTTTTACGCCTTTTTCCTAAAAGGTCGTATTTTACCACAATCATTTTGGCGCCGCTGCCGGGGAGGTGTGTCGTGATTAATTTGCATTGTTGTTTTTAATATTAACCAAATAATATTTGTATTAGTAGAACTCTACTAATACGTATTATCGGTTTTCTTGGTTTTTCTTGTACAAATATTATTACTATATTGTATTAAGTATCACAATATCTCCAAAAATGTGAAAACACAACCTTAATTGGGATTTCATCACTCAATTATTGTATTCGAATCTCAAACAATAAAGGAAAAGGCAAAAATAGATAAATACTTTCGTGAAGCTCGATTTTGAAAAATACAAACTATAAGGTGGGTATAAGGCGGGTATTATAAAATATACCCTAAGGAAAAAGGCTCTTAAGTGCTTCGCGCCGCCTCGTTTCCCCGCTTGCTTGTGAGTATTTTGAGATTGAAGGCTAATCGAGGGTTTTGCCGCCCAAAGTATTATTACGTATAATATATTTGCTTGGTTTTCTTTGTGATTAAAACCTCTTGAACAATTTGGTTTTTACCAAAGTTCTAAAGTCATTCGAAGGCGCTCACTCCACGTGATCGTTTTCATTCCTTTGAGGCTTCTTTAATCAAGAGTTTGATTCGAGGAGAGATTTTGTAGATTGTTGTCTACGAAGATACACCAAAATCCAAAAAAGAAAAAATTAAATATCATCAAAAACACAAAAAAATTGAAAATTCACAAAACACCCAAAAAGAATCTTCTTTGCTCACCTCCCATTCTTCGTGAAGTTTATGATCACTCGTAATCAAGCCAAACGAGCTCGTAAACGAATTCAAAAACAAGCCAATCAAGAGACGTTGATTGTTGAAGAACCTCCAATTGTTGAACCTATTGTAGAACAAGAAGTCTTCATGGCTAATCGTACTATGATGGAGTTGCTACAAGCACCCACCGAGGGTTTTGGAGAGGCTATTGTGATTCCCGCCATCCTTGCGGAGAATTTCGAGATTAAGACGGGTTTAATGTCGATGTTGCAAGCAAATAAGTTTAGAGGTCATGAGAAAGACAACCCGCACTACCACGCTAGGAATTTTAACCGTCTCACCGCTACTAGCAAGTTTAAGGATGTTCCACATGACGCCATTAAGATGATGTTGTTTCCATACTCGTTGGATGGACCCGCAAAAATTTGGCATGAGAAAGAACCGCCAAATTCGATTTTGACATGGGCCGATCTCGTTTCTAAGTTTGTGAACAAGTTTTTTCCACCATCTAAAACAACACACTTGAAAAATGAGATTTCATGATTTGTGCAAAGAAATAATGAAAGTTTTTCAATGGCATGGGAACGATTTAAAGAAATGTTACATGAATGTCCACACCATGATTTTACGGAATTGCATCAAGTGGATACTTTTTATAATGGGCTTAATGATCATGAACGAGATTATTTGAATGCCGCCGCGGGTGGTAATTTTTTGTGCAAGACGACAAATGAGGCTTTACAAATCATTGAGAATCGATCTAAGGTTTATAACCCTCGTAACACACCGAGTGTTGCCAATATGGGTTCGTCATCTTCGTCACAATCGTCTCGTAGCATTAATGCCTTACATGATGAAGCTAATGAGGAAAATCGGTTTTTTGATAGATTTGCTAATCTTATGTCCCATTGGAAGGCTCAAGAAGCTTCCAATTCCGCTTCGGTTAAAGCGGTTGCTAAGAGTTGTTTATCGTGTGGGGGAGCTCATGATCTTTCCGAGTGCATTACCGCGGATGGTAACACTTCGAGTGCTTATGTAGCAACGGGAACTTACAACCAAAACGGTCAAGGTTCCCGCCAAAATCAAGCTCCACCAAATCAAAATGTTAACAATTATCGAAACAACAAACCAGGTAATTACCAAGGCAATACACGCAATTACAACAAAGGGAATTATCAAAGTGGGAATGGACAAAATTTCTAATCAAAACCAAAACCGTGATTTTCAAAACACTACACAAGGTTTTCAAAATGCTCACACTAAAAATTTGCAAGGAGAATTTTTGGATTATGCTAAAGCAAATGATGCTAAATTTGATAACATGCAACGTGAGATGATTAGCTTAAGGTCCGAGTTGAAAAACGAGCTAAAAAATGAACTTGCTAATGAACTTAAAACTCATGCAAACAAAATGGAAGGAAATGTCCAACGTCTACAACAAAATCAACAAAAGATGGAATTAGGACAACATGAGATTAAGCAAGAGTTATTAAAAGCGGATGCTAGGCAATCAAAATTTGAGGACCGAATGGCTAAGATGTTTAAAGCAATCATGTGTAAACCCTCTTCCTCGGGTGGTCTTCCTAGTGATACCATTGCAAACCCGAAGGGAGAAATGAAGGTTATTACTACACGAAGTGGTAAAACTTTCAAGGAACCAATCTCTCGTGCAAGTACTTCTACGGAGAAGGAAATCGAGAAAGAACCCGAGGTGATGGTCGAAAAGGAGCACATTACAATCCCACGAAGTACCGCTCATACCACACCTACGGTTGAACCAATACCAATTGTGGAACCCGAGTTTCCAAGGCCGTTGCCTAATGACCAACCCACACCACCTTTACCCTACCCTTCGAGATGAAACAAAGAGAAGTTGCAAGAACGTAACAAACAACAAATCGAGCTTTTTATAAAAATGTTTCAACAAGTGCATTTTGATGTGAGTTTAGCCGACGCGTTGTTATATATGCCTCGTTTCGCTTCCACTTTTAAAAGTATGATGAGCGATAAGGAAAAGCTTTCAAAGCTTGCTAATTGTTCTTCGGTTTATCTTAACCGCATACCGGAAAAAGTTGGTGATCCCGGAAAGTTTCTCATTCCTTGTGACATACAAGATATGAAAGAATGCCTCGCCTTGGCCGATCTTGGTGCGAGCATTAATTTGATGCCATTTTCCATTTGGAAATCGCTTTCGCTTCCGGCTCTCATTCCTTCGAACATGTCCATCGAGATGGCCGATCATTCTACGATTATGGCATGTGGAGTAGCCGAAGATGTTTTCGTGAAAGTGGGGAAGTTCTACTATCCCGTTGATTTTATAGTAGTTGACATCCCCGCGGATCCTCAAGTTCCTCTAATTTTAGGTCGTTCATTTTTAGACACTTCGAGATCACTTATCGATGTTCATGCGAGAACTATCACTTTGAGATTCAACGAAGAGGAACTTGTTATAAACGCTACTCAAAACTCTAAACCTTCTCATGTTTATGCAATCGCTACCATCAATCACATTGACATCGTTGATGTGGTTTGCGATGAGTTTTCACAAGAAGTGTTAGGTTTTTCCAATAGCTCGTCAAGTGGCAATCCCACTATTTTGGATCCGATTCTTGCTAATTCCACACCAAATCTCACTCCATTCCAAGGAGGCGATCTCACTTCAAATGAAATCGACAATGAAGATGAAGTGTTGATTAGTGATGATACTTCTATTCCACCATTTCTTTCACCGATGGAAGTTATGAGTGTTGAACCAAAATCTTCAATCAAGGAACCACCTATCCTTGAATTGAAAGATCTTCCTTCTCACCTTGAATATGCATTCTTGGAAGGTGATGACAAGTTGCCGGTTATTATTGCAAAAGGTCTTGCTAATGATGAAAAAACCGAGCTCTTGAAAGTTCTTAAGGCTCATAAAGGGGTAATTGCGTGGAAAATATCCGACATTAAGGGTATTAACCCAAAATTTTGTACTCACAAGATTTTAATGGAGGAGGACTACAAACCCGCAATTCAAAGTCAAAGAAGGGTGAATCCCAAAATTCACGATGTCATTAAAAAGGAGGTCCTTAAACTCCTTGACGCGGGAATGATTTATCCTATATCCGATAGCCCATGGGTGAGCCCAATCCATTGTATCCCTAAAAAGGGAGGAATGACCGTTGTGCCTAATGAAAACAACGAGTTAATTCCCACTCGTGTTGTGACCGGTTGGAGGGTGTGTATTGACTACCGAAAGTTAAATGATGCCACTCGTAAAGACCACTTTCCCTTGCCCTTCATGGATCAAATGTTGGAGCGACTTGCGGGAAATGAATTCTATTGCTTTTTAGATGGTTTTTCCGGTTACTTTCAAATCCCTATCGACCCTCGTGATCAAGAGAAGACTACGTTTACATGTCCTTATGGAACGTTCGCTTATCGCAGGATGCCTTTCGGACTTTGTAATGCACCCGGTACGTTTCAACGGTGTATGATGGCGATTTTTCACGATATGATCGAGAAGTCGATGGAAGTGTTTATGGATGACTTCTCGGTGTTTGGTAATTCGTTCACGTCATGTTTATCTAATCTCGAGCAAATGCTAAAACGTTGTGAAGAAACCAATCTTGTGCTTAATTGGGAAAAATGTCATTTTATGTGTAAACAAGGAATCGTCTTAGGACATAAGGTGTCGAAGGCGGGGATTGAGGTCGATAAAGCTAAGGTAGACGTCATCGCCAAGTTACCTCATCCCAAAACCGTTAAGGGAGTTAGGAGTTTCCTAGGCCACGCGGGCTTTTATCGTCGTTTCATCAAGGACTTTTCGAAAATCTCTCGTCCTATGACACACCTTCTCGAGAAAGATGCTCCTTTTAACTTCAATGAGGATTGTGTTAAGGCTTTCGAAACTCTCAAAAGGAAACTTACCGAAGCTCCCATTCTTGTTGCTCCCAATTGGGAATTACCCTTTGAAATCATGTGTGATGCAAGTGATTATGCTATAGGGGCCGTCTTAGGGCAACGTTATGACAAGCATTTTCGTCCTATCCACTATGCTAGTAAGACGATGACCGAGGCTCAATTAAAGTACACCACAAAGGAAAAGGAATTCCTTGCCGTGGTCTATGCTTTTGAGAAATTCCGACCTTATCTCGTCTTGACTAAAATCATCGTGTATACCGACCATTCGGCTATCAAGTATCTCTTAGCTAAGCAAGATGCTAAGCCGAGATTGCTTCGTTGGATGCTCCTCCTCCAAGAATTTGATGTCACCGTGCTTGACAAAAAAGGAGCCGAGAATCTAGCGGCCGATCATCTCTCTCGTCTAGAAGATCCTCACAAAGATGTTTTCGAGAACAAGGAAATTACCGAAACATTTCCTCTTGAGACTCTCGGTGTAGTGAATTCTAAAGACACAACCCCATGGTTTGCCGACATTGCAAATTACCATGCGGGCAATTTCATAATCAAGGGTATGACGACACAACAAAAACGAAAATTCTTTCGTGACGTTAAGTTCTATTTTTGGGACGACCCTTATCTCTTTCGGATTTATGCGGATCAACTCGTTCGACGTTGTGTGTTTGGTGCCGAAGCTTCTAATATCCTTAGAGCTTGTCACGAGGGACCCACGGGTGGTCACCACGGTGCTAATCTCACGGCTAAGAAAGTGTCCGATGCCGGTTTCTTTTGGCCTTCTATCTATCGTGATGCACACGCACTTGTGAAGTCGTGTGATTCATGCCAACGTCAAGGAAAATCGTCTCAACGTGATGAAATGCCGCAAAACATAATTCAAGTATGTGAGATTTTCGACATATGGGGAATAGACTTTATGGGGTCGTTCCCATCGTCTCATGGTAACAAATATATCCTCGTCGCGGTGGACTACCTTTCTAAGTGGGTGGAAGCTAAGGCTTTGCCTACTAATGATGCTCGTGTGGTAGTGAAGTTTTTGAAGCAACTATTCTCTCGGTTCGGAACCCCTCGTGCTATTATAAGCGATCGTGGAACCCATTTTTGTAATGACCAATTCGAAAAGGTTCTAAAGAAATATGGGGTTACACATCGTCTTTATACGGCTTATCACCCGCAAACGAGTGGGTAAGTCGAGGTTTTGAACCGAGCTTTGAAGAGGATTTTAGAGAGGTCAATTGGAGAAAACTGTGCTTCATGGTCCGACAAACTTGATGACGCTTTATGGGCCTTTAGGACCGCTTATAAGACACCTATCGGTTGCACTCCTTATACGTTAGTCTATGGGAAGAATTGTCATTTGCCCATTGAGTTGGAGCACAAGGCATTTTGGGCCCTTAAGCATGCAAATTTTGACTTGAAGACCGCGAGAGATCACCGGAAAATACAATTGAATGAATTGGATGAATTAAGGGATAATGCTTATGAAAATTCATTAATTTTTAAAGAAAAGACTAAAAAGTTTCATGATTCAAAGATTAAAAACCGGGTTTTTAACTTGGTGATCAAGTGTTGCTTTTTAACTCTCGTCTTAAGATATTTTCCGGGAAACTGAAATCTCGTTGGTCGGGTCCGTTCACCATTACACAAGTGTTTCCATATGCGACCATTGAGCTAGCTCAAGATGATGGTCCTAATTTCAAGGTGAATGGACATAGGCTTAAGCACTACATTGGTGGGGAAATTCCTTCAATGGTTGCCCTCGACCAAGTCACCTTCCCCAATGATAATTAGCATTGAGGGGATCGAGTCAAGCTCATGACTCGGTAATCAAAAACAAGGTGCCTCGTGGGGGAGATCCCATGCTTATCTTTTATGCTCACTATTCACTAATAAGGGGACTTGTACCCTTTCAACTCGTTGTCTCGTGGTTGTTTGTGATTGTGTTATCTAGATCATCATCACCATCTACGATTGAAGACTCTCGTGTTCGTTTACGTGAGCCTCCATCGTTCGTTTGAAGAAGTTTTTCACGATTCCATGACATATCCTTTATTGTTCTAACAATTATCTTTTAGCATACTTAATAAAGGACTTTAGATATATTGTTGATCACCCTTTCCATGCTAGATCCTAAGCATTCGACTCTACGTCTCTAGTATGGGGGTGCTCCACCTTTAGACTCGAAACATGGAGGACAATGTTTACTTTTAGTATGGGGGGTGAATAGATACTTGCTTTGCTACGCCCTCACGCTTTCCAATTTTCGATGTTTTGTTTTGCTAATAAGGCTAAAAATGGCCAAATTTTAAAATTTTTCTTAGTTTTAATAAGTGTTTTTAAGACACGAATGTATATTTTCCGTTGGGTAGAATAAGAGTTAATTTTTGACTTGATGGGCATTTGGAGCCATTTACATTCCTTAACCCGCTCAATTTAAGTTTTGCTAGACTTTTATATAGGGAGCTTAAAAACGCGAAAGTCTTCATTCATACGGGTTAAGAACAAGAACTTTTCGCAAGTTCCTATAATTGATTCTAGAAAGTCACTTATCAAGGGAACTTTAAAACGCATTCTCTAAACTTGAAAAAGTCCAAGAAAGTGCAAGATCCTATAGGTGGCTTGAAAACCCAAAACTTTGATTTGATATAGTCTTAATGAAAGCTAATCCAAATTTGGCTTAATTTTGACTTGCATGGCTAAGTATTCACGAGTCTCTTTAATTAGAGGTCTTTATATAGTGAAGAACGAGAAATGATAGAGTTAGACAAGTGATCATGCTAAACGTAGAACATGAAAGTGTTCTTTCAAAAACTCATATGTTTTTAATTGTGGCTTTTTCTTCCCATAAGATCAATGCATTAGGAATAAATCATAATTGCAATAAGTAAGGTCGTACGATTTGAAAGGTTACTTAGCCTCTAGCGCATGATCGTTTAAAAGTTGCTCGGGGTTGAATAGAGTTCATAGCCAAGGCATAACTTATTGAAGCAGGACGCGAAGATTGGCGATTATCCAAAAAGGCCCTAACAAGGCATGAGGAGCTCTATTTTTGCTAAAGATCCAAAGATTATGTGAAGTATCATTATTCCTAAATCAATATGAAGGATCAAGACACACGACGAGAAGCAATTACTCCCCTAAAGATCATGGAGAAAGTCTATCCAAAAATACCCTAACAAGGTATGAGGATAAATATATCCAAGTCCGAAAAGGAGGCGGATCGTTGTATATCAAAATCCAAAGTTGATTGAAGAAAAATGATGAAGTCGTGGTCCAATATGAAGAATCTCTCAAAAACGTCAAGTGAAGAAATTCCAAATATATGAAGAGAAGGACCATAATTTCAAGAACGTCTTCCCAAGATTTGAAGTATGAAGTACATGCCAAATATCGGTCCCGAGAAAGGTCTCAAATCGTGAAACGAGTTATGCCAAGATATGAACTTAAGGAGATACACGAGAAGCCGTTCAAAAAGATTTTGTCTTTCGGCTAACTATTGATCAAATCGTGCTACTTTGCTTTCGGACTAATAACTACTTAAATAAGTCAATATGAATCACTTGTGATCCATGACAAATAGATAAAAAATGCTAGTAACCCAATTCCTTTTATAATAACTAGATTGCGGGGAGAAAAAGTATTACACAATTTGGACGTATGAGTAGTGTTAGCATTGTGACTTGTACCAACAATGATCTTGTTTTTGCACTTAGCATGGAATGTATGACAATCAAGGATGACGAAGTTTCTCTAAGGGACATTTACTTGTTTCTATTCTTTGACCCTAAAAGTCACTTTTTGTGATGAAAATCATACATTATGTCTTTACACATCTTCGTAGTATGTGCAAGTCTTTTTACTCTTCAATAAAGGATTAATAAAATTGAACTTTGGTGATGCTTAGATACTTTATTCTAGCATTGCGTGAGGGCACGGCAATGGCTTAGTATGGGGGAGTGATGAGATGGCATTTATACATGATCTCATCGTTCTTTTCGGGCTTTAAATGCATAAAAATGTCATAAAATACCATATATATGCTTTTGTTTGTTTACTTGTGTATTTTAGGTATGGATATCGTGAAAAAGACAAAAGATCACAAGTTACAAGGAAAAACGGACACGAGAAACAAAGCCGTACAAAGAACCGGGCCCTAATCATGGAAATTCTCAACAAAATACCTTGAAGACTTGAAGACAAACAAGATTGATCCTCATTTATTGAAGAATTGACACTTAAAACCCTTGTATATTAATAATTACAAGTTTGGTCCTTTAAAGTTTGTCAAAATTACACAAAAGGTCCTTCAACTTTGAAGAAATGGCAAGATTAGTCCCTCAACAAATCGAAATTGCCAAATATGGTCCCTCATCAAGCCAAAGATACAATGAAGACCTTTGAAGATCAAGAATGTCCAAGAACAGTCCTTGAAATATCTCAAAATGGCAAAAATAACCCTTGAAATCCTTTTTTCAAAGTTTGTGCCAAAAGTGACAAATGGTGAAACTTATTTACAAAGGGGAATACGTTTTAGGGCTGAAATGCTTTGTTTACCAAAAATACCAACGAACAAGGGCCAAAGGTGTCTATTTGAAACATTCAAACTGAAAATGCGCCAAACAAAACACCTTTCCCCCAAAATCGGATCAAATGACTTACTGTTCATCTTTTACCCCACCCAGAATTACCACCACTTAAACTTAGGGTAAAATACAATTACCTTTGCACATGAGTGATTCACATGTGCAGAAACTCATCCAAACCATAAAACCCTTATTCCCACTCACCATGGACCCCACCCCCAATTCCCGTTTAGCCAATCACATGACAACTTAGCCTCCAAGTTATCTGACGTGTCCAAATCAACAGCCTAGGATCCTTGCTTCATTCCAAAGCTAAAATGAACAGCCTTGATCAAGTTGGACAGCTCAAATTCAGAAAACGTCTAGAAGACTCAAGGGCATAATAGGGAATTCAGTTCTAGGGTTTGTAAATAGTGTTTAGCCAGGCATTTGCCTATAAAAGGAGACCTCAACATGTGAGAGTCCCTTTGTTCCAGATTTTAGCTTTTAATCTTTATAATTCCTTTTTATGAAATAAAGTTTGAATTTCTTAAAATTTTGAGTTCTAATCTATTATTTATAAAAGTTTGGTGTTTGAGAAGCTAAAATCTGAGTTCCATTATCTTGTTTGAAGGTTTTTGAGGCAAGGTTTTAAGTGATAAAGCTTGTGCATCAAAAATCAGAAAGTTGGCATTATTTTGATCTCACCTTGTGGTTTGTTCTTCTTAGCAGCTTGGAAGCTGGTACTTGTTTTGCTAGTACCTCAGCTCAAACAATCCAAGGCCTGGATGTAGGTCTTGGAGGTTTGCACCTTCTTCCCTTTTCATTTTCTCTTTAAGTTTCTAATTATTTGTGATTTTTGTGGATTTATGCTTGAATCTGTGTTATTGTGGTTGAATATTGTTGATTTGGCTTGGTTTGATGTTATTGAGGTGTTATTGATCTGATTTGTGGGTTGAATCTTCATAAGCCTTTGAAAATTTGTGGAATCAAGTTTTAAAAGGGTGTTTGGGATTACTGCATAAGTTGGATTTGTGGTTTGCTAAGTGTTTGTTTTGTGTAAGCAAGAGTTGGTATCTGTTGTTTGGGTGATGTTGTTCATCTGTTTGCAGGTTTTGAGGTTTTGAACACATTGATTCTTGAATTGGCTATAAAATCTTTATAACTTGGTAAAATTGGCTAGGATTTTGAGGACACCTAGATCTAGGCTTAGACTAGGGCTAACAAGTGCTAAATCATAGTTAATCACACTAGGGAAGAAGGATTTGAGGCTTGAAATTGGATTAAGTGTCAAGTATATCAACAAAACTTGTCTGCATATTGTTCATTGTTCATCAGAAGCATTTTGGGCTTTGATCTTGTTATTTACTTTGATTCAGTGTTTGATTCTTGTTGCTTTGTGTTTGTTCTTAGTTTATATAGCTTGTGTATGCATCCTGTTAAGTTTGGTTGGCTTATTGTGGCTAAATCTGCTTATTAAGTGCTTAACTGCTTATTTGCATATCTGGTGCATATCTGGTGATTGTTTGGCTTATTGTGGCTTATTGTGTGAACCATTTTTTGATTTTATTGTTGCTATTGACTCCTTGTGATTCACTGATCACAAGGGTGCCTTTGTTTCCAATTGAATCAAACTAGAACTCTCAAATAAGCTTGGTCAAATAGTCAAAGCAGTGGGAACTCCTTTCCCCTGCTGGTTGCCACTGATAGTGTAAATTTGGTGTCAGCTTATCAATAAGCTATAATAGCTTATTCCAACCAGCAACAACTTTGTTTTTGTAATAGGTGCTCATATTTTGACCCATTTGTTCATACTGGAGCATTTGGGGGGGTTGACTTTAAGGTTTGACTAGAAAACCAACTCCTTTGACTTTTACATAAGTTCATTTGTGCTTATTCTGGCTTATTGGTTGTGCTTATTGGATTTTTGTTGATTGATTTTGCTTATTGAGTCCATTTGAAAGCTTTTGCAAGTTGAATCAAGTCCTGAGGTGCATTATTTCTCAAAAACGACTATTTTGTCGTTTTGTGGAATTTTGCTTTTCTATTTTCTGGCTTATTGAGTGAGCTTATTGGAAATTTCTTTTGACAGATCTCTTAAGCATCCTAAAAGAGGGTTGTGTGTCAAATTAGAGCTTATGGCATTAGCTTATGGCTTAATGGGCTGAAAAGCCCAATAAGAATAAGCTTTGTGTTTAATAAGTTGTGATAAGCTCACATTCAGCTTTTGGGCCTTTAGAGTTTTGTTCTTAGAATTGAATTTTAAGTCAGATAGGGCTTTTCCAAGTCAATTGGGCCAAGTTTGACTTTTTGGGCCCAAAAGCCCATTTTGGTTGACTGTTTTTGGATTTGGCCCATTTGAGGGCCCATTAGGGGTATTTTGGTAATTTCACTTTGGTTTTCTGATTATTTAGGTTAAAATAAACTAGTTTGCAAGTTTTTAGAATTTTTTATAATTTTTGGATTTTTAATATTATTTTATTATTATTTTATTATTATTTTAATATTATTTTTCAAATTTCACATTTTCCAACTTTTTACATTTTTCTTAGGTTAATTACATTAAAATAGGAATTTAGCAACTTTTAGAATAATTTTATCTCATTTAGATAAATTTTTATAATTATTTTAAGTTTAATAGCTTTTAAATCATTTTAAATAGTTTTTATTAGTTTTAAAATTTCTAAAAATAGTTTTTAATCTTTTTAGGTCATTTTAGAGGTTTACCAATTGAAAAATCTTTATTTGGGCTTTTTGATAATTTATTTGATTTTTAGGGCTTTAATTAGCATTTAAAAATTAAATATTTAATTATTTAAAAGGTTTGAAAAAGTTTTGATCATTGGTAAACTCTTAGTTTATTATTTTTAATTTTTGGTGAATTTTTGGTAATTTTTAGAATTTATTTTTTATTTTTGTGGTTTTTAAGGTTCTACGTTTTAACTTTCTAGTAGTGATTTTTTGTTAATTTTTATTTTTACGTCTTCGTCATCTTCTTTTCTAATCCCCTTCTAAACCAATCTTTAATCACAAACATTTAACAAATTTCTCACACACATATACCTCCTTGGGAAACGAACTTTCATTGGGTCATTAACACTTGATTTTTCCTAAAGTCATTTGTTCAATACTTACCACTTTTACGCCTTTTTCCTAAAAGGTCGTATTTTACCACAATCAACCTTCAAGTTGCCTATGAGTTCATCGAGTGATAAAGTTGAGAGATCTTTCGATTCTTCAATCGCCGTGACTTTTGCTCTCCACTTTGGATGTAAAGCCCTTATAAACTTCCTAACATTGTTTTTTGGGTAAAAGGGACTATCCCCGGTAAAATATATTACACCAAAAAACATTGAAGTACAGATGGAATGTGGCTGAAATACCACATTAACCTCAAGCTAAACGCTTGATAAACGCCTACAACGATGTATATGACATGCCATATACATTTACACACCTAAAAAATAGAACAAAATAAAATCAAAGATTTATTCTTGTCTTCATTTAGCTTTATCCCTCTTGTCATGATATAAGTATGCAGCTTCATCATAGACATTCTCAACCTCTTCTACCTCCGAATCAGATTGATTTAGAATCTCAAAGCTATTTGATGTACCAACACCACCCTCATTCCGACTAATATTATTCATGAAACCTGCCTTAAACGTTGCTGGAAATTCAGAATTAGAATCTGGATTATTCGTCCGTTTAGTAGGATTAATTGGAGTCACCGCAACAAGGGCCGGTCCACTCTTAGTAGAAGACGCACTCGTACCGGCCTTTGGTATCGATGGAGCATTCTTATTATACTTGGAGGTTGAACTAGCTGGTAAATTGACTTTAGGAACATAAAGAGGTTTACTACCAACCTGGAAACCTCCATTCACGCTGCCATTAGTCTTTTTACCTCTCTTCTTCTTACGTTTTACATTCTGAAAACCTTCCTCCTTTTGCTCATTGACCTTGCTAAGATCAGCAACTTGCGTAGCCATAGGGCAAGCCGTAACAATTTTAGGACAGCACGTGTTATCATGGCCAAAAGTATAACATTGGGAGCACCGTAATGGCGTCCATTCATACTCAATAGTAACCGTCTCATTTGAATATCCAGACCCATTTGATAAAGGGACACCAAAAGTTAGCATTTCCAATGGTTCATCTCTAGCACTGACTTCAATCAAGCACCGTGCATAACTACTTCTTCCCCACGATTCCCTACACATGTTAGTCGTGTATGCATCAAGCATAACAGGCTTACCAACATGGGAAGCAATAATGCTTAACCCATCTTCCGAAAATACCTGAATTGGCACATTATGGATTTTAACCCACACTGGCAAACTTGTAAGTTCTTCCTTTTCCAATCTTGTATCAATTGACCATTCTTTAAGCACTATTGGAACCTTACGTATCATCCACGGGCCATTTTCAAGAACATCCTCCAACCCCTTATGCGAACTGAATTTAAAAAAGAAAAACCCTTTCGCATTTAACATGATACGAGTAAGCCCAAACTTACCCCAATTTTGTTTAACAAAGTACTCCACAACTGGGTATGCAAGCCGTTTACCAATAAAGTACCCATATAATGTGTTCTCAAATCGAGTTTGTACCTCATTGACAACTTGAACTGGCATGCAAAACTTGATACCCTCATCATTGCTCGTAGGAACCTCCATGTATCTAAAGTTAGCCTTAACATTGCTGCTTTCACTCCTCAAAGAATCCAAACCATTACCCTCCTGATTGTTACAGACAATAGGAGCTGTATTCAATGATGGCTGCATCAAAACAGAACCTATTAAAGGGACAACAACACTAGTTGGGGATTTCAAACCCCCGTTTCTATACGCATCATTCAGTGACGGGAATGCAGCAACTTGTGAAACCTGTGCTCCAACATGATTCGAGACCCCTTCTACCACAGCCGGGCTTATACAAACCCTAGCATCACATGGATTCATATCAGAAATCCTAGCTGTATCATTATGACTAGGCAGCACCAACTCATCATTAGGGTTTTGTACATCACTCATATTAGGAGCTGGATCCAAATCACTAATATTGTTAGCTTGAGAATGTGATTTGTTTACGCCAGCCACATTCGACATCAAAGATGTCTCAAAACTAGGGTTTTGATTCTCAGCCGACAGCGACGCAAGACCAAGTCCTCTATTTTCATTATTAGACAAAGAGATCTCATGAATACTCGATTCTCTTAACCGTGCCATACGCTCCTTAAAACCCTCCCAATCAATCGGACAACCTTCATTATTCATCACACGCTCTCAATCTCAGGATACTCAAAAACAAGCCCACATAAAATAACAAACCCTAGTGACGGCTGCGCTCAAAAAATATGAACCCTAAGTCTGAATCAAACAGCCCGATAGTCAATGCTAATCACAAGGATAACACCAACATAGGCTGCTTAAATAAAAAACAAGGATTCACGTTTTTGATTGCAAATGAAAAAAAAGGCGGCTAACCCTAATCTAATTGAATTCTAAATCTGTGATTCAGGATCAAATATAATCCTAATATATTCTTAATCAAACGATCAAAAGTAATATCAGAAAAACAATATGATCTCAGATTCAAAAAGAAGAACGAATTAGACAAGGAAGGGAGGGAGGCTGCCATTTTTAGGGTTTTGTGTGTTTTTTGCCATTTTTTCCTTCTCAACACACATAATATCTTTTAACTTCCTAACATTGTTCTTGCTAGAAAAACCTTCATCAAGTGCTTTTAGACTAGTAATAATGGTGCTAAACCTAGCAAATGCACTATCAATAGTTTCATCATCTAAGATGACAAATTGTTCATATTGTTGGACAAGAAGATCGATTTTGCTTTCTTTGACTTGGCTATTACCTTGGTGGGTTACTAAAAGAGTGTTCCAAATATCTTTAGCGGTTCCACACATAAAATCCTTTCATACTCTTTCTTAGGTAAAGCATTATAAATCACCATTTTAGCCTCATTATTTTTTGAAAGTTTCTTTTTAGTATCGTCATTAGCTTTGTCAAAAGTGACCAATTATTTTGTTTTAGAAACTTCATTAAATTGATAAGGTAAAAAATCACCATTGGTAATAACATGCCAAAGATCTAAATCTTTTGATTTCACATAAGTTTCAAATCTACTTTTCCAATAAAACAAAACTATCGGTTTCAAAAAGTGGTGGTCTTTTCATAGATTGCCCTTCTAGGTATTTGTTGGAATCCATAGATCGATTCAAGTTTTAAAATACAATATACTTTAAAAATTCTTGAGCAACCTTGCTTTGATACCAATTGTAGAAACTATAAGGGGGGGGGGGGGGTTGAATATTTTCTTATATTTACTTGTTAAAAAGAGGTTTTCAAAAATCCTTTTTCAAAAAAAACTTAGGCTTGAGGAAATATGTAAAATCTTCTTATGCACAATATGAACAATGATAGTGTAACAAAACTAATACTAACAAAAATATATGCACAAAAAATAAAGAATGTAAAGAGTTAAGGGTAAAGAAAGATCAAACCGAACACCAAGGATTTATAGTGGTTCGGCAACGAAGCTCACTCCTCGTTCCTACTCCACTCCTCGAGTAATCCTTACTCGAGAGTTCACTATACAACAAGCTCCTTATCATGGAGAAAACCGTACACGTCGATTAACCAATTTCCGACTCTAAGATAAAAGTCGAGCCCTAATCGTAGCTAGGACCAATCTACACAACTATACTTAGTACATACACAACTTCCAAATAGACACAACTACTTGGATCTTCACAACTATGACACAACAACAAATGTATAAAATTAGATCTTCAATGGATCTTTGGTGGTGGCCTCAACACTTCACAAGGATAGTGTTCTTCTCTTTGCACTTGGAGAGGAAAGGATGGAAGAAAAAGATTCACTTCTTAAACAAGTAGTAATCAAACAAATGATCAAAGATTTGAGTGATTAAAGAAGAGTGTTTGAATCTAGAAATAGATGTGCAAAAGAGGTGTGTTGAAAAGCTGAGAATGGTCCACATATTATAGGACAAAAGGCCAACGGATATATCTGGCCGCGGTTCCATATCTTAGTCGGGGGTTCCTTATCGATAAGGAACAGCGTAGGCACTAGGGAACCGCCGCCTAGACTCCGCTCCCTTTTTTGTCCTTTAGTGGTAGAGGTCTTATCTGGATTAAAAAATGTCCTGATAGAATATTCCTAATCAAATAAGAATATGCCATTTTTAAATTTTCAAATAATTAATTTAATAAAACATTTTCTTAAAAAGAAATTTTAATAAAAACTTGTCACACTTAATAAAAAGTGAGTTTTAAGAAAAGATTAAATCACTTTTTTACTTGATTAAGGTTAGTGCTTGTTTATTCATACCTTAAGTGAAAATGGGTAAAATGAAAAATACTTGAACTCAAGAATTCGTTTTTCGTTGTTTTCGTAAATGCTTGTTTTTACATATTGTCGTAATCAAAACTAAGAGAGACCGAAAAATGCAAGTAACGTTTTTAGGCATTATTGCATTAACACTTTCCATTAGAGGAGCTCATGTCTATCTCTTCTCAAGAGGATGCCCTTGGTTTGCGGATATTGCAAACTATCTTGTGGGGAATGTGCTTATAGAGGGTCTTACTTCCCAACAAAATAAGAAATTTCTAAAGGAAGTGAAGTATTATTTTTGGGATGATCCTTACCTCTTTAGGCAATGTACGGACCAAATCATTAGACGGTTTGTAGATGGGCCTGAGGCATTTAAGATTTTAGAAGCTTGTCATAAGGGACCTACGGGTGGACATTTTGGGCCCAACTATACCGCCAAGAAAGTCTTTGATTCGGGTTACTATTGGCCTTCCATTTATAAAGATGCCCAAGAGATGGTGAAATTTTGTGATGTATGTCAAAGACAAGGAAAAATTACACAACGTGATGAGATGCCACAAAACTTCATTCAAGAATGTGATATTTTTTATGTGTGGTGAATAGATTTTATGGGACCGTTTCCATCTTCAAAGGGAAATAAGTATATACTTGTAGCGGTGGATTATGTGTCAAAATGGGTTGAGGCTAAAGCCTTACCTACTAATGATGCTTGAGTTGTTGTGAAATTTTTGAAGCAATTGTTTGCTAGATTTGGTGTACCTCGGGCCATCATAAGTGATCGTGGTACACACTTTTGTAATGATCAATTCACGAGAGTTATGAAGAAATATGGAGTTAATCATAGACATTTTACCGCGTATCACCCTCAAACCAATGGTCAAACCGAGGTCACAAATCGTGGTTTAAAGAGAATTTTGGAGAGAACGGTGGGAGAGCATCGAGCTTCTTGGTCGGATAAGCTTGATGATGCTTTGTGGGCTTTTAGGACGGCTTTTAAGACACCAATTGGTTGTACTCCATATAGGATTGTCTATGGAAAAGCATTCCACCTCCCATTCGAGTTAGAACATAAGGCTTCTTGGGCTCTCAAGTGGGCTAACTTTGATTTACACCAAGCCGGTTCACATAGAAATGATCAACTTAATGGAATGGATGAATTGAGAGCCAATGCCTACGAGAACTCATTGCTTTAGAAGGAGAAAACTAAGAAATTGCATGATGCTAAGATCAAGAACCGTGAGTTTAAAGTTGGAGAGCCGGTTCTTCTCTTTAACCCAAGGTTGAAACTTTTTGCGGGCAAGCTTAAGTCGAGATGGTCCGGTCCATTCACTATTGCTCAAGTATTTCCATATGGAACTATTGAGTTGTCACAACCCGATGGTCCCAATTTTAAAGTGAATGGTCACCGTGTGAAGCACTATTTTGGGAAGGACATTTCCGTAGAAATGGTCCAAGAGATCCCCATTTTCCCCCATGAATTAATTCATTGTGGGAAGAGTCGAGCTAGAGACTCCTTAAATCAAGCTTGAATAACTAGGTTTAGAAGTTTTTAGATTTAGAGTGTTGTAGGTTAGAAATAAGGATAGCAAGTTGATGAGAAGTGTAGGGGAGACCTTCTTTTGTCTTCATGTTGTTTGTAGGGTTGCTCACTCATCACGTGCTTTGGAGCTTATGGAGGAGGCCCTTGTATCCGGTTCACTTCGTTACTATTTTGATTTTTCATCGACACCTTGTGCTTTAAAAATGAATTCACTATAGTTGATCTCTCCTTAACTTGGGTTACAAAGTCTATTCATTTTCATAAGTGTAGGGGAATTTTATACTTCCATGCTCTTAAACATTGAGGACAATGTTTAGCTTAAGTGTAGGGGGTCTTCTATCGAAGTGACCTTACCTAGACCTTGTCATTAACCTTGGCCACCAAAAATATGCATTCATAATTTTTCAAACATTTTTCAAATTTTTGATCTACTTTGGCCACCAAAAATATGCATTCATAATTTTTGCATTAATCATTTTTCATTTGCATAATACATTTGCATTGTATATATTTCTTCTATTATTTTTCATCAACAATATGTAAAAGAGAAAAAATATAATAAGAACATGGTTTAACAAATTTAGACTTCTTTGACATATTAGGCCAGCCATGGATATTTTGACTCAACTCGAGTTTGCTTATCTTTGCATTCTCTAGCTAGTATCCTTAACCATGTAGTCCTTCATTGGTCAATTAGGCTAAGCATCCACCAATCTCATTATTTGAGATTTTAAATTTGTGGAGAATGGGAAATGATAGAGTTGAAACAAGTATAAAAGGGCTAGATAAACTTCATGATAATTACTTGTGGCTAAACCCGTATCTTCTTTACCTCTATTTTCCTCGCATGTATATATGTTAATAAATAATCAAGAACGGTTTTAATCGGTTTGTAATCTCTTATGCATTTTGTCTAATCATTCACAGTTGATATAAGTACGTCTTAAGATTCTAAGTTAGAAAGTTTTATGTGTACTAGACTTATCTCATGCTTAATACTAAGCGGGTGTTTTTCCTTTTATTCTTTTCAACTTTCTTTGTGAGGAATAAAGAAAAATAAGAGAGGCTTATTAAAAAAATGAGTGGCTAGAAAAAAAAGAAAAAAAAGAAAAAGAAAAAGAAATAATAATTATACAAGACTCCCAAGAGGGGCAGTGAAGTGTTAATTATAGTAACTATTAGATTCCAATATTACCTTGACGGGTTGCGGGGATTTAATAGTTGCTTAATACAAGGTTTTTAGCCAAGTATAAAATATTATCGTCTGATCTCTTCGAATTGATTATTGGTAGAAAGTGCGACTCAATTGTTCTTGGTGGATAAAAGAAATGGTTTGGTTTGATTATCTACTTCTAAACTAAAAGTAAATGATTGTCGTTGAGTAAAGATTAAAGCTTTTGAAAATTAAACTAAAATTTATTTAGAAAAACACTTTGTAAAACTTGAAAACTTAAAAACATGATCTATCGGAATGCACCAAAACTCAAAACCATCGGAATGTGATTAAAACTAGTCATTGGAATAATAAGTTAGTAACTATCGGAATATCAAAACCAAATCTGTCGGAATATGATGTCTGTCGGAATGTCCTAGATCGTAATACAATAAACACTTCTGTCACAATGTGCATCTGTCGGAATACAAGCCATCGGAATGTTTCAGATCGAAATCCAGTGATTTCTATCGGAATATGTAAAACAAAAATTGGGCAGAGTTTTGACTCAAAAAGACCTTAGGTCCCTCAGAATGTGCGATCGCAATCCCAGATCGGAATAAGGTGAAAAACCAAACTATCGCAAAGTAAAACCCTCAATGGGTTATTGCGATCTAAACAAGCTATCCATCGGAATGTTGAAATCCCCAATATTGCGATGAGCACAAGAGTAATCTGAAAATGAAAATAAGCCAAGATTCAATAAGCACTATCAATAAGCTCTCTCGACCAAATCTTAAACAACTTAATAAGCTAAAACTCGACAAATTTTAAAACAAGAAAATGATAAACTTTATAAAAGAAACTTTTAAAAAGATTAAACCTATTAAGAAATCCAAAAACCAATAAGCTAAAACATGAAATAAGCCAATAAGCTAAAAGAGCTTATAGCCTAAACCGTATGAAATCTTATGTAGGAATGAAAAGATTATCATTTTAATCACGAAATCATCAAATCAAACGCATGAAGTAAGATATTCGGATCAAAATTAAAATGAAACCATGAAATGTGGAAAGAGATTAAAGAACACAAAGCTTAAACTTAAACCTTTGATTAAAGAAACTCAAATACAAAAAGCTTAAACTTGAAAGATTAAAAGAAAGAAAAGATGAAAAACTTAGTGAGAGAAAGTTTGAAACCTTCTCTCTCTAAAAACTAGAAAGGAAAAATTAAAAGTGAAACTAGCTAACCACCCTCCTAATGTGATTAGGAGGGTATTTATAGGGAAAATGGGAAGTGCATGTGTGGTGTGCTTCCTTCTTTCTTTTCTTCTCGGCTCGATTTAAATCTTTGTCCTTCTCGACGTCATCTCGGGATTTGAACTTGTCTTAATAATTTTCTTCTTTAATTTAGACTTGAGTTCTTCGACTTCATTAGACTTCCGTCTTTAGACTATTTCTTCGATAAATCTTCAGAATAGGCCTTGGACACCCGTTCTTTAAGAACTCTTGATCTCTTGACTTCGTCTTTTCTCGTTTTCTTCGATAAAAGCCCGTGAAAGCCCGTGTTTTCTTCCTTTTTCATCTTTTGGTCCTAAAACACAATAAAAACACAAACCACGCATAATTTCGACTTTTACGACATAAAATACACATTTTGGTCTTGTTATTATTGGAAATAAGTGGTAAAAGGATAAGTGTTTTCATACTTATTAAATCCCCTACACTTGACCATTGCAATGCCCTCATGCAATGCATTAAATTTAAAGCACGGTTTACATTTTCCATCATAAATAACCCACCTTGGCCTACATTAAATACTAATCATTTAGGGAAAAGTAAAGAAATCAAAGACTTACATTGGGTTTTGGCTTCCATGAACGTTATCATCCTCAAGTTTCACGTTCCCCATGCCAAGCTTAAAAACGAGATCATTGTTATTATAAGTTAGCAAACTAACACGAGTTCATGTGGGCCAATTATTTACTTAGACTCCCTTATTCCTAGGTGTATCTCTTATATTTTAATTTTTTTTGTCTTGAATGATCACGAGGATGCATTGTCTGACTTATTTTGATAGTTAATTAGGCCGAAAATAAAGTAGGACGAATTAATCAATAGTTAGCTAAAGGACAAAATCTTTTAAGACTGCTTCTCGGGACCTCATAAAGTTCATATCTTGGCATAACTTGCTTCACGATTTGAGACCTTTCTCGGACCGATATTTGGCAGCGACTTCATACTTCGAATCTTGAGAGACGTTCTTGAAATTATGGTCTTCTCTTCATAATAGGAATTTCTTCACTTGAAGTGTTTGAGAGATTCTTCATATTTGGACCACGACTTCTTCATTTTTCTCCAATCATTATTTTGGACTTTGATATACAACGATCCGCATCCTTTTAGGACTTGGATCTATTTATCCTCATATCTTGTTAGGGCCTTTTTGGATAGACTTCTCCATGATCTTTTGGGGAGTTTTTGCTTTTCGTCGTGTGTCTCGATCCTTCATATTGATTTTCGATAAATGATTCTTCACATCACTTTTGGATATTTAGCAACAAAATGTAGCCCTCATGCCTTGTTAGGGCCTTTTCAGACTCGCCAATATTCGCATCCCGCTTCAATAAGTTATGCCTTGGCTATGAACTCTAATTAATACCGAGCAACTTTTAAACGATCTTGGGCTAGAAGCTAAGTAACTTTTCAAATCGTACAACCTTATTTATTGCAGATAAATTTATTAACAAGCGATGTGAGAATAGGCTTATAATCAACTCACATAAATTCACGAAAGAATACCAAACTTATAATTGACTCTATCATCTCTCGTTCTCCACAGTTTAAAATCTCAAGGAATGAGACTCGTGGATGCTTAGCCAATTAAATCAAAGTTTTGGGTTTTCGAGTCATCTATAGGATCTTGCAAACTCTTAGACTTTTTCAAGTTTAGAATTCGCATTTTAAAGTTCCCTTGATAAACGACTCTCTAGGATCAATTATAGGAACTTGCGAAAAGTTCTTGTTCTTAACCCGTGAGAGTTAAGACTTTCGCGTTTTAAAGTTCCCTATATAAAAGCCTAGCAAAACTTGACTTAAACACGTTAAGGATACTAGCTAGAGTAAACTTAGATAAGTAAACTCGGGTTGAGTCAAAATATTCACGACTTTGAAAAATTTTAAAACCACTTTATTAAACTTTATTTAAGCAAGTAAAGAAAATAACGATAACAAAGGAGAATACTACTATATTACTAGGCCAAAATAGATTAAAAAATTTGAAAAATGTCGAAAAATCATTTTTTCGGTTAAAATGAGGACAAATACAAGGAAAAACCCACTTAACTTCGATAGAAGTCCCCCTACACTTAATATAAACATTGTCCTCAATGTTTAAGCATGTGGGAGTGAACTCCACTACACTTAGGACATTGTGCACGTTGTTTAAATCTTGCTAAGTAAGAGACAACTAAAGTGATTCCTATTTTAATATTGAAGAATATAAAATAGAGAATCAAAAGAGTTTAGGATAGAACCGGGAAGACGGGTACACGGAATCACGGGTCGTCAAAAGTCATCAAGAATGGATCTTTGAAAGATCGAATCCCTGGACATAACAAGAAACAAGACAACAAACACATACGGGGCTCCCCCTACACTTATTATGAAAACGGTAAAGGATAGATCACGGGTTGCCTCCCGAGAAGCACTTGTTTTTTATAACCGAGTCACGAGCCTGACTCGACCCAAAACTAGTTCATGGGAAACGTGGTGAGGGATGGAATCATCTCATGAGAGATGTCCTCACTAAAGTACAGCTTCAAACGCTGGTCATTCACCTTGAAATTGGGCCCATTTGGCTGAGAAAGCTCAATGGTCCCATATGGAAAGACTTTGGCGACGGTGAATGGACCAAACCAGCGGCTCTTCAACTTGCCAGAGAAGATCTTTAACCGAGAATTAAAGAGTAAAACTTGATCACCAACGTGGAACTCTCGGTTCTTAATCCTTGCGTCATGCATGCTCTTGGTCTTCTCCTTGTAGATCAGTGAGTTCTCGTAAGCTTCATTCCTCAGTTCATTAAGCTCGTTGAGTTGAATCTTGCGAAGATCACCGGCTTTGTTGATGTCGAAGTTAGCCCACTTCAAGGCCCAGTATGTCTTATGTTCCAGCTCGATAGGGAGGTGTCATGCTTTCCCGTACACAAGACGATAAAGTGTGCAACCAATCGGGGTCTTATATGCGGTACAGAAAGCCCACAAAGCATCATCTAATTTATCGGCCCACGCGGCACGATGCTCTCCCACAGTACGTTCCAGAATTCGCTTCAATCCACGGTTGGAAATCTCGGCTTGACCATTGGTTTGAGGATGATAAACGGTGGAAAGACGGTGATTGACACCATACTTAGCCATGACTCTTGCAAATTGATCATTGCAAAAATGAGTTCCGCGGTCACTGATTATAACACGAGGAACACCAAATCGAGCAAAAAGCTGCTTCAAAAAGTTCACAACCACCCTCGCATCGTTCGTAGGAAGAGCCTTAGCTTCAACCCATTTAGAAACGTAGTCAATGGCTACGAGGATGTACTTGTTCCCTTTGGATGATGGAAATGGCCCCATAAAGTCGATACCCCATACATCAAAGATTTCACATTCTTGTATAAAATTTTGAGGCATCTCATCTTTATATGTGATCTTGCCTTGGCGTTGGCAAGCATCACAATGCTTAACCATATCGTGAGCGTCACGGTAAATGGTGGGCCAATAGAATCTAGAGTCAAACACTTTCTTAGCGGTGTAGTTGGGACCAAAGTGACCACCGGTGGGTCCTTTATGGCAAGCGTCAAGGATTTGTACCGCTGCCGGTCCATCAACACATCGACGAATGACAAGATCCGCACATTGTTTGAAAAGGTAAGGGTCGTCCCAGAAATAATGTTCAATATCTTTAAAGAACTTTTTCTTTTGTTGGGACGTTAACCCTTCCTTAAGAATTCCACCCGCTAAGTAGTTTGCAATGTCTGCAAACCATGGGGTGTCATCAAGATTTGGATTGATAGACATTAAGGCCTCAAGGGGAAAAGAGTCATTGATCTCTTGATTCGGATGATCCCCTTGATAAGGATCCTCAAGTCTACTTAGATGATCCGCTAGGTTTTCGGCTCCCTTCTTGTCACGAATTTCAATGTTGAATTCTTGAAGGAGCAAAACCCAACGAAGAAGTCTTGGCTTAGAATCTTGTTTAGTAAACAAGTACTTCAACGCGAAATGATCGGTATAAATGATGGTGGTAGAAAGGACAAGATAGGGGCAGAACTTTTCAAAAGCATACACTACAGCTAAAAGCTCTTTTTCGGTAGTGGTATAATGCAATTGAGCTCCCATCATTGTCTTGCTAGCGTAATGGATTGTTTGGAAGTGTTTGTTTACTCTTTGGTCTAAAACCGCTCCAATAGCAAAGTCGCTAGCATCACACATCAATTCGAAAGGTAGCTCCCAATTAGGGGTGACCAAGACCGGTGCCTTAGTCAGCTTGTCCTTAAGAAGATTGAAGGATTCAAGACACTCTTTGGAAAAGATGAAAGGGGTATCTTTTTCCAAGAGGTGGGTCATCGGGCGAGCGATTTTAGAAAAATCTTGGATGAATCGACGATAGAAGCCCGCATTCCCAAGGAAACTTTTCACACCCTTCACGGTTGAAGGTGGAGGTAATTTGGCTATGACATCCACTTTAGTACGGTCTACTTCAAGACCGGCTTTTGAGATTTTATGTCCAAGCACAATGCCTTCTTTTACCATGAAATGGCATTTTTCCCAATTTAGAACAAGGCGAGTGTCTTCACACCGCTTAAGCATGCGTTCCAAATTGGCAAGGCAAGAAGAGAAAGAATCACCATAAACCGAGAAATCATCCATGAAGACTTCCATAGTTTCTTCAACCATGTCATGGAATATAGCCATCATACACCTTTGGAAAGTCCCAAGAGCATTGCATAAGTCGAGAGGCATTCTTTTGTAGGGAAATGTTCCATAAGGACAAGTGAATGTGGTTTTCTCTTGGTCTTTGGGATCGATGGGAATTTGAAAATACCCGGAGAAACCGTCTAAAAAGCAGTAATAATCATTACCCGCTAGACGTTCAAGCATTTGGTCCATGAAAGGAAGGGAAAAATGATCCTTTCTCGTAGCATCATTGAGTTTGCGATAGTCTATGCAAACTCTCCACCCTGTAACGAGACGAGTAGGAATCAACTCGTTGTTTTCATTGGGAACAACGGTGATTCCGCCTTTCTTAGGCACATAATGGACGGGACTAACCCATGGTTAATCCGAGATAGGGTAGATCATTCCCGCATCAAGAAGTTTGATAACCTCTTTTTTGATAACATCGTAGATCTTAGGATTCACCCTTCTTTGGCTTTGAATAGTGGGTTTAAAGTCGTCCTCCATGAGAATTTTATGTGTGCAAAAATGAGGATCAATTCCACCAATATCGGGGATTTTCCAAGCAATCGCTTTCTTGTGATTCTTCAGCACGGCGATAAGTCGAGATTTTTCTTCCTCTTTCAAGTCCTTTGCTATGATGACGGGTGACTTCTTGTTGTCTTCAAGGAAAACGTACTCGAGATGAGACGGTAGGTCCTTAAGCTCTAAATCCGGAGGATTTTCGATGGAAGGCGTAGTCAAATTCGGTTCATCGATAGAATATCCTTAGGAGATGGTGGAGAAATATGGTCCTCATTGAGAAGTTTCTTAATGGTACGAATGTCTTCATCCCAATTGGAGGGAGAATCGTCATATTTTAAGTCCACATCTCCCAAACATGCTTCAAATTCTTTCAAGATGAAATCACTTTCTCCAAATGGAGTTAGTGATGGAGCAATAGAGGCAACGGTCTCAACAGTGGGTAGAGAAGAAGAACCACTTTTACAAGCGTCTTTGAAATGTTCTTCACAAGCCTCATCAAGAACGTCAACGAAATTAACACTCTCGTTTTCAGAAGGCTGCTTAGAAAGTTTACCCATGTTGAAGACAATTTTATCATCACCAACTCTCATGATTAATTCGCCCGCGGCTACATCAATGAGAGTGAGACCGGTACTCAAGAATGGACGTCCAACGATTAATGGAACACGGGGATCCATATCGTAGTCAACGACAACAAAATCCGCCGGAAAGGTGAATTTGTCGACACCAACGAAGACGTCTTCGGCTATCCCCACTGGATAAGCAACTGTACGGTTAGCTAATTCCAAAGTCATTCGGGTGGGGACTAGCTCGGGTAGAGATAATTGTTTCCAAACACTTAATGGCATTAAGTTTATACTAGCACCTAGATCGGCTAGGGCCATACAATTCTCTACCCCAGGGAAGTTGCAAGGAACCAAGAAACGACCCGGATCACCAAGTTTGGTTGGTAATTTCCTTAAGAGCACTACGGAGCAATTCTCATTAAGTTGGGTCTGAGCAATATCGAGAAGTTTCTCCTTATCACTGAGAAGATCTTTAAACATTTTAGCATATTTCAGCATGTGAGCGAGAGCCTCAGCAAAGGAGATATTGAAATTCAGTTGTTTAAACATTTTGAGAAAGTTAGAAACCTGAATATCATCCTTGTTCTTCAATTTCTCTTTCCTCAACCTTGAAGGATAAGGTATATTGGGTTGAGATGAAGGCTTTGGAATGGAATTCTCAATCACATCCTTGGGTGGTGGAGGGGTGGAAGTAGAAGGTGGTGAAATTGGAGAAGTAGAAGTTGGAGGAATAGAAAAAGGAGACTCGTTTTCCTTTGTCACAATCACCGGTGTAGGTGTAGGAAGCTCGGGTTCCTTTAAACCTTTTCCACTGCGAGTGGTGATTGCTTTCATCTCCCCTCTTGGATTAGCAACGGTGTTACTCGGAAGAGAACCCGATCCAAAGGCTTGATTACTTGGGAAGAAACTAGCCATCATGTTCATTAAGTCATTCGTTTGACTTGCCAAAGTGTTTCGCATATCAGCTCGAAGATCATTCCCTTGCTTCACCATATCTGCTTTCATGTTGGCCATTTCCCGCTGAAGATTTTGCACTATCGCATCATTAGTCCTCATGTAGGTTTCAACCTCTTGGTGTAATGCAGTGGGTTGGTTGGGAGGAGCATGGTAGGCAGGTGGTTGATAAGCAGGTTGTTGGTAAACTTGGTTGTTTCTTTGAGGTGGATATGGGTTTCTTTGGTTTTGATATGGATTTGGAGCACGTGGTTGGTTTTGATTTTTACGATTAAGGTTGTTTGGGTTTTGAGGGGGAAAACCGGGTGGTGAAAGAAAGTTGTTTGAGCGATAGCTGAGCAAATTGCGGTCACCTTGAGGACGTGCTTGATAGCTTCCTGTAGCAAAGTTACCGTTGGCCGAATACACATTTTCCGGATTATATTGAGTCGAAGGACAATCGGTGTATGAGTGGTATCCCCTGCAAATTTCACATGATTGACTCAAAGCACTAGCTTGGGCAGTGATAGCTTTGGTATTATTGGTGGCTTGGAGAGCAAGTGATTCAACAAGCGAAGTAAGATTATCAATTCTCTTGTCGCTCTCAGTAGTGCTAGCACTAGCCACATTGGTCCGAACACTCTTGGTTTGCACTCTAGACTTGTTCTCAATAGTATCCCAAGCGGCATTAGAAGACTTAACCAAAATGTTACCCCCCGAAGCACTGTTTAGTGAATCTTGGTCATTCATGCTTAAACCATTGTAAAAAGTATTAATTTGATGTACTTTTGTTAAACCATGTTGTGGACACTTTCTTTAAAGTTCCTTAAAACGGTCCCAAGATTCACTAAATGTCTCACCGTACTTTTGTTCAAAGGTAATTATTTCATTCCGCAAAGCGGTAGTACGTGAGGGTGGGAAAAAGTAGTTGATGAATTGGGTCTCTAAATCCGTCCACGTAAGAATACTTTGTGGCGGTTCCTTATCAAGCCAATGCTGGGCTTGTCCCTCTAAGGAGAAAGGAAAAAGTTGCAAGCGAATTACCTCTTGTGAAACCGCATTATACTTAACCGTATTAGTGAGTTGAAGAAACCTTTTAATATGGTCATGAGGATCATCAATTGAACGCCCCAAGAATGGTTGAGCAGAGACCATTTGAATGAAGCAGGATTTGAGCTCAAAGTTGTTGGCTCCAATCGTGGGTATGACAATAGCATCGTTGTTTCCCTCTACATGTGCTTGCAAAAGTTCGATCATTGGACGATTGTCCGGTAGAGGTTCATTGTTGTTATTATTCATGTTGGGTTGATGTGGATTATTATTATTGTTGTGTACACCGGCCATGTCTAAGTTATCGAGAGTCTCGGGCTCGGGATAAGACGTTGATCGAGTGCGCATACACCTGTAAAAGAAATAACAAAGTATAAATATTTTTGGTTTTTTATGTTTTTTAATTTTTTTTGTATTTTTGAAAATTTTATATTTTTTAGGATTTTTGAAAATTTTAAAGCAAGGAAAATAACGTTCAAAGATGAACGGATCCCAAAATCCAACGCGTCTCTCACTAAAAACCTTTAATCTTAACGAAAAGAGCCGGCAACGGCGCCATTTAATACAAGGTTTTTAGCCAAGTATAAAATATTATCGTCCGATCTCTTCGAATTGATTATTGGTAGAAAGTGCGACTCAATTGTTCTTGGTGGATAAAAGAAATGGTTTGGTTTGATTATCTACTTCTAAACTAAAAGTAAATGATTGTCGTTGAGTAAAGATTAAAGCTTTTGAAAATTAAACTAAAATTTATTTAGAAAAACACTTTGTAAAACTTGAAAACTTAAAAACATGATCTATCGGAATGCACCAAAACTCAAAACCATCAAAATGTGATTAAAACTAGTCATCAGAATAAGATAAGTTAGTAACCATCGGAATATCAAAACCAAATCTGTCGGAATATGATGTATGTCGGAATGTCCTAGATCGCAATACAATAAACACTTCTGTCGCAATGTGCATCTGTCGGAATACAAGCCATCGGAATGTTTTAGATCGAAATCCAGTGATTTCTATCGGAATATGTCAAACAAAAATTGGGCAGAGTTTTGACTCAAAAAGACCTTAGGTCCCGTCGGAATGTGCGATCGCAATGAGCGATCGCAATCCCAGATCAGAATAAGGTGAAAAACCAAACTATCGCAAAGTAAAACCCTCAATGGGTTATTGCGATCTAAACAAGCTATCCGTCGGAATGTTGAAATCCCCAATATTGCGATGAGCACAAGAGTAATCCGAAAATGAAAATAAGCCAAGATTCAGTAAGCACTATCAATAAGCTCTCTCGACCAAATCTTAAACAACTTAATAAGCTAAAACTCGACAAATTTTAAAACAAGAAAATGATAAACTTTATAAAATAAACTTTTAAAAAGATTAAACCTATTAAGAAATCCAAAAACCAATAAGCTAAATCATGAAATAAGCCAATAAGCTAAAAGAGCTTATAGCCTAAACCGTATGAAATCTTATGTAGGAATGAAAAGATTATCCTTTTAATCACGAAATCATCAAATCAAACGCATGAAGTAAGATATTCGGATCAAAATTAAAATGAAACCAAGAAATGTGGAAAGAGATTAAAGAACACAAAGCTTAAACTTAAACCTTTGATAAAAGAAACTCAAATAGAAAAAGCTTAAATTTGAAAGATTAAAAGAAAGAAAATATGAAAAACTTAGTGAGAGAAAGTTTGGAACTTTCTCTCTCTAAAAACTAGAAAGGAAAAATTAAAAGTGAAACTAGCTAACCACCCTCCTAATGTGATTAGGAGGGTATTTATACAGAAAATGGGAAGTGCATGTGTGGTGTACTTCCTTCTTTCTTTTCTTCTCGACTCGATTTAAATCTTTGTCCTTCTCGACGTCGTCTCGGGATTTGAACTTGTCTTAATAATTTTCTTCTTTAATTTAGACTTGAGTTCTTCGACTTCATTAAACTTCCTTCTTTAGACTATTTCTTTGATAAATCTTCAGAATAGGCCTTGGACATCCGTTCTTTAAGCACTCTTGATCTCTTGACTTCGTCTTTTCTCGTTTTCTTCGATAAAAGCCCGTGTTTTCTTCCTTTTTCATCTTTTGGTCCTAAAACACAATAAAAACACAAACGACACATAATTCCGACTTTTACGACATAAAATACATGTTTTGGTCTTGTTATTATTGGAAATAAGTGGTAAAAGGATAAGTTTTTTCACACTTATTATTGCTCCAATCCAATATTACCTTGACGGGTTGCAGGATTGAAGATCCAAAGTCTCAAAAAGGCGGAGGATGTAAATTATTGCGTGAGTTTTATTTTTCTTTCCTTAGCGATTGCGTAGCTACTTATTAATGCATGACATGAGGATTTTACACATAGGGCGAATGACTTATTGTTCTTGAGTCGGACTTATATTAATTGTGAGCGGTTTTTCAAGTAATGGATGAAAGGATTACTTAGGTTTAAAACCGTGCTTCCTTATTTTTAGATTTTACATTTCTTATATTTCACGCTTCAAATAATGACAAATTTGCCCAAAAGCAATTTGATCAAATAATAACAGGTTCCACATTTAATTGTCATGAATAAGTTGATGCACCTTTTTACTTGTGAATGCAATGATCCCATTTTTAAGCTTGGTATAGTGAAAGTGAAATTTGAGGGTGATAAGTGTCCATGGTAACAAAGCCCTAATTTAATTCATTGACTTCTTTATGAGTTTTTCCATCAAAAGCAATTTCAAGAAAAATCCAAAAAGATATAAATAGAATTGTTTCTTTTGCATTGCATTGTTCAAAATCAAAATCATGCATCATATAGAGTAGCATAGTGTAATAGCATTTCATATTGGCCAAGTTTGGTTAATTATGAGGAGAATGTAAATTTGTGTTTTAAAATATAGCATTGCATGAGGTCATGGCAATGTTCAAGTGTAGGGTATTTGATATGAGCAAAAAATCATATCAATTAATCAACAAATCATCCTAAAACACAAGGAAAATACCTAACTTTTGTGCTATAAAGCGGAATTATGTGGTATGTTTTGTGTTTGTGTATAAATAGGTAAGAAGGATACATTTTCAAGCAAACAAGAAAAAATCAAGCTTATTTGGATGAAAAAGAAAAAGAAGGATCAAAGATGACAAGACTTTGAAGATAAAGGACCTATCTTGACAACATTCCAAAGTTGAAGGACTCAAAGTGTAAATTAGTCAAAGTTAATATTCAAGTCAAACATGGTCAAACTCTCAAGTCAACTTAATCAAGGAGCTTAAATGTTCAAGAATGAAAGTCAAGGGACTAATTATGCCAAAGGAATGAAGTGCTAAGCTTAAATCATGAATTTGCCAAAGTACAAGGACTAAAACTGCCATTTTTTAAAGTATATAAAGGGCTAAATTTGTGTGAGTTTATATCAACCAATGGGAGAGCAGCATTTCATATACTCGGATTGCCAAACTAGTGGACACCTGGCCACTCACTCTCTCTCATCATAACTCAACGTATCACAACAGTGCAATCCGCACTTTTACAAATCAGCCAATGGAATTTCTTCATTATGGATATGATCTGTGTCACTTATATTAATCCAACCACATCATTACACGTGGCATCTTCTTCCCCAAACAAACCTAGAATCGACTTGGAGTTATACTGCATATCAAGAAAAACTTTATACATGAAAAGTAATTGTTTTCAAGCAAGGAATCTATCCCACGTGCTCAATTAACCCAAAAATCAACCAAGAAGAAAAGCCCAAATTTAAGTTCATAACGGCTAGTTTCAATTGAGAAATTCAGGACATCTGGTAGCAGATGATTGGTGGCAACACGTCATCAACCCCAACAACTTCTCACTTTTGTCTATAAATAGGGAATAGAACTCTCATTTTATGTACGTAGCTAAGTGTGAAAATTTCACACACTTTCCCTTTTCTCTCTCAATCTAGCTATTAGTTGTTAGTGTAACAAACTCAAGAGCTTGACAAACTCTTGAGTTAGTTACAGTTAGTTGTAACCTCCTACCTAACTCTGTAACTACTTTTCACATTCATAGCAATAAAATTCCATCCTTTTCCTTTAATCTCCTATTCAATCCCTACATTACTGTTGATCTTGTGTTGTTATGAGTTGCTTGTGATCACATTTGATCATAAGGAGCTTTTATTGTGAAGAATTATAGAAGTTCATTCTTGTTCCTGTAGATCCAGTAGCTGAGTTGATTTTGAAGCAGACTTTTGAGTAGATATGGTGATGATTATGAATGTAGATGGTTGATTAGTTGTTAATAGTTCTAAGGTGGTGGTTTAGCACTGTTTAGGAGGCTCAGCGCCTACCTACTCCATCAATGGAGGCATCTTGCTAAAAGGTTTCATGTTTCCTAGTCTGGTTCTACTAAACAGTCTTCTGTATGCTACATTCTATCTTAAATCTTACTTGTTGCTTTGATCAAGTGTGTTTAGTATGTTTCTGGATTGATCTTGTTGAGTAGATAGCTTATTGTTAGTTTGATACTCTTTTGCTTGCTTATTACTTGTTTCTGTATTCATTTCCATCAGTTTTATAGCTTGCTTATGCATTTTGAGTCCTTGTTTATTTTACTACATGTTTTTGGTTCATTTGTGCTTCAAGTTGTTCATCAAATTTGGCTAAATATCAATTTTTACTCAGATCAACTATTTTCTTAAATTTTCTTCACAAAAGTTGTTAAAAATCAGTTAACTAGTGTTTGGAATTGCTGTCATGTTGTAGTTCAAGTGTTACAAATTGGTTAATATTTGCTCATTTACATTTCTTTAGTCATTTTAAACAAGTTTTAGTAGTTTTCAAGTCAAAAAGAAGGTCAAACAGGCAATTGGGTGTTCAAATGTTTGGGTCAGTTTTGTGAGCAAAGTTCATAAAAAAAGTAGCCATTTTCAATCTCTTGTCATTGATTCATTACTTGATGAAATTCAGCCAAACCAGTTTCTACTTGTCATTTAACATCTAAAGTTTGAGTGCTAATAAGGAAATCATACAGTATCTTGTTTCAAGTGAGAAATTAGCTTTTTAATAAGCACATAAGCAACTACAAGTTTCTGTAATCAAAGTGCAAACTGATTTCTTATTCTGGCAAATCCACTTCATAAATCTTGCTATTTTCTTTCACAATCTTGTTTAGGAACTTGTCTTGAGTAGAACTGGAAGTTTTCAGCTTTTTCAATTTTTTGGTCAAACTTGGTCAATAAGCTAGTTTCAACTTATTTGCAATTTCTAGCTTCATTACTTGATCATTTTCCATAAAAGAAGACATTCCAGACTCTCCATAGACTGATTAACAAGATTTAGCTTAAAAATTTGTTTGTGCATGTCTAGCTTTTCAGATAGCTTATTCTTGGCTTATAGAAGTTGGCTTATTTGAGTTTTATTGCATTTCAAGCTTTTTCCTTGGATAAGCCTAAGTGATTTTGGATTTTAAGCAGTTTAAAATTTGTTTGAGCTTATTTGGTGCATTTTAGAGCTTATACGAACTTAATTGTCCAAGTAGCCCGTTTTTTTATAGAAATCCCCTTTTATTTGCACAATAGTCCCTATTCTTTGTTCCTGTTTGTATTGGCAGCTAAATTTCCAAATAATTAGGGTTTGCTTAATTTCAGTCCAAAACTTTTAGGCACTTGTCATTTTCAGTTAGTAGTTTTTACAAGTTGTTACATTTGGTTAGTAGTTTGTTAGAATTTACATAAGTGGTCCTTTTACTTTCTTATAATTACATTTCAAGCAATTTAGTGTCAAGTACTTACATTTTTAGCACATTACTTTCATAGATTTACAATTTTATCCTTTATTGAATAAAAACTTGGTATCTGCTGATTGTTTTATGGATACGTAGCTTACTATTTTTCACATTTTTACGTGCTTGCTTAAATAGACATAGAAAATCCAAATAACCCTATCAACCAAAAACGATAATAAACCTGATTTTGTTAGGACTTTCAATTGGTTTTGAATCAAGAGAAACAAACTTCAATTTACACAATTTCAGTAAGACACTATGTCCTCATCTGTTGAGTACTATGGAAGGTTAAGCTTCAGTTTCTAATAATAAACAAATGTAATCTACATTTTAGTAAGAATGCTTTGTGCATTGTTACTTCTTTGATTAATGTATGCCCAAACTAATTAATTGTTAAAACCTGTAAATTCACCAACTTTGTGTTGACCCCTTTAGTATGTTTTGCACAGGAACATGAAGTTAGTACGTGGTGTGTGCATGGTCTCCAGCATCTTAGAAATCTGCATCATAGGACTCGTCAGGGGTTCTATTTGGGAAACACAAATAATCATCTTTCACCATGTTTAAGACAATTTTTATTTATTTGTTAAACAAACATGTAATCTGATTTGACTAACTCTTTATCTTATGCTCTATGGACTATATGCTATCGATCCACCCTAGTGACATCTCCGTGGATATTTCTGCATATCATGACCCTACCTGGGGTGTCACAAAGAATGGTATCAGAGCATTAGTTATAGAGAACCAGATAAATTTTTAAATAAAATAAAAATAAAATGATTTTTCTTTTATTTAAAACTGGACTATAACTTATAAAAATATTTTTGGGATTTTATTTTGGGACCGTATTAGTTAAGCATATAGATCTTAGGTCATTTTATGCTATGTGAACTAAGTGTATATATATTGTTACTAAACCTGATTGTTAATACTGTTTAGTAAGCTATTGCTATGGAGAATGTTAGATATGCTAAACTTGATAATTTTACACTACATAGTAAAATACTGAAAGAAAGTATAGGTAATACTAAACCAAACCTTGCACTTACGAATTGTTGAATGAACTGCTTAAATGATAATATATATATATATATATATATATATATATATATATATATATATATATATATATATATATATATATATATATATATATATATATATATATATATAAGTATTAATATATGTAAGCTTAAAACATTATAATTTTTGTTTAAAAGGAATATATTTCATAAAACATATAATCTAAAATAATATTGTTCTTTGTTTGTAAGCTTATACTCACTTCAAACTTAAAATAATACTATTTCAAAGCATCATGACTCCGCCTACTGCATCCTCGACTCTTCTACCCGTAGTAGCTCCTACTCCAATTGTTTGTTCATCTCCACGATGGACGCAGTGTGGATGGTTGTCAACCTCGGATTCAGAGGATGACCCAGCTATCGAAGTTGTACTCCCAGAGGACCCTTTTTCCATCTCAGTATCAGCCTCACTAGCCCCAACCTCCATGGAGGAGGACCGGGTCCTTCCTAGCATACCATCTTCCATGCCTCCATCCTTATCATCAGGCTATTTTTCCGGGCCCACACCCGTCTCCACATATGAGACCGGGGAAGGCTCCGGGGCAGGACATGTCGATTCCGTCCAGGCCTAGATCTCCGCATTGGCTGCACGCCATGAGCGGGAGATATCCGACCTCCGCAGCCAGTTGACAGTCAGTCAACAAAGCCATGTCGTCATCTACGATCGTATCGACACTCTTTTTGCACTATGAGAGGAGATTCCCAGACCTCTAAGGGCGTCCAGGCTAAGAAGGACGAGCCACTGAAGTGGTTATTGGAGGAGAACTACCGCCTCCACTAGCGCATTCAGGTCATGGAGGGTCTGCAGCATCATACCCATGTTGCTCTTTCCGCTCAAAAGCAATCATTATCCATTTTCTTTAATCTCGCCACTGTCCGGCATGATGGGGTTACTGGGGAGATGGCAAATCTCCGAGGGGTCGTCGATAGACTCCGGAACCAGCTACTGTCAGCACTCCGTACGCTCAAGGAGAACCGAACGACAGTTCGGACATTATGGAATACTAGGAAGAATTCTGCAGCACCATCAGCCCCGACATCATCTAGTGGACCATTCAGGCAGGATTAGTATAGACGTACTAGACTTCTTGTACGTCATGATAAGCTTACGGGTTGCATCCCGGCTATCATGACATAGGGCCTTTGTACTTTTATCTCTTTTTCAGCTTGTGGTGATGTAATCTCGTACTTATCTTTTATTTTCTTTTG
Source organism: Glebionis coronaria (assembly GCA_025667525.1). Taxonomy (NCBI): domain Eukaryota; kingdom Viridiplantae; phylum Streptophyta; class Magnoliopsida; order Asterales; family Asteraceae; genus Glebionis; species Glebionis coronaria. Next base: position 524,953 of record JANFOE010000551.1, read on the forward strand.
GACATGTAACTTTGGGATGTGATGTTTCAAAGACTGTGTGTATCATTACCTTGGACTAGGCCCGACCGGCCAATGACTTAGATTGTGTTATGCTAGATGAATGTTAAATTTCTTATGGAAATAACATGTAATCACTTTCTTTATTATATCTGTTGTGCAATGTATTATATTATGAGATCTTGCTAGGTTATCCAAATTTGTTATGAAATCAGCGCATGAATTTTTCCCGTGCAAATAATATAAAAATTATACTAACGCTTGAACTAATAATCTCATTTTGTATATGATTATAGACAAATGGTGATTACGAGATCACATCCCAATAATGCAGCCACTTCCAATGCCGATAATGCTGAAACCCCAGAAGCCACTTGAAATGTCACTGCCGCACAACTTCGGGAAATGATAAGTGAATACATCATGGCAGCCAGAGGAGCTGACCCAAATGCAAACAATGATCCAAACTTTGATGCACGCAGAAACAACACCAATAGGGGTTGTTCTTACCCTGACTTCTTGAAATGCAAACCCACATACTACCGAGTAAAAGAAGGAGTTGTTGAATTGATGCAATGGTTTGAAAGACTAGAGACAGTTTTCCGCATCAGCGGTTGTGCTGACGAGAACAGAGTTAAGTTTGCTACATGCACTATACTCGAGAGCGCCCTTACTTGGTGGAACTCTGTGGTCGCCACCCTTGGACATGACACTGCCTATACTCTCACTTGGGCCAACCTTAAGGAAAGAATGACTGAGAAGTATTGTCCCAGAGGAGAAATGAAGAAGTTGGAAGTCGAGTTGGGGGATCTAAAGTGTAAGAACAATGATATCCTTTGGTACAACCAAAGATTTCAAAAGTTAAGCTTGATGTGAACTAGAATGTTCCCTCTAAGGAGTGACAAGATTGAGAAGTATGTCAGCGGACTCCCTGACAACATTCATGACAGTGTGCTAGCTTCACGACCCACTACCGTTAAAGGTGCTATGGAATTTGCGACTGAGCTGATCAACAAGCGAGCCCGCAATCTATCCGAGAGGCAAATGGACAACAAGAGAAAATCCGATGAAAGCTCTCGTAGCCAGCACCGACAGCCTTCCAAAAAGTAGAACGTTGGGCAAGCTGATGACACTACTCCCACAACCCGCACCAAGATCTACTCAGGGACCAAGCCCAAGTGCTCAAAATGCAACTATCATCATGTTGCTGGAGGACAATACCAAGGATGCTACAAGTGTGGCCAACAAGGCCATTTTGCTCGCGATTGTCAAACAAATTTTGCTACCCCAGGTCAACCCAATACCAATCCTGGGAACAGCAAAAAGGGCAAGTCCAACGCACGTGGAAGTGGAAGTGGGCAGCAGGGAAACCGAAACCCCGCAGGTGGAAGTAGTAGTGGACCAAAGAAAGCTGTGGTATGTTACGAGTGTGGAACCCCTTGGCATGTGAGACCCGATTGTCCCAAGTTGGCCAACCAAAAGAAGGACAACAAGGGAACTTCTTTGCAAGTGTACATGGCCGGCAATGCTCAAGCAAATCGAGGCTCCAACATCGTACCTGGTATGTTCTTACTAAGCCAATGATATGCATCTATCTTGTCTGACACATGGGTAGACCAAAGCGTTATGATTGCTAAATTTAGTAAGATATTGGAAATCCTTCGTTAGCTCTAGAATCCTATTATATAGTAGAAAAGTTGACGGAAAGGTTATGAGGATTAACACCATCATTCAAGGTTGTTCCTTAAAACTTTCTAATCACCCGTTTTACATAAATCTGATTCCTGTAAGTCTTGGTAGCTTTGATGTCATTCTTGGCATGGATTAGCTATCAAAGTTCCTTGCAATCATCCTATATGACCAAAAATTGGTTCGTGTACCTTAGGGAGATGAAACCTTGACTATACTGGGGAGCCATAACCCCGATATAGTTAACACTAGATTTAGTGTCATTTCTAGCACCAACAAGCCAAAGAGTACTTGATCCGGGGATACTCCAATTCCCTAACCTGTTTCTCCCCTACCTAAACCAGAAAGACACATCCAACTCACAATGGGTGTATTTTCTTGGGTTATATCCGCCACTTAGGCAACCCGAAACCCGAAAAGCACATCCAACTCGCAATGGGTGTATTTTGTAGGGCTATGTCTGACATCCCTCGTAAAGAGATGTTGAATGACCCATGTTTTTGGACATTCCTCTTTCCTCTTCGGGTCCAGTTAGTTCGACAATACCATCACCCACTAGACTCTAGGAGATGTGATTTCCTCTCTTTAGAAGTCAGAATTTGTACAAATTTTGAACCAGTAATAGTGAATGCATGACCCTTGTTACGACACCCTGCAAGGCGAGCACTTCTTTATTCTTGGTATCTTCTTTTATTTCCATCATTTGAGGTACTTCTTTTCTGCGCCCCTCTCGCTTAACTCCGCGGCGAATGAAGCACATTCTTTGCAACTTCTTACGCAATCGCTATCAACAATAATCTTAACCTCTCTGTTGGGTAAAAACATTAGTACTAATAACTGATGTTTGTATCCCACAAACTTGAGGTATAACTGTAAGCCTTCTCTTAAAGCTGTTGATATAGGAGGGGTTATAGTAAAAATGTTTTGTTTTACCTTCAACCCACAATTTTCATCATCGGGTGTGGAGATATAACCTGTATCTCACCCGTGAAAAGGACACGAATAGTATATCCCCAGCTTCCCCAGCATATAAAACATGCTGGCGTGTCCTCCTCATATCAAAAACCATTTGAAATGGATTTATCCTCCTAACCAAATCCAAAAAGCCATTGGTCCTCTCCCAGATCCTGGAAGGGTATAGCTGCGACCCCCGTTGGGAAGCCCGCGCCTATCCATCCACCGCAGCAGTCTCCTTTACTGCTCAATCGGATGTATAGTGAGATTAGGATAAAAGATCTTTGCATTCCCTCCCTATCCATCCATAGCAGCAGTCTCCTTTACTGCTTATCGGATGTATAGTGCGATCCAGATAAAGATCTCTTTGCATTCCTTCCTATTCATCCAAAGCAGCAGTCTCCTTTACTGCTCAATCGGATGTATAGTGCGATTCGGATAAAGATCTCTTTGCATTCCCTTCCTACTCATCCATAGCAGTAGTCTCCTTTACTGCTCAATCGGATGTATAGTGTGATCCAGATAAAGATCTCTTTGCATTCCTTTCCTATTCATCCAAAGCATCAGTCTCCTTTACTGCTCAATCGGATGTATAGTGCGATTCGGATAAAGATCTCTTTGTATTCCCTTCCTATTCATCCACAACAGTAGTCTTTTTTACTGCTCAATCGGATGTATAGTGCGATTCGGATAAAGATCTCTTTACATTCCTTTCCTATTCATCCACAGCAGCAGTCTCCTTTACTGCTCAATCGGATGTATAGTACGATGGATAAAGATCTCTTTGCATTCCCTTCCTATCCATCCACAGTAGCAGTCTCCTTTACTGCTCAATCGGATGTATAGTACGATTCGAATAAAGATCTCTTTGCATTCCCTTCCTATCCATCCACAGCAGCAGTCTCCTTTACTGCTCAATCGGATGTATAGTACGATTCGGATAAAGATCTCTTTGCATTCCCTTCCTATCCATCCACAACAGCAGTCTCTTTTACTGCTCAATCGGATGTATAGTGCGATTCGGATAAAGACCTCTTTTGCATTGCCTCCTGTCGATCCATAGCAGCGGCCTCTATTACTGCTCAATCGGATGAATAGTGCAACCCGGATAAAAATCTCTTTGCATTCTCTTCTGTTCAACTATAATAACAGAAGCTTTCATTAATGCCAAATCAGACGTATAAGAGTAACCTAGGTATAGACCACTTCGCGTTTATGCCGCCATCCGTACCTGAGAGAGAGTTTGAAATGAATCATATACTTAGAACATCTTTCACTTAAAATATAACTACGTTTTTAGTAGCTTTGAGGACAAAGCTAAAATAACGGGGTGGTGCTGTAAAATCCATGATTTTACCATGATTGAATATAATAAATTTCCACCTAATAATCCTAGAACACTCATTCATGTGTTATATCTCCTTAATATGTGTATGAACTTGTCCATCAAGTAATTATACTTTTACTTTCATCTTTGTTGAAAATAGTTTCATAACCTAAAACCATGAACATACAACTAGGAAAAACAAGTAATTAAATTATAACTAGCAATGTGTGTGTGTGCCACACTTAACAATTGGAGAAAAATGTTACACCATGCATACTTAGCCGTTTAGGCATATGCATACATCCCTTGCATACTACATAACTCTCATGGATTATCCCAAGGTTGTGCTCTAGCCGAACATAGGCCCAACACAAGCCCACCCTACCCTTTTGGATAGCCTTACATGACACATAGGTGTAGGTGGAAGGAGCAGAGATGCATGGGAAACATAAAGGCTTACACTTGGCAAGAATTCTCTTACCAAGGCAAGTCATGCCTTTTGACCTCCTCTCTCTCTCCCCTTTTAGCCGAAAACACACACACATACTCTCACATTCTCTCATGCAATCTAATCTTGTTTCTCTCATCCTCTTCTCTCTTAAACATACGGCTTAAAGCCATATACATCCAAAACCAAGTATTAAATCCAACAAGATCCTTGTCTCATCTTTACTAAAAATCATTAGTAGTATCATTCCTTTTGGAATCACTATAAACAAGCCCTAACCGAAATCATCAAGGCCACGGCTTTGTTTGTATTAGGGTTTTCTTCACCATCTTTAGTAGATCTCAAATCTACTTGTTCATCTAGATCATCCTTGGTACTTTTAGGCAAGAAAGGTATACACATCATGTTCTTTCATTTCTTCATGCATGCATCATCATACATCTATAAACACAAGTAAATAACATGTTAAAATCAAGATTTGATAAATCTATGACCATTATAGGTCACGGCATAATTATGAAAATCATGTTCATGGTTTAAAATCTTTTAATAAGAAACTTATGACTTGTATGTTATGTTTTAAACTTGATTTAAAAACCATATGTAACATTTTATAAATCTAAATGTTGCATGGGTTACAAATCTTGTTTTATGGGACTATGGTTAACTAATAATCATAGATCTCTTAAAATGAACTTGTGTAACTTAAAGATCATGAAAACCGTGACCTTAAAGGTCACGGCTAAAATGAGTAATGACCATATGATTTGTCTACTTAGTTTTAAAAATGGAATATGAAATGTTACATGTTAATGGAATATTAAAAATCACAAAATATAACTTATGCGTATAAATGTAGCCGTGGTTTACATATGACTTAAAATGGGTTAGATGTACATGCATGCTTATATAAACTTGGATCTAGTAATAAGTGTTAACTTAACATGATAAACATGAAATAAGCTAATAGATCTTATGAGAATATTGGGAGAAAACAATATAGTCGTGGGCTATATATTGTTTTCTTGGAATGATAGTAACCTTGGGAACATGCATGTAACTTAGATAATCATGATGTATTTTTTTTTAAATATTTACAAGACTTAAAATTAGCTAAAGTGTTCATCTTGGAAATACCAAGATTTTAAAAATATAGTTGTGGGCCATATATGTGTGTACATGGATCTATGATTGATTTTTAGGTCTAGACATAGTTTAGATATCATGTTGGACTTGTGACTTATTTTCTTGATGTGTACATAGCTAGATCTATTTTTGTAACACTTATAAATTACATGTAACCTTAAAATGAGACTTGACTTATCTTAATAAGCTATAACTAATTATAGCTGTGAGATGCAAGCTCCTATTAGGGCTTATGACTTACTTGTAACCTTATAACACACCTAGATCTAATTTGGTACATCACATAAAACAAATTATAAGTGTTATTCTTCCATTTAGATTTAAAACGAAATATGAATAAGCTCATAATAAACTTATAAGAATATCCTAAGTTAGAACTTACATAGAATGTAAAGTAGTGTAAATGGACTAGTTAAGCCTATGAAATGCTAATTCAAAACTTAATGGACCCAATAAGCCCATTTGATAAATTTTAGTAACTTTTTTTTTGGTAAAAGGGTAACAATGACCCTGGTAAATAGAACCAAAAAAAGCGTTGAAGTACAATGAATGTGGCTAAAATACCACATTAACCGCAAGCTACAGGCAGCTTGTTAAACAAATGTTTATGACAGACCATAAACATTAACTAGTCTAGAATGATGAAAAATATAAGCTAGACAAAAACCAAGACGAAAACATAAAATTAGGAAGAAAATAATAAACCATCAACATAGGATCAACCAGTTGGAGTGCTTGCCCCAATATGAGTGTTGAGAAGATTTACCGATTCATCATAAACAATCTCGACTTCCTCCTCATTATCTTCTTCGCTAACTTGAACCACTTCTTCCATTCCAAACTTGGACAAAGTTGAAAATTTATTAGAGGTAGAAACAATGCTCCTTGGATCCGTACCTTTATTCAGACCACTAGGGTTGCTAGACTGCTGTGACTGACTAAATTTAGTATTCAACTTTTTACCATTATCACCACTCTTACTTGTAGCATCCAAGTGATTTTTTGGACGAAAAGCAACAGACTTACCTGTTTGAAAACCCTTGCTCAATGGAACACCTCTTGGGATTTGATTCCCTAAGTTACCTTTGTTCTTCTTCCCCTTGCTTAGCACTTGTTGGAAACCATCACTATCAACATGAGTTGTCACATTTTCAACCATTTTAGGTTTAACAATTTTCGGACAAGTATCAAATGAATGGCCAAAAATATTACAAGTAGGGCATCTAGGAGGTTTCCATTCATACTCAACACGAATAGTTTCCTTAGTAAATCCAGGGCCTTCAAGATCGGGTACACCAATAGTAATGTTTTCCATGAACTCCGAATTAGCATTCATTTCAATTAGACACCGGGCGAAACTACTACGTCCCCAAGACTCTTTACACATAGTATTAGTATAAGTGTCCATCATGATAAGCTTACCAAGACACGAAGCAATTAAACTAATACCTTCCTCTTCAAACACCTGTAGCGGTACATCATGAAACTTAACCCATACCGGTATGCGAGTTAGTTCCTCTTTTAGAAGGTACGTATTTATAGTCCATTTCTTAAGAAAGATAGGCGAATTCCTTACCATCCACGGACCACCTTCAAGAACCGCATTAAGCCCCTCACAAGTCCCAAATTGAAAAAAGAAAAACCCTTTTTCATTCATCATAATACGCTTCAGACCATGTTTGGCCCAGTTATTCTTAGCAAAATACTCCACCACAGGAAACGCTATCCTTTTACCAAGAAAATAACCATATAAAGTATTGTGGTAGCGATTATTTACTTTCTCAACAACCTTCCTAGGGATCGAGATATTAACACCTTCACAAACACTGTCACTAACAGAATGAAAATTAGATGAAGATGAGACTCCATCAGAGTTAATACCTTGATTAGTGGATGTAACCATTCCAACTTCAAACTTGCAAAGTAGATCCAGAATTTCTTTAGCACGATCTTGAGAAAGCAGTTCCCATAATGGATATTTATTCATCTTTAGTTTATGCATAAATACACCTGCATCGCAAACCGTACGAATCGTAACACCAAATAACTCCAAAACATCATGTAGATTACACGGATGCATTCCATTAATAGTGGCAGCTTTTTCAATCAAGTCAACGAAACCATCACTAGAGGTTGCCTTAACCACATGGGGAAAAGCAATCATATCAGTTTCAAGTTTACACAATAATGCCACAATTTCCTTAGAACGCTCTTTAGAAATCAGTGCACACACAGGATCCTTTCTATCCTTAATTTCTTGCCCAACAGCACGAATATCTTGAATCTTGGTGATAACAACCCCAAGCAATCCAAGCACCTTTTTAATGTCAAGTGGCTGCATAGCATTAATCTTAGATGCAATAGACTCAATTACCTCAACACTAGGTTTTGAAGACATGATGAATCTTAGGCAAATTCGCAAACAGTCGATCGGTTCAACAAGTAGCCAAAACTGAGAATAGGACCTTAAATATTTAGGTCAGCCGCGCAATTGATCCTAAAATCTTTAATGACCTGCGCAATTGAACCTTAAACAATAAAAGGTCAGCCGCAATTAATTGCTTGCAATGATTTAGGTCAGCCGCCAAGAATGTTTTAGGTCAGCCGCCAAGAATAATTGCTTGCAATGATTGCTGCAATTAAAAAATAAGGTCAGCCGCAATTAATTGTCAACCCACAATTATTATTATCAGCCGACAAATTAAGAATTCATTTAGGCTCATTTAAGATTTCATTTAGGCTCATTTAACGAATTAAAGGACTTAAAAATGTATTTAAGCCCAATAAATAATTTAATGGCCCATTTAAATAAATTAGTGGACTTGGGATATATTTAAGCCCACTAAAATAGCCATTAGATGTTTAGCACATTTAATGAGCCCATATACTATTTTGAATGTTAAATAAAAGTTTTTATAATTAAATATAACTTATAAAAACTTTTTGGATTAAAATGACAATTTATGAAACTTAAGGACTAAAACCGTAACTTATGAAACTTGTTTAGATAAATTAGTAAACACAAGGACTGAAAATGTAAATATCCAAAAGTCTAGGGTTTAATAAATACTATCCGTGGCAAAATAAACCCTTGGGACCATTTTGGGAAGTTTCTAAAAGTTATTTTGTCATTTTTTAACCCTAAGGACCATTCTTGTAATTTGCCAAAACTTAAAGAAGTCCTAGGGGCTGTTTTGTAATTTTAGTAAAGTTACAAAACCTAGATAGAACTAGGGGGACTAAACCTGCCATAATCCGAAACATTAACAAGCCCTAGGTACCAAATATGTAAAATCCGAAAGTTATACTTGTTTAATATATGGAGGGACTAGTTTTGCCATAATCTGAAACATTAACAAGCCCTAACTCTAAAATCTATTATTAATTATAATAATACATAATTAAATACTTAGACCATAAGAACTAATGTATAATTCTTAAGTTTAAATTATTTTATAAATGTTAAAATAATTTATGGAAACTTTAAAGTTAAATAAAATATTTTATTTTATTATTCAAAGTAAAATATTTATATTTACTTTAGGAAATAATTATATAAACAATTATGAATATGTATTACTCATACATAAACTCATATACTTTTAGAAAATAAAAACTATATGAACGTTGAACAAATTGAATGCTAATATGTAAGTAAAACATCTTACATTTACTTAAAATAAGAAACTTAATAATAAGTTTAAGTGGATGATTATAATACATGAACTACGAACGTGAACTAATATTAAGTAGAATTTTTATATTTACTTAATAATGAAACTTAATAGTAGATGAGTGATTATAATACTTGAACGGAGAACGTAAACTAATATTTTAAGTAGAACGTTTTATGTCTACTTAAATAAGAAACTTAATTGTAGGTTGAATGATTATTATAAGTAACAGTATGCTAACTGATGTTAATAGTTAAACATTTTATGTTTACTTAGAAATGAAACTTATATAAATAAGTTTAAATGAATATTGATGATACTTGAACTACGGTTATTTAGACAAATATCGTAGCATAAATGAACTGACTAAAATCTGTATAAGCATACATATATGTTCTTTGTACTATCTATTAAGACTGTACTATCTGATTAGGCATAACTTTTGGCGTGAGCTTTATTTGGATATTCGTATTAAACAACTATTGCCTACTCCCAGGTAAGTTTACAGCCCGTGTAAACTTTTGATAAAACTTTCCCTTTTGGGAAAGAAAATATGCAAACACTTAATGGACATAACAAGATTGTATAACTTGACTATGATTGATTATTATTGGAACTGTTAAATTGTTGTAAATCGCACGAATGTTATAAATAGATCTATTAGGGATTGACCATCCCCGTCTGGGTGAGTCATGCTCACTGTGCCTTGGCCGGGACAACAGACGTATACCATGTTGGAACTGGAATGGGTGTCTTTTTGTAAGACGCTACGTCCTCATCCGTTGAGGACTATGAAAGGTTAAGCTTCATTTTCTAATAATAAACAAATGTAATCTACATTTTAGTAAGAATGCTTTGTGCATTGTTACTTCTTTGATTGATGTATGTCCAAACTAATCAATTGTTAAAACCTGTAAATTCACCAACTTTATGTTGACCCCTTTAATATGTTTTGCACAAGAATATGAAGTTAGTACGTGGTGTGTGCATGGTCTCCAGCATCTTAGAAATCTGCATCATAGGACTCGTCAGGGGTTCTATTTGGGAAACACAAATAATTATCTTTCACCATGTTTAAGACAATTTTTATTTATTTGTTAAACAAACATGTAATCTGATTTGACTAACTCTTTATCTTATGCTCTATGGACTATATGCTATTGATCCACCCTAGTGACATCTCCGTGGATATTTCCACATATTATGACCCTACCCGAGGTGTCACACGGGAGCTGGGCCTGTTGCTCGTGCGCCATATCGTTTAGCTCCATCTGAGATGAAAGAATTATCTGATCAATTGAAGGAATTGATGGATAAGGGATTTATTAGACTGAGTTCGTCGCCATGAGGTGCTCCTGTTTTGTTTGTTAGGAAGAAAGAGGGTTCTTTTAGAATGTGTATTGATTATCGAGAGCTTAACAAATTGACTGTCAAGAATCGGTATCCATTGTCGAGGATTGATGATTTGCTTTATCAGTTGCAAGGGTCTAGTGTATACTCGAAGATCGATTTGAGGTCTGGGTATCATCAACTGAGAGTTAGGGAAGAATATATTCCTATAACAGCTTTCCGTACTCGATATGGACATTTTGAATTTCAAGTGATGCCTTTTGGGTTAACGAATGCGCCTGTTGTATTCATGGATCTGATGAATCGTGTATGCAAGCCGTATTTGGATGAGTTTGTTATCGTATTCATTGATGATATTCTCATTTACTCCAAGAGTGAAGAGGAACATGAGAAGCATCTAGGAACAATTCTGGAATTGTTGAAGAAAGAGAAGCTGTATGCGAAGTTTTCTAAGTGTGAATTTTGGTTGAAATCAGTGCAATTTCTGGGGCACGTGATTGATAATGAGGGTGTTCGTGTGGATCCTGCTAAGATTGAGGCAATCAAGGATTGGTCGGTACCGACGACGACGACGGAAGTTCGCCAATTTTTTGGTTTAGCTGGGTATTATAGGAGGTTTATCGAGAAGTTTTCACTAATTGCTAAGCCGTTGACCAAGCTTACGGAAAAGAATCGAGTGTTTGAATGGGGATTGGAAGAGGAATCTGTATTTAGTACGTTGATGGATAAGTTGTGTTTTGCGCCGATATTGTCTTTTCCAGAAGGATCTGAGGATTTTGTAGTGTACTGTGACGCATCTCATAAAGGATTTGGGGTTGTGTTGATGCAATGGGAGAAAGTAATAGCATATGCATCGAGACAATTGAGAAAGCATGAAAAGAATTACACTACGCATGATTTAGAACTTGGGGCTGTGATTTTTTCTTTGAAGTTGTGGAGACACTACTTGTATGAAACCAAGTGTGTGGTTTTCATTGATCATAAGAGTCTGCAGTATATTTTGGATCAAAAGGAATTGAATATGAGGCAAAGGAGATGGGTTGAGTTGCTGAGTGATTACGACTGCGAGATTCGTTACCATCCGGGTAAAGCGAATGTGGTAGCTGATGCACTTAGTAGAAAGGAAAGAGATAAGTCTATAAGAGTTAGAGTTTTGGCAATAATGGAAAGTGTTGATTTGACAGAAGCGATATTGAAAGCCCAAACTAATGGTTTGAAGGAAGAGAATGTTGAGGCAGAAAATTTGGGTAGAATGTTGAAACCATTGTTTGAAGTAAGGTCAAATAGATTGAGGTATTTTGAGAATAGGATTTGGTTACCATTGTGTCCGTCTGAGAAAGGTTCTTTAGGAGTGCGAGATTTGGTGATGAATGAATCTCATAAGTCGAAGTATTCAATACATCCTGGATCGGATAAGATGTATCAAGATCTTAAGAAAGTTTATTGGTGGCCGAATATGAAGGCAGATATAGCTCAGTATGTTAATAAGTGTTTAACTTGTGCGAAAGTGAAGGTTGTACATAAGAAACCGGCTGGATTATTAGTGCAACCTGAGATTCCTGAGTGGAAATGGGAGAAGATTACTATGGATTTTGTGACAGATTTGCCAAGGACTGCAAATGGCTGTGATATGATATGGGTGATTATTGATAGATTGACTAAGTCTGCTCACTTTTTGCCAATAAAGAAGACGGATAGTATGGAGAGGTTAACAACAGTGTACGTAAAGTAGATTGTTTGTCGACATGGTGTTCCTTTGTCTATAATTTCTGATCGTGATAGTAGGTTTACTTCCGAATTTTGGAAGTCTTTGCCGAAAGCGATGGGAACGGAGTTATGTTTAAGTACAACATATCATCCGAAAACTGATGGACAAAGTGAGAGAACGATTCAAATTTTAGAGGATATGCTTCATGCGTGTGTGATTGATTTTGGAAACGGTTGGGATAAGCATTTGCCATTGGTTGAATTTTCGTACAATAACAGTTATCATGCTAGTATTAAAGCCGCTCCATTTGAAGCTTTGTATGGACGTAAGTGTAGATCTCCAGTGTATTAGAGTGAGGTAGGAGAAAGTCAATTGACTGGGCCTGAAATGATATTTGAGACGACTGAAAAGATTGTGCAAATTAAGAAGCGTTTGTTATCTGCCAGAAGTAGACAAAAGAGTTATGCTGATAACCGAAGGAAACCATTGGAATTTGAAGTAGGAGACCTGGTTATGTTGAAGGTATCTCCATGGAAAGGAGTAATACGTTTTGGAAAGATAGGAAAGTTGAGCCCGAGATATATTGGACCATTTAAGATTATCCAAAGGATTGGATTGGTTGCTTATAAGTTAGAGTTGCCTGATGAACTTAAGGCTATTCATAATACTTTTTATGTGTCTAATCTGAAGAAGTGTTTAGCTGAAAGGGATGTGGTGATTCCATTGGAGAAAATTCAACTTGATGATAAGTTGCATTTTATAGAGGAACCTATAGAGATAATGGATAGGGAAGTTAAGAAGTTGAAGCATAGTAGGATACCGATTGTGAAGGTGAGATGGAACTCTAGACGTGGACCAGAGTTTACCTGGGAACGTGAGGATTTCTTTAAGGACAAGTATCCTCATTTGTTTAGGAAGGATTAAGCGCCGCGGACGTCGCTTCTTTTAAGAAGGGGGGATGTGACAACCCAAAACCGAGGCCATTGCTTAATCTTATTTTACGATTATTTAATAAGTTTAAACCGATGTTGGAAGGTTTATATTTAATATTTAATAAGTATAAGGAGTATTAGCAAGCGTGATGTCGATGGATGCCAAATATTTTACGTCTTATTGTCGGTTGTTCGATTTTTGTCATTTTTGATGGTTTATTTTAAATGACGTGTTAAGTCGAGACGGAAGTCGATATTATTATATTTGAGGTACGTTTTAAATTTTTAAAAGTATTTTTATGAAACCCGAGCCCCGTAAATATTTTCAAAAATTGACTAATAGTTAATTCCCGCTTTTTAGCTAACTATATTCCTTTTTAGCCACAACTATTACAAAATTACAACATTGGTCCCTCAACCACTATATATAAGCTTAGAAATCACACATACACTTCATAATCCCACTCAAAAAAAAATTTACTTCTCTCTCTTGTCTCTCTTCTTTAGTTGTGACCTCCCACCCATCCTAAACACACACTCTTTTAATTTTTGCTCCATTTTCATAATTATTTGAGCTAAACTAACACAAGACCCTATCTTAGAATTGCATAAGGATCATTTTAGTGTAATAATTTCACACATGCAAGGGTTTTATTTTTTTTCAAGTTGGTAGGTGGAAGCCATGATCATGCATGTTGTTTTTGGCATGATCCATGGTGTTCTTGCTAAAACTTTTGTTAAAAACTTGATTTTGATTTGAGGGTTTTGATTTTTATGATGATTTTAATGTAATTGTTGATATATGTTAGTGTTAGGGTATTGGGATGAACATTTCTATGGTTGGTTTTAGTCAAAAATGTGATTTTGTACAAGATTTTGATAGTCATTTTATAACAGTAAGTAAACTGTAAATTCGAGATTTTTATGTTTTGATAATGGCTTAACTTATAGCCTAGGGTCGTAGGTAATTTGATTAGCTTCGATTTGATATAAAGTAGAGCTTCTATCTCCAAACGAGCGCGAAGTTATGATGTTTTGATTATTCGTGTACCGGGAGACGAGTATCGGCACTACATATAGTTGTTGTCGATATTTGGATCGAATCTTGGGGACTATAAATTGAAGTTTTGAAATGTGTAACCTACTGATAATGAAGTGTAAACCCTAGAGGGTGATTTTATTTTATAACCCGAGTGTCGGTTTGTAAACGGAGTCGTTTAAAGAAGTTAAAACGGTTGTATGAAAAATTAACGTAAATCTGTCCAGATTTTGTAGTTTGAAAATGAGTCGGGTAAAGGAATTTAAAAGTAATTTCATTTGATAAACTTGTAGGAGGACTTTCTATATATAGAAAGTTAGTTTATCGAGTCGTTTCATAAACGTTTGACGAGTTTAAAAGGGGTAAATAAGCTAGTACATGTAGTATGTGTCGGCGGATTTTGTCAAAAGTGTAAAATGGTAAAGTAAATGTGTAGTAGAGTATAATGAAGTTATTTATGTTGTTTTCTCTTGAGTTTATCGTGAATTTATGAGTTTGAGTTTGATGTTGTTATGTATGATTTATTTCTCGAGTCATTACTAATGAACGCGCCTTATTTGATAGGTAGCGGTTCTCGTGTTTGAAAGGCATCCATTATCATCGACGGTCATCTCGCTAGATCTCTTATACTAAGGTGAGTTTGTAGCCTCGCTTTTTATGCTAGCTACTAAATGTTTTATACCCGCGAGGGGGATTCATGCTATTTGAAAATAAATGAACACAAGTCATGAGTAATTGTTGGACCCGAATGTTGCCTAAATTGATTACATTGTACTGAGTACCTTGTTGCTAAAGACCCTAAATTCATGAGCCGTTAACTATCTTCTGACTTGATGTTGTGAGTCGGGAATAGCCGCTTATTCTAATGATAGTACTATTGGGTTGACCACCCTATCTGAGACCAGGGCATTACGTTGAGTAACCTCTGGGAAGGATAATTTACGGGAATAAGAATGTGGTATTTAGCAACTGATACCCTAGAGGGGCAATGGTTTTATTCTAGTCGTGCCGGCATTTGGCGTGGGTGTCTATTTGGTTAAGGGGTCGGTGTCATGAGATTAAATACAATGTTTATTATTGCCTTGAATATAGATTGTGTGTACGACAATTCTATAGATGATTATGATTGATTTTCTTCTTGTGTTCAAATGTGATTTGATAAACCTATAGACTCGCTCAACATTATTGTTGACTCGTTTTAGCATGTGTTTCAAGTAATAGGAAGTGATGGAGAATGGAGCTTTGCTGTGGAGGTTGTGGCTTGGATTTTGGAAGAGTGTTGGTCTAAAAACTATTTCTATCCTTTACTGTTGAACAATTTGTTTTATGTTTGTGTACTGTAATAAACTTGTTTGTTATTGGTCGAGATCCATGGGGACTAAACACTTTACTCTGGTGTCGTTTTAGTAGAATTTGGGATGAAATCATGTTTTAGACCTATTATGAAAATCTTGCTTATGTTTTATGTGTAAACGTCTCACTTTTGAGTCGTTCAATATACCTTGTGTGATGATGCTTGTGTCTAGCACCCAATTGTGTATTTCCGCTGCGCAATGTAAATTGGAGGTGTTAGAGTTTTAAACATCATTTGAATACAAGTATGACTCTCGGGATACAGTGTTATACACCTAGTTTTAAATTTATCGATTCTTATTGCACTAGCTCATGACCCGCGACTCGACATTATCAGAAAAATCCAACAAATTGCCCTTAAGCAGGAAGATTGCCAGACTATCCTGAGTTATGCAAAATAAAGTATATCTGTTTAGCCTAGGAATGGACCATCAGCTGCTAGCAAGTGTGACTTGCCCAGATAGGAGATGTCAGTCTCCAATAGTACTATTCACGATATTAGCGCTCATTAAATAATTAGCGGTTCACGATTAAAAATGGACTTTGGATGGCAACAAGTAAACATAGTGTTAATAATCATGTAGGCAGCATACAAAAACACTTGTATTCTAGTTTTGCATATATCCCCCTCACGGGTTTTCAAAGTGTTCGTAAGCTTTTAAAATATGAGGCTATAAACTCACCTTAGCCTATAGAGTCTTTTGATTTATCCAATCACAACCTTCTCACGGAATCTGTACTGACACACAATATGCATATATATCAAATGTTAGTCCTTAGTACATTCTATTTAATTAACATTCTTTGATTGAGTTAATTTTTGGAGTAATAGTATCAGTGTTTGGGCCATCATACTCAGAAGCCATTCTATAAACGTTAGAGGAGCGAGGGCACTTTAAATCCTAAACCCAACCACTCAGTCAGAACGTAATATCGAGATAGAACATCTTTGTACAAAGCTACCTACTAACATGACACAACATGTTTTATTATATTTTGAGTTTCAATGTTGGCAAAAATAGTCCTTGTTGTTATAGTTTGGTGTAATTACACTTTTTACCCTCTAAGTATAAACTTTCATAAATTGCAATTTAAACCTTCATTATTTAACCTTAGGGTCTCAAACTTTACATCACTTATTCTTATAGCTTTTACTTTCATAAAATTACACTTTTGGCACAAAATGGTTTATAGTTTCAAAAATGACAGTTTTAGTCCCTTAACTTGTAAAAATCACATAACAAGCTCAAAAATGATCCAAATGATCTAGGATTTGAAAAAAAAAATTATGAACACATTTATAATCATAATAAAAACATTTCTTCAGAATTATATCTTTTTAAATAGTTTTTGCTCATTATTTTATGTAATTTACAAAACTAGTGTTTTAAGACATCTTTAACTTATTACTTTCATTTAAAATGATGAAATGACTTAGTTTCTTTTGGATTGTATTTATACATAATTTTGGCATTATAAAAAGTCTAAGAAAGTATTATAACAAGATCAAAGCCTTGGTTAACATAGATTTACCTAGGTAGCTCCAAAATGGCTCCTTATGGCTTCTTATGAACACAACTTGTTATCAAAGCTTCAAGAGCTTCAATGGCTAGCTTCTAGACCTGGTTTTTGGTATTTTGGGATGTCCTAGTTTTATATAAAGGTATAAATAGAGAATGGGTATGAGATACAAAGGAAACGGGGTGCAAGTTTCAAATGAAGGTATACGCCCCTATTTATACTTTTTATGACCCTTAGCCTCCAAGTTTTGCATTAAAACGTGTAAGAAGGATATAGGGGTGACTAATGAAGGCTAGTGAAGATCTACACAAGTTCCTATCTTGTAGCTTAGTCCTAATCATTCCTTGTGGTCTAAAATGTGTCACGACAACATGTTGATAAGAATGATGATTTATAGCAAGCAAGGAGGTGATCCACCTACTTATCACACTCCTAAAATATCTTAGGATGAATAAATATCTGGTTTTAAAACTTGGAATGGAGGGAAATGGTTTGAAAATGAGTTTTGGATGGAAATGTAAAATCGGATTCAAAATCTAAGGCTTGTAACTTATGCTTTGTGTTTTTGGTGATTAAGGACTTAGGAAAGTGATTAGTGAATGACTAGGGCTTAATTAGGGTTTAGAAATTCAATTTATTATATTTGGGTCCTTGGTTTGAAGTTTAACAAAGGTTTGATGTGAAAATGGGAAGTGTACATTTGTAGATTAGGGTTTTCTAATGATCTAGGGTTTAATCTTAGAAAATGTGATTATCCTCCTCATAGCTACTGATGTAAACTTAATTTAGGTCCTAGAAATTGTGTCTTAAGTTTCTTGTGAGTTATCACACTTGGTTTAAGGGTTTAGTTAGGGTAAACATGTCTAAAGAGTGAAAATACCTATTTTGACCTAATTTACAAGTCATGCGTTTAAATCTTGTACCTTGTGCGGTAGGATAATTTTACATTGTCTTAATATCATCTTATAATCTTAATGAAGTCCTATGAGTATTAGTATATTTGTCCAATAAGAACTAGGTAGTGATTCCATGTAGATTTCGTAATATTAGGGTTTTAGGTCATTAATCTTAATGATTCTCTAACTTGGGTATTTAGGGTTTATATCCTTATGTATGCTTAATCTAGGGCTTATATGATATTTTTATGACTTCTAAGTGTTCTACATTCTTAGTTTGAGGGTTTATATAAGTTAATCATATTCTAGGGTTGTTTAAATAAGATTAAGGTTCTATGCTTTGAATACTTGTACTTTATGCTTTAATAATTTGTAACTTGGTTCAAGATAAATGTATGATTATATTATGATACTTAGTTGAGTTTTATGTTTTATTGCAAAATATTAGAGTCTAATTTATTATAGATTAGATTCTATATGCTAATCTTGGTTTTAGGTCATTTTCTTGTAATTAGCTTGTGATTAGTGAATATTAGTGTTTTGTAATTATTTAACTTTCCTTTATATGGTGGATTAGAAATAGTGTAGATTGTTTAATAATAGTACATTGTCATTTTATGAATACATTTCTTGAAATATTAGTTTATAAGGGATTTCTAGGGTTTTTATGGGAATTTAGGCTATCCTTGTTATATTTGAGTTGTTCTTATTCATTGTTTATTCATATGATAACTTTTAGAACTCAGACTTGATATATACATAGTGTTTACAACATATAGGCATATGTTGATGTGGCAATTGTGATAGTAAGATCCATAAGTCAGTCATGTAGTATAGTGAAAATGCAAAAATTTTAAAGTAAAATCACCTTTTTATTCATGAACATGGATATTACATTAACCAAAACTATTGGATGTTATAAGTTATCTCCCTAAAAGCAAAAGGAGGACTTGAATACCTTTCTTTTGAAAACTTGTTCTATAAACTCAAATCTCTTGAGCCTGATGTCAGGGGATATTCTTCTCATCCTAGCATTTCTTACGCTGGTCCTGCTCATTCTGCCTTTATTAGTACTACCAATACTAATCAGTTGTCATATGCTAGCAGTCCAAGTTACTCATCTTCTTCCCATCATACTCATGTTCATGAATCTGTGACTAATTCAGGAAGTATTATGGAGAGTGTCCTTCATTCCTTTGTTGTTGATGTTGAACCTCAATAATAATTAGCATTTGAAGATTTTAAACATGTTGACAAGCTGGATATAGATGAAATGGACCTCAAATGACAGATCGCTATGCTCTCTTTGAGAGTCAACAAGTATGAAAAGAATACTAGAAGAAATTTTAGGTATAATCCTAAGGAGGCTACCAAGTTTGACAGAATCAAGATTAAATGCTATAATTTTTATTAAAAAGGTTATTTTGCCAGGGAATGCACCAGCATGAATGATCAGGATAAGAACAGGTATTCAGCCTTCAAGGTCTAGGAGCTAAAGGAAGATAAGGAAAAGCATTGGTATCCTATAATACCATGATCAATTGCAATGAGCATGAGGAACCTCCAGCAGCAGAACCTGGTGTTGATATATGATTTTCGGACATACCTTAGAGGCATAAGCAGAACCAGAATATACTCTCATGAGTGTCACACCTCATGTACTAATCTGCCCTCTTGGTTGTGACATAAAATATATGGACCTTCAAAATCAATATGATGAATTAAATGCTCAAAATGATAAATACTTCTTAGATATTCAGTCATACAAAAGTTCTCTTCATACACTAGAACAACTAAAGAAATGGTTGCAAAATACTCAACTAGAATATGAAGAATAGATTAGAGTTTTGAGTATAGACTTTGAAAATACAACCAATTTGTTGATGTTCTCTGAAAAAATTAATACTGATATCACAAAAGAAAAACAGGAGCTTTAGGCCAAATTAGACAACACTTTGGCTAGATTTGATAAATGAAACTGCTCCTAAAAATTTAGCCAAATTGGTTGATAGCACCATGTCTGGCAGAACCAAAATCGGGTTAGGATTTGCCAAATACGTTGGACCACATGATGTCTTTGACACCTCCTTTTCTAGTGTGTTTGACAGTCTACCTGAAGAGGTAGAAGGAAAACCTATATACAATAGGTTTAAACTAGCAGTAGGAATGTATGTTGTTTCTTCATCTCTTACAGATCCTACATGCCTACATTTATTCATAAAGACTTAGATGAATCACAAATGCTTGAGTCCCCTAAAAGTACTACTATTACTAATGACTTCGTCTCGTGTTCTTTCAGTTATAAGTCTAATGATTTTGCATCTTGTAGTTCAAGTGAAAAGTATGTCCCAAGCCCCAAGAAAAATGACACATGTGCATCTGCTCCTAGTAGCTCTATGCTTCATCAAGAAAAAGATGCTCAAGCCTCCACCTCTTTGTGTTTTGATTCTAGTTTTTCTACTTCTAGGAATCTTTTTCTCCTAGAAATATGTGTAGTAAGAGTAGGAGGATTAAATAATGTCATTTGAATAAAAAATTTGTTTCTTCAAAAGCTTGTTTTATGTGTGACAGTAGAGTTCATTTGATTAAAGATTGTGACTTTTATGAAAAACAATCTCTTGGCCAATACCAGTTTGCTCCTGCTGGTCAACCTGCAGCTGATACTTCTGGTATCTTTGCTCATCCTAGTAGGCTAAATCCATCAGCCCAACCATTTCCTACTACTTGGAAGAAGAATTCTTTAGCTTCCACCGATTAGAGGACATCCAAAAACAACTTTCATCACAAACCTACAAGTGCATATTTTCAAAACTATAACAGGACTGATAATGGCCACACAAATTTTGGGATGGGACATTGGGTACTGCTGTTAAGCCCTCAGCAGGTTGTTCTTGGCAATCACACACACCACCTATGATGAATAGAAAATCCAAGAACAACGGTGGATCTCATCAATCTAAATGGCATTATTTTCAAGATCTACAAGGCAGGCTCAAGTCAGAAATGACTTTGGTCCCTTTAAGACACTAACATTTGTATATACTTTTTGTTGTTTGTTGTAAATTAATCCCTACCAAGAGCTAAGCCTTGGTATTGTTGATAAGTGGCTGGTCTATGAGTGTGACTGGTAATAAGGATCTCTTGGCTAATTATGTTCCATTTCAAGGTGGAAAGGTTTATTTTGGTGGTGGTGAAGGCTGTATCACTGGGAAAGGAACTATTCAAACTCCCAAGTTAGACTTTGAGCAAGTATATTATGTAGAAGCTTTGCAAAATTTCTATCTGATATATGTGTCTCAGATATGTGATAAGAAGTAGTATGTTCTCTTTACAAACATAAAATGTATGATAGTGACTAAAGATTTTAAGCTTCCAGAGGAGCATAAGATTTTGCTCGCAATTCCTAGAAGGCATAACCTCTACATCATCAAGTTGAATGAGGTCAATCCTTCTGGTTAACTAGCTTGGTTAGTTGCCAAAGCCTCAGATGCAAAATCTATTAACTGGCGTAAAATAATGGGGCATGTGAACTTTAAGACTATCAATAAGCTGGAAAACAAGAATTTGGTTAGAGGTCTTCCACTCAAAACCTTCAAGAATGAGCAAAATTGCGTTGCTTGCAGCAAAGGAAAACAACACAAAGCTTCTTTTAAAGCAATCACTGCAGTCAGCTTGATCACTTAACCTTTGCAACTTCTTCATACGGACCTATTTGGTCCTACCTCTATCAGAAGTATTGATCACAAGTATTTTTATTTGGTGGTAGCTGATGGGTTCAATAGGTTCTCTTCGGTTTTGTTCCTTGGTACTAAGAATGAGACGTATCCTACTCTCAGGTAATTCATCACCTTAACTGAGAATCAGTTATCAAGAAAGGTCAACGCTATCAGATGTGATAATGGTACTGAATTCAAGAATGTTGAGCTTATTACACTTTATGGCTCTAGGGGAATAAAGAGGGACTATAGTGATGCTAGAACCCCTCAACAGAATGTGGTTGCAGAAAGAAAGAACAGGACTCTTATTAAAGCAGCAAGAACTATGATGGCTGATTCTAAGCTTCCTACTATGTTTTGGACAGAAAATGGTCAAAACATCATGCTATCTCTTAAATCGGGTGTCTATCACAAATCCACATCACAAGACCCCTTATGAGCTGCTCATAGGCAAAGTACCATACATCAACCATATTAAATCATTTGGTTCTCCTGTCACTATTCTTAATACTAGTGATCACTTGAGGAAGTTTGATGGAAAGGCAGATGAAGGCTTCATAGTTGGTTATTCTGCACATTCAAGAGCCTATAGGGTCTATCACCTCTCTGATAAGAGAGTAGTAGAAACTATAAATTTGAGGTACTTTGAAGAGAAATCCAATCTTCATGGATCGCTTCCTGAATGGTACTTTGATCTTGATTATCCAAGTGATTCTTTGGGATATTATAGGTTCAAAGCTAACCCAAAATGCAGGTCCCCTAGGTTATTCCTCTTCTTTTGCAGGTGCTTCTGACAACTCTACAGATTTAGAAGATGATGAGGAAGTAACTGTCATACCTTCCTATCCCTCTACTTTTCTTCATGAAGCCACTATTGCTCTTCGCATTACCATCAATAACGAAGATGAAAGCTCTCAAACAGATCTTGACACTCTACTCCAACAACAACATGAAGTAAATGATGTTGCTGAATAGCTTAGACTTTGTGGATATTGAGGAGTTGTTGAGGAAAGATGCACATGATGCTAGTAGGAACAAGGATTCCTCTTCTGGTATCTCACTTCCTTCTGGTGGTCCTACTTCTCCTTTTGGTCATGGAAGTGTACCATTTGAATCCATGACTAATTTCTCTAGTCCTCCTGACCTTGGAAATTCTCACAAAAAATCATCTTCAAAGGTGTCAGTCATTCACAAGCATCTAATCACTGGCATTTTCTCTTCCTCATCTTACGATGATGACTTTATTACTGATCTCAACAATTTGGAACCAACAGTAGGAGTAGATACCAATGCCACTAAAAGGATCAATAATGTACATCCTCAATCTCAAATAATTAGTGATCCTAGTTTTACAGTGAAGACTATAAGCATGGTTAAGAAAGCAGCTACTGGTCATCATGCACTTGTGAGTTATGTTGACGATCAAAAAAGGAACAATCATACAGATTTTCTTAACTGTCTGTTTGCTTGTTTCCTCTCTCAGATGGAACCTAGATCGCTTTCTCAAGCACTTGATGATCAAAGTTAGGTAGACGCAATGCAGGAGGAAATGCAACAGTTCTTGTTTCAGAATGTATGGATTCTAGTGGACTTGCCTGATGGGAAATCTGCTATTGGCACCAAATGGATTCTAAAGAATAAAAGGGATGCCAGAGTAATTGTGGTAAGAAACAAGGCAAGGCTAGTAGCACAAGGACACACTTAAAAAAAAGGCATTGATTATGCTGAAGTTTTTGATCCTATTACTAGGTTAGAAGCAATAAGACTGTTCTTAGCGTTTGCTTCTTACATGGGCTTTATGGTCTTTCAGATGGATATCAAGTAGGGCTGTAAATGAACCGGACGTCTGCGAACGAAGGTATGTTCATGTTCGTTTATTTAGTTTTAGCTGAACAAATAAACGAATGCGAACGTGTAATCGGACTAAAACTTTTGTTCATGTTCGTTATTTAGATTTGAACTTGTTCATCTGCGTTTATGTTCGTTTATTAATAAGCTAGACCAACGTAAACCGACATAAACGATTATATATCGACGTAAAGAGATAAAACAAGCGTGGAACTAAAAATTTTTATTTTAAACGATCCATATAATTAGTATATACTTTATATTATTGTTAGAGATCTTTGAAATAATCGATACTATTTAGTAACTTCTGTTAATGCAATGATGCCTAAAAACATTACTTGCATTTTTCGGTCTCGCTTTGTTTTGATTACGACAAAATATAAAAACAAGCATTTACGAAAACAACGAAAAATGAATTCTTGAGTTCAAGTATTTTTTATTTCATCCATTATCACTTAAGGTATGGACAAACAAGTTTTTATCTTAATTAAGTGATCAAGGATTTAAGTTTTCTTAAAACTCACCTTTTATTAAATGTGACAAAGTTTTTTTTAATGAAATTTATTTTTATGAAAATGTTTTATTAAATTAAATATTTGAAAATTTGAAAATTGCATATTCCATTTGGTTTTAGAATATCCTTTGAGGATAACTATTCCACCAGATGTGACTACCCCAATAAAAGATAAAAGGGAGCGGAGTCTACGACCACGGTCCCTTAAAGGTCTATGCGGTCCCTTATCAATAAGGTACCGCGGGTACCAATAAGGAACCGCGTCAAGATATGACCGTTGGACATTTGTCCTATAAATAGTGGACCATTCTCATATTTTCTCTTTATCTCTTTTGCACACAAATTTCCAGATTTAAACATACTTCTTAAATCATTCAAATCCTTGATTATTTGGTTGATTACTACTTGTTTAGAAGTGAATCTTTCTCCTCCCATCTCTTCCTCTTCAAGTGAAAAGAGACGAACACTTTCATCCTTGAAGTGTTGAGTCTACCTCAAGATCTATTGAAGATCAAGTTTTATTCATTCATTATAGTTGTATTGTGTCGATCCAAGTAGTTGTGTTATTTGGAAGTTCTATTGTGAAGATCTAAGTAGTTGTGCTATTTGGTAGTTGTGTTGTGTCGATCCAAGTAGTTGTGTTATTTGGAAGTTGTGTTGTGAAGATCCAAGTAGTTGTGCTATTTGGTAGTTGTGTTGTGAAGATACAAATAGGTTTGTCTATTTGGAAGTTGTGTATGTGTAACACCCCACTTTGATAAGTGGGTCGTTACGCGTAATTATGGCGTGTCATCAAGCATGCAAGGTAATATGTAGTAAACATACATGACCATAGGGAAAACTGGAATCAAACATCGGTTCCCAAACATAAGCCCAAAACATAAATAAAGTAAATGAAATGAACAAAGACTACACAAGCATAAATATATAAAGGCAAAACGAAAAGAAGTCTATGGCTGCTTCCATCCTATGCATATCCTCCAAATGCTCGAGTCTGTCCTTGGGTACCTGCCGTTTTGGGACATGAAAAGGAAAGTAACGGCTGAGCATAACGCTTAGTGCACGGATATACAAGCATGGAATGAATAATATAAGCATGTAAAACATATAGCAGCGGAAATGTATATGTCTTGGAAAACCCGGTATAACTTCATAAAACTGGTTTTATAGTTTGAAAAGCCTTATGTTTATCTTATGAAAACTGTTTAACGTGTTAACCATTAGCCAATATAGGTCATGAAATATCAACGTGCATGAATACTTGGAGGGGTGACCTCGTCATACAAATTAGAGAGGATGCCTCTAATTTAATATACTGCTTTTGGGTAGGAGGGATCAGCTCCTTGTGAAGGATGCAAGGCACACACCACATTCACACTGAGTGATCTGCTGAAAACATGTAAAGTAGGATGCACCCATACGCCCCACCTGATAATAATAATATGGCCAAAAGCTGAAAGGGACGCCACGAGCTATCACTCCGCCGTGGTGAAATCATAACAATGGTGCCTCCAGTGTTATGGTTATGGTACCTCCATAACTAGGTGAAACTGGTCATGCATGTATATGGCTTTAGGTATTCTAATTAAACATAGGCAATTCAAAAACATATAAAACATATACTGGGGAAAACAGTTGGCTGCATACGGGAAATCCTAATAAGGAAGAATGCCCATACTGAAAGGACGGAGAATCCGTACCTTATGTCAAGTGAACGAAGAAGACGAACGGAAGAGAATCCTACTTCGGTATCACTAATGCTACACAAATACATACATGTATAAGTATCTGATTACTGAGTATGTAACTGGTCTTAAATCATGTCTTAGCTTGTTTTATATGTTCATGTCATGTTTTTACTGGTTAAAGCTTAATACTGTGTTTATCATATATTTTGTCTATTCTGATTAAGTATTACTTGTATTTCATGTATTATTATGCTTGTTGTGTAATAATAAGTAACTTTCTCAAAATAGCAGGTTTCCTAAAATAAAAAGTTTCCAAAAATAGAAAGTTACCAAAAATAGAAAGATTCCAAAAATAGATTCACTGTTTAAAATAGATAAGTTTCTAAAAATAGAAAGTTTTATAAACAGATTAGTTGCCTTAATTAAATAAGTTTCTAAACTAAAAAGTTTCCATAATTATATATAAGCTAGATAATTAAGCTAGTTATATAAGCTTAAGTGTTTATTGATTAATATTCGAAGTCAGGTAATTAATAGTATAGTTTATGAATTATTTCATGTGAATTAAATAGACTATAGGTTAAAGTATTTAATTAAATATAACATGATTTAATTAAATGAAGGTAAAAATAAATACTTAGGTTAAAACATGTATTATTATCTATTAATATGTGACAACCGTGGTTTTGAGGTTCGTCACTTGGTCTTACTTTTAGGTTATTTTATGTGTGACTACTTGATTTTTGTGCTTACGTGTTTATGTTGTGTGAACGAGGTTGGTGTGATTATTGTTTATGAGTATAGAGTACTCATAAGTAAATCGAGGTACGGTTAATTCATGTTCATGAGATCACAATTAGTGACTATGAAATGAAATGGTGGTATTTTGGTGGTTACGTATACGTATAAGTATTATAGTAATAGTGTATTTTTTTTAGGATTTACGGTTTAGCATTTAGAGGTCTCGGATAAGGTAATTAGCCATATGAATATTTTCGGGATGGTTTTAAGTCATTTAGGACATAGTTATAAAGTTTATTTAAAAATTTAAGATTTTTTTAAAAGTGTATATTTTACGTCTTTTACGATAAAACGCGTAAAATTGACTAGTTTTACGGTTTTGGGGTTTTGGAAGCTTTAGGAGCTGTAATAAATTAAGACAAAATAAGGTAATGTTAGTAACATATTATTTAACAATAAAAAAAGAAAAAAAAATATAAATATGTATATGGGCGGTTATTTTTTTTTTTGGGTAAAAGGGCCTAACCACCCCGGTAAAATATATTACACCAAAAAACATTGAAGTACATATGGAATGTGGCCGAACTACCACATTAACCTCAAGCACAAACGCTTGATAAACATCTAATCTAGTGTATATGACATGCCATACACACTTACAAAGCTAGAAAAATAAACATACTTTACTAGCAAACATGGAAGGATTATGATTTATCTTTAGCCTTGTCCATGTTATCATGGAACAGGTTAGCAGTCTCATCATAAATATTCTCAACCTCTTCTTCATCCGATTCATTCAGAATGTTATAATAATTAGATGTAGCAACAGCTCTATTCCAAGGATCAATTGTATTATTAGGAACAGATGTAGATGTCGAAGGTCTTTCAGCAATCTTAGCAATCGTAGAAGGCTTCTTTGGAACCACTTTAGGTGGAATATTCACTTTAGGAACATACAAAGTATTCGTTCCTACATGAATACCTCCATTCTGCTTCTTACCTCTCTTCTTCTTTCGATTCACACTCTTAAACCCATCATTGGTTTGATCACCAACATTATTATCACCTGTAGTAGAAGCAACAATAGGACAAACCTTTACCGCCTTTGGGCATGAGTCATGATCATGACCAAAGATTTTACACTGTTCACAACGTGGAGGTCTCCATTCGTATTCGATAGTAACCGTCTCCATTGTATATCCAGACCCATTAGCCAAAGGAACTCCAAAAACTAGATGTTCCTTCAGGTCATTATTCGCCTGAACCTCTATCAAACACCATGCAAAACTACTCCTGCCCCATGAATCGATACACATAGCGCTAGTAAATGAATCAAGCATAAGAGGCTTACCAATATGAGATGCAATGATACTCAAACCATCCTCCGAAAAAACCTGAAGTGGAACATCATGAATCTTAACCCACACAGGTATACGAGTAAGCTCCTCCATCTGTAGCCTCGTATCCAAACTCCATTGTTTAAGCACAATCGGAATTTTCCGAATCAACCAGGGCCCCGACTCAAGAACATCCTCCATTCCCTTCCTAGTATTGAACTTAAAAAAGAAAAACCCTTTTGAATTCAACATAATCCGTGTAAGACCATATTTTCCCCAATTTTGTCGGGCAAAATATTCAACCACGGGAAAAGCAAGACGTTTACCAAGGAAATAACCATATAACGTATGCTCAAATCTAGAATTTACCTCAGTAACAACCTTCATTGGCATATTAAACGCTACACTAGCTCCCGGACCAGGTTCTACGGATTCTACAAACCTAAAATTCGCCTTAAGAGTCGGTGAAACATTAGTACCACTTGTAGAAATCAAACCTCTAGTAGCCTTGCTAGATGCGACACCAAAATGAGTATCATCCGCTTGCACATCAGCCACCCCACCATTCTGTTCATCTCCATGTATGCTTGTATCAACATTGAGTTCATGAACCTTTACCGCACCACACGTATTGCTCACCTCACAACTAGTAGAACCCTGATCATCCGAGCTAGTAGACACTGGATCCACTGGACAAACAAAAACCACCTTAGGATTACGAGCACCCCAAGCACTCGTAACATGATGATCAGCAGCACTTGTTTTAGATGGGTTCGTTTCAGCAGATCCCACTTTAAGGTTCAACAGATCCTTAGCAGCATTCGATGCATTCTCCCTACCCCCCTGCCACCGATTGAGTCGCATGCAAACGAACCCTTGCAGGATCACCCACATGTGAAGATCCAGGCTTCTTAAGAATAGACTTAATAATTTTGGGAGCCTTAGGTCGCTCGACATCCCCTTCCTTCTTCCCACCTTCATTAACAGCAGCCTCGTTCTCAGAATACATCAAGAAACAAAAGGCCCCAGCAGTCAACAACTTAAAAACAAAAAGAAACCCTAGAAAATTAGGGTTTTAAAGCAAACGAATCACCACCCTCTACCAAGAACCCCTCATCTCGTTACAACAGCAGAACAAACCCAGAAAAGCGCAGCAAACCCTAGTTACTCTTTAACCACACACCTCGTAACATCAATGAAACACCAACCCAACAATAACACTTGTAAGATGATGACCAGCAGATTCGAGATCACGCTTCTATTGTACAAAACAACAAAATCGCAAAATCAAAACCCTAGCAGCCGTCGTCTTCCAAACTGTTACAAGAGTGAATCAGTGTAGATATGGGCGGTTATTAGGCCGACCTAAACAAAAAAAAAAGGAAAAAGGGGTTTAAGGTAAGTAGTGTTTGGGTTGGGCTAGGACTTTTGTTATATAAGGAACCCTTACACCAAAACAAATCATATTTTTCTCCTGGAACCTTTAAGTCGACGGCAGAAGAGTGCTTTTAGGGTTTTCTGTATTTTTTTTTCATTCTCCATTTAATTAAAGGTAAACCTTCTTAAACCTTTTTGATTGAATTGTTTTTATGATTAAATTAATCATTCTTATGATGGATTAGAGTTAGGGTTTATATAAAATCAGTAAATTAATGATGTTATAATCATATTGTGATGATCATATAATCTAGGGCTTGTATTAGATGGGGTTATGGGTAATTAATTAGTTCAATTTGTTTAAAACCGTTTTTAAAAACTGGGCAGATTTTGAGTCAATTGTTTTGATCATATCGGGAGTTCTATAAACTCTTATTTTACGATCCAAGTACCCCTGGAAAGCTATTTGAAGTGGCTTTCCAATGCAAGAAACGAGAACTAAATTGGAGGTGGGAAGTGGGTCAAAAACAGGTTACAACAGTCGGAGCTCAAAACAGTTTTGAATTCAGCCTGTTTTCTTTTTAAGTTTTGGGTTGTTTGGGGCACTTAGGGTTGCATTGGGATCTTCTCACGAACGTGAGAGATGGTTTATATATTTTAGTTAATATCTTCACTTGGGCTAAGGTGGTGGTTTAGGTTAAGACCCCTTAATGGTAACAAAATTTTAGTACGTTTAAAATCAGGAAATCTTGAATGACAAAAGTAGATATATATATATATCGTGGCCTTAACAGTAGCCTTAAGGTTAGGGCAAGTGGGAGGTGTTAGCCAACATATGTAAGGGTGTGAATATTCCTTTTACAGAAACCATGGGTAGGTTTAAGTGGGCGTTTGACCTAAAGTTTTGAGACCTAAAAACTGGGACTGTTTTGGGTAAAATACGAACGGGTTAGTTATTAAACTTAACCAAGTTAAGGACTTGTTAAGGAAGGGTAATGGGGTAATTAGAGCTTATTAATGAGGTAAATATGTGAGAATAGGCTAGATGTCCATCATAGGTTAATGAGCCATCTTAGTGATTGGTTCGTTTATTGATTTCGTGTTTTTGGTTTGTTAGCTTGTTGCTAGTGCAAGGACTTGTGAAGGAGCTATCAGGTGAGTGTTCATAGTCCCATGTTTATTTTTGTTTTTGACTTCCAGATGGGATGGAAGAGAAATTGTGTTGAGTTGTTTCTAAATTGTTGCTGTGAATGTTTTATGGTTGTGATGGACTTGTGTGTACACTTATGTGATTAACTGCTATGTGATTTTTGATTTGTTATTGTGGTTTGACAAGGTAGTGGCCTTGTGGTTTGCCAAGGTAGTGGCCTTGGGATAGGTACATAGGGTGATCATCTATGGTACCATGATGTTGTTTGGCAAGGTAGGAGCCT
This sequence comes from Glebionis coronaria, assembly GCA_025667525.1. Classification (NCBI taxonomy): domain Eukaryota; kingdom Viridiplantae; phylum Streptophyta; class Magnoliopsida; order Asterales; family Asteraceae; genus Glebionis; species Glebionis coronaria. The sequence goes on from JANFOE010000551.1 coordinate 555,641, forward strand.
TGGATTGGTTTGGTATGATTAATCATGATTGATAGTTGTTAATGCATATTTGTAACACTTTGTCCATATGTTCTTTTGTTGATGATTGTTATTCACAGCTTCTAACTGATTTAGCGTTGGAGTCTAAACCTATGACTCTCACCAACTTTATGTTGACGTGTTTTAGTGTCTCTTTCAGGTGATACTATGGTTAAGCATGAGAACATAAGTGGCTAGGATTGGAGAAGCTTAGGATTGCATATAGAAGAAGAATCCCCGTTTCCTTCTTAGTTTTTATTTGATTGTTCTTTTAATAAGTGATACTGTGGCACACATATGTTTGTTGGTATGTTATTTGTTGTCTTGGATAAGAAGTATGACTGTTACTTACTTACCTAGACCCCTTGCATTTGTTGAGATATTGTCATGACCTTCGTGTCACCATTTTTATGACATTTCTTATTTCATATAGTTGTCTCTATAGACACGCCATGTTGTGATGATATCCATACGTCGCGCCCCATGTTCCGCCATGGTGGGGTGTGACAGAATGGTATCAGAGCCAATGGTTATAGAGAATTAGGTTGCCTAGTCGTGTAGCCTAGTCTATAGCTTAAGGGTCCCTGCATATAGGCGTCATAGGAGTATGTGTGCATTTTATAATAATTGATGTGTTTGAATGTTATTTTGCGATGTTGTTAAGTTAGGAACTAATATGGTTCATACTTGACCACATAATATTTTCCTTTCGGGTTTTGACTAGTGCGGGTTTAACTACCATCGTCCACGCTAGTCATCTTGGTACTTTGCTAGAAAATGTATGTTATGATTTATGATTTAATGCATGATAGCATCTGTTTTTTTTTTATATGTTATACTATGTATCTGATGAGTGATATTTTCTTTTAATGTTTAAGTCATGCCTTCTGAGAGACAAATAGTGGTGCAAGTCACTGGAATTAGGAGGTTAAGATGCAACGTACGTACAAACTATAGAAGGAAAATTCCAGAGGCGTGGTATCCATGCGAGGCGATAGAACACATGTCTAGGGCAAAAGTGAACCGGGCGTGGGTATATAAGACAGTCCTAACAATAACATCTAAGGAAGGGAATAAGGAGGTACTATTGAGGACTGTCAAGACTAAACCAGTTTATTCATGGGATAACAATAATGAAGGAGAAGTAAGCGATACCGAATCCGATACCGAATCCACTGCATCCAATAGTTATTTGTTTTAAATTTTCCGACTCTTATGGACGGCATGCCTTAAAATTATTTATGTTTTCGTTTGGATTATGTCTACGCTAGTTTAGCTAGACCATGGATTTGTGATGTTTCAAGTTTTGACTATGTTATTTTAATAAATGGAGTTTTGGATTTTATTTTGTGTGTTTATGTGCTTGTGAGTTGATGGATTATGTGTTATGTGTAGTATTAATTTCTTATAAGTGTCATCATAGGAGGGAGTACATTGGTGAAAGGGAATATGTATAATTATGGAGGCCTACATAATTATATATGTGCCACAACACCACTAGACTTTCAAGTATGATTGCATGAAAGAGAATTGATACATGCTTGTATAGCATATGTTGGTAGTATGTATGATTATGATTAGGCGTATGTATGGTGGTAAGTATACTATATGGAGTATTCTGGTAGTTGTTAACGGGTGTCATGTTTTTACTATCAGCATGGTGAACACGCGAAATGGTGCTGGTGGAAGTGGTGGTGATGGAAATCCTGACTTGGCTACTTTGATTGCTGCTCAAATGGCCAACATAATACCAACCATTGTTCAGCAGGTGACTAACAACCTGAACAACAATAATAACAACAATGGTCAAGGAGGAGGTGGAAACAATGGTTATAGCTATAAGGCATTCACTTCTTGTGGTGCAAGAGAGTATGATGGGAAGGGCGGCGCGGTAGTACTTACCCAATGGATTGAGAAGATGGAGAATGTAATTCAGATGAGTGGATGCTTACCAAATCAAATGGTCATGTACGTAACTGGTTCACTGGTAGGGAAGGCTTTAACTTGGTGGAACACCCAAGTTCAAGCAAGGGGAAGAGTTGCTGCAAATGCTATGGCTTGGGCCGATTTTAAAGCTCTTATGACTACGGAGTTTTGTCCAAGCAATGAGATGGAGAAGCTGGAAAATGAGTTTTGGGGACATGCTATGGTTGGAGCGGCTCATGCAGATTACACAGATCGCTTCCATGAATTGGCAAAGCTGGTTCCCCATTTGGTTACCCCTGAGGCGAACAAGATTAAGCGGTACATTGCTGGATTACCTCCTCAGATCAGGGGAATGATTAAGGCTACTCAGCCTAACACAATACAACAGGCCATACTAACGGCAGGAATACTTACTGAGGAGGCGGTATCTAGTGGAACTTTGGTCAAGGCGGGAGATAAAAGAAAGGAGCCAGAAGCCGCGAAGTCGCCTGACACCAACTGGAAGAATGCTAAGAAGGCGAAAGATGGAAGAAATTTTGCCATGAGGGTGCCTCAAGGTTCTGGAAATCCGAACAACAACAATGCTGCCTGACGAACCTGCTCTAGGTTCCATCCAAGAGGTACACCATGCCAGACATGCTACAATTGCCAGAAAGCGGGACACTTTGCCAGAAAATGTGACGCACCTAACAGAAACGCAACACCAATCCAGTCTGTAAGGATGAATGTCACCGGGGGAAATTGTTTTGAGTGTGGACAACCCGGGCATTTCCAGAGGGAGTGTCCTAGATTGGTTGGAGCAACCAACCAGGGCAGAGGCCAGTTAGCTTTGGAGGGAAGTCGAGGAAACCAAGGCGTTGGAAACCGGAACAATGCTAACCGCAACAATGGGAACACTGGGAATCGGAACTGGAACAGGAACGAGGGAAATCAGAATAGGGGAAATCGGAATGGAGGCAGGTTTTACCTTGCAAATGCAGTAGAAGCGGTTCAGGACCCGAATGTAGTCACGGGTACGTTTTTTGTTAACAATCACCTCGCTACGATTCTTTTTTACTCTGGGGCAGATTTTAGTTTAGTGTCGTCTCAATTCGTGCCTTTGTTAGATATGAACCCTAGTGTAGCGAAACTAGGATATGTGATTGAAATAGCTAGTGGTAAGCAATAAGAAGTAGATGAGATATTTTTGAACTGCAAATTAGAGTTGGGAGAATTTAAGTTCACCATAGATTTAATCCCTCTAGGACATGGGAGCTTCGATGTAATCATTGGGATGGATTGGTTATCGAAGCATAGGGCTGAGCTAATGTGTCATGAAAAGATTGTTAAGATACCCATAGGCGATATGAAGGTGTTATACGTGTACGGAGAAAGGAATGAGAAGAAGACCAGGTCCCTTATGAATGCTGATGAGCCATAAATCAATAAGATTCGAGTAGTTAGAGAGTTCGTCGATGTATTCCTGGATGACTTGATGGGGTTACCACCGGTGAGACAAGTAGAGTTTAAGATTGACTTAGTACCCGGGGCAACACCCGTAGCGAAGTCACCATATCGTCTAGCACCGTCAGAGATGCAAGAATTAGCCGAGCAACTTAAGGAATTACAGGATAAGGGTTTCATTCGACCAAGTTCTTCTCCATGGGGAGCGCCGGTGCTATTTGTCAAGAAGAAGGATGGATCTTTCCGAATGTGTATTGATTATCGGGAGTTGAACAAGCCGACCATTAAGAACCGTTATCCTCTCCCAAGGATTGACGATTTATTTGATCAGCTGCAAGGAGCAAGGTACTTCTCAAAAATTGACCTTAGGTTCGGTTATCACCAACTAAGGGTCTGTGAGGAGGACATACAAAAGACCGCGTTCAGAACAAGGTACGAACACTTTGAATTCACCGTTATGCCATTTGGATTGACAAACACGCCAGCAGTGTTCATGGATCTAATGAACTGAGTGTGCAAGCCATATCGAGACAAAGTTGTCATAGTCTTCATTGATGACATACTTATCTACTCTAAGACGGAGGAGGAGCATAACCAACATTTAAGATCGGTATTGGAGCTGCTCGGGAAGGAGAAACTTTATGGGAAGTTCTCCAAGTGTGAATTTTGGCTGCAAGAGGTACAATTTCTGGGGCATGTAATCGATAATGATGGCATACATGTAGACCCAAAGAAGATTGAAGCAGTAAAGGATTGGAAGGCACCTACTACACCGTCAGAAATAAGGTCATTCTTAGGCTTGGCAGGATATTACAGGAGATTTATAGAGAATTTCTCTAGAGTATCAAAGCCTTTGACACTGTTGACCCAAAAGAATCAGAAGTATGAATAGGGCGAAGAGCAAGAACATGCGTTTCAGACACTAAAGGATAGGTTGTGTAATGCACCTATCTTGTCTTTACCAGAAGGGGTGGAAGATTTTGTGGTTTACTGTGATGCGTCCAACCAGGGTTTGGGATGTGTTCTTATACAGCGAGACAAGGTCATAGCTTATGCATCACGACAGTTGAAAAACCATGAGAAGAATTACACCACACATGACTTGGAACTAGGAGCTGTAGTCTTTGCTCTCAAGATATGGAGACATTACTTGTATGGGACGAAAAGTGTGATCTTTACGGACCACAAAAGTTTACAGCACATCTTTGATCAGAAAGATTTGAACATGAGGCAGAGACGATGGTTGGAGTTATTTTGTGATTATGACTGTGAGATTAAGTATCACCCTGGGAAGGCCAATGTGGTGGCAGATGCGCTAAGTAGGAAGGAGAGGCTAAAACCAAAGAGAGTAAGGGCAATGAGCATAACAATTCAGACAACTCTTAAGGATAGAATTCGAGCAGCACAAGTAGACGCCGTAAAGGAAGAAAGGCTGGTTGAAGAAAATCTACATACAATGGATCAATACATGGAAGAAAGAGGAGACGGTTGCAAGTATTACATGGATAGAATCTGGGTTCCGTTGTTTGGCGATACAAGGAAGGTGATATTGGATGAAGCTCATACGTCGAGGTATTCGATACACCCAGGAGCTGATAAGATGTATCGGGACATGAGAGATATGTATTGGTGGCCAGGAATGAAGAAGGACGTAGCTTTGTACGTTAGTGAATGTTTGACTTGCTCCAAGGTGAAGGCTGAACATCAAAGACCGTCAGGGTTACTACAACAACCAGAGGTTCCTAAATGGAAGTGGGAGAATATTGCCATGGACTTCATTACAAAACTGCCAAGGTCTAATAGTGGAAATGATATGATTTGGGTAATAGTGGACAGACTGACTAAGTCTGCCCATTTTGTGGCAATGAAGGAGGATGATAAGATGGAAAGGTTTGCCAAGAAATACTTGGAACATGTGGTGGCAAAACATGGAGTATCGGTGTCGATCATATCAGATAGAGATAGCAGGTTTACGTCTAGATTTTGGGGACTATTGCAGAAGGCTTTGGGTACGAGGCTGGATATGAGCACAGCTTATCATCCGCAGACGGATGGACAGAGTGAGAGGACTATACAAACACTGGAGGACATGTTAAGAGCATGTGTGATAGATTTTGGAGGAAGTTGGGAGAATCATCTGGCGTTGGCAGAATTCTCGTACAATAATAGCTACCATGCTAGTATAGAGTGTGCACCGTTTGAGGCACTCTATAGTAGGAAGTGTAGGTCACCGCTGTTATGGGCTGAAGTAGGAAGTAGCCAACTAATTGGACCGGAAATGGTACAAGAGACTACGGATGCGATTACCGTGCTTAAGGAAAAATTAAAGGCGGCTAGAGATCGACAAAAGAGCTATGCGGACAAGAGGCGTAAGCCGTTGGAATTTGGGGTTGGGGACAAGGTGATGCTAAAGGTTTCACCATGGAAAGGGGTGATGCGGTTCGGGAAGAAAGGGAAGTTAGCACCTAGATTTGTGGGGCCATTTGAAATCCTTGAAAGGATTGGGCTAGTGGCATACAGGTTGAGATTACCGGAAGAGTTAAGTAGTGTACATGATGTGTTTCATGTCTCAAACTTGAGGAAATGCTTAGCAAGAACTGACTTGCAAGTGTCGGTGGACGATATTAGTATAGATGCGAGCCTTCGTTTTATTGAAGAGCCGATATAGATTATGGACCGTGAAGTTAAAACCTTGAAAAGAAGTAAGATACCGTTAGTTAAGGTTAGGTGGAATTCTAAACGTGGACCGGAGTTCACGTGGGAACGGGAAGAGTTTATGAGGAGTAAGTATCCTCAGCTGTTCGTTAATGACGATCCTAAGGAGTAAATCTCGCGACGAGATTTCTATTAGGAGGGAGTGATGTGACAACCGTGGTTTTGAGGTTCGTCACTTGGTCTTACTTTTAGGTTATTTTATGTGTGACTACTTGATTTTTGTGCTTACGTGTTTATGTTGTGTGAACGAGGTTGGTGTGATTATTGTTTATGAGTATAGAGTACTCATAAGTAAATCGTGGTAAGGTTAATTCATGTTCATGAGATCACAATTAGTGACTATGAAATGAAATGGTGGTATTTTGGTGGTTACGTATACGTATAAGTATTATAGTAATAGTGTATTTTTTTTAGGATTTACGGTTTAGCATTTAGAGGTCTCGGACAAGGTAATTAGCCATATGAATATTTTTCGGGATGGTTTTAAGTCATTTAGGACATAGTTATAAAGTTTATTTAAAAATTTGAGATTTTTTTTAAAAGTGTATATTTTACGTCTTTTACGATAAAACGCGTAAAATTGACTAGTTTTACGGTTTTGGGGTTTTGGAAGCTTTAGGAGCTGTAATAAATTAAGACAAAATAAGGTAATGTTAGTAACATATTATTTAACAATAAAAAAAGAAAAAAATATATATAAATATGTATATGGGCGGTTATTAGGCCGACCTAAACAAAAAAAAGGAAAAAGGGGTTTAAGGTAAGTAGTGTTTGGGTTGGGCTAGGACTTTTGTTATATAAGGAACCCTTACACCAAAACAAATCATATTTTTCTCCTGGAACCTTTAAGTCGACGGCAGAAGAGTGCTTTTAGGGTTTTCTGTATTTTTTTTTCATTCTCCATTTAATTAAAGGTAAACCTTCTTAAACCTTTTTGATTGAATTGTTTTTATGATTAAATTAATCATTCTTATGATGGATTAGGGTTAGGGTTTATATAAAAGCAGTAAATTAATGATGTTATAATCATATTGTGATGATCATATAATCTAGGGCTTGTATTAGATGGGGTTATGGGTAATTAATTAGTTCAATTTGTTTAAAACCCGTTTTTAAAAACTGGGCAGATTTTGAGTCAATTGTTTTGATCATGTCGCGAGTTCTATAAACTCTTATTTTACGATCCAAGTACCCCTGGAAAGCTATTTGAAGTGGCTTTCCAATGCAAGAAACGAGAACTAAATTGGAGGTCGGGAAGTGGGTCAAAAACAGGTTACAACAGTCAGAGGTCAAAACAGTTTTGAATTCAGCCTGTTTTCTTTTTAAGTTTTGGGTTGTTTGGGGCACTTAGGGTTGCATTGGGATCTTCTCACGAACGTGAGAGATGGTTTATATATTTTAGTTAATATCTGCACTTGGGCTAAGGTGGTGGTTTAGGTTAAGACCCCTTAATGGTAACAAACTTTTAGTACGTTTAAAATCAGGAAATCTGGAATGACAAAAATAGATATATATATATATATATCGGGGCCTTAACTAGCTTTAAGGTTAGGGCAAGTGGGAGGTGTTAGCCAACATATGTAAGGGTGTGAATATTCGTTTTACAGAAACCATGGGTAGGTTTAAGTGGGCGTTTGACCTAAAGTTTTGAGACCTAAAAACTGGGACTGTTTCGGGTAAAATACGAACGGGTTAGTTATTAAACTTAACCAAGTTAAGGACTTGTTAAGGAAGGGTAGTGGGGTAATTAGAGCTTATTAATGAGGTAAATATGTGAGAATAGGCTAGATGTCCATCATAGGTTAATGAGCCATCTTAGTGATTGGTTCGTTTATTGATTTCGTATTTTTGGTTTGTTAGCTTGTTGCTAGTGCAAGGACTTGTGAAGGAGCTATCAGGTGAGTGTTCATAGTCCCATGTTTATTTTTGTTTTTGACTTCCTGATGGGATGGAAGAGACACTGTGTTGAGTTGTTTCTAAATTGTTGATGTGAATGTTTTATGGTTGTGATGGACTTGTGTGTACACTTATGTGATTAACTGCTATGCGATTTTTGATTTGTTATAGTGGTTTGACAAGGTAGTGGCCTTGTGGTTTGCCAAGGTAGTGGCCTTCGGATAGGTACATAGGGTGATCATCTATGGTACCATGATGTTGTTTGGCAAGGTAGGATCCTTGGATTGGTTTGGTATGATTAATCATGATTGATAGTTGTTAATGCATATTTGTAACACTTTGTCCATATGTTCTTTTGTTGATGATTGTTATTCACAGCTTGTAACTGATTTAGCGTTGGAGTCTAAACCTATGACTCTCACCAACTTTTTGTTGACGTGTTTTAGTGTCTCTTTCAGGTGATACTATGGTTAAGCATGAGAACATAAGTGGCTAAGATTGGAGAAGCTTAGGATTGCATATAGAAGGAGAATCCCCGTTTCCTTCTTAGTTTTTATTTGATTGTTCTTTTAATAAGTGATACTGTGGCACACATATGTTTGTTGGTATGTTATTTGTTGTCTTGGGTAAGAAGTAGGACTGTTACTTACTTACCTAGACCCCTTGCATTTGTTGAGATATTGTCATGACCTTCGTGTCACCATTTTTATGACATTTCTTATTTCATATAGTTGTCTCTATAGACACGCCATGTTGTGATGATATCCATACGTCGCGCCCCATGTTCCACCATGGTGGGGTGTGACATAATAATATAACCTAAGTCATGTCAATTAATTAATTATAGGTCATGATTTTAATAATTAATTAATTATGTAGTCTAATTAAATGATAAATACTTAGGTTAAAACTCATGTATTAATAATAAAATTAATAACCTACGTCATGTAAATTAAATTAATCATGTTTATGTTTTTAATTAATTTAATTTAAGTCTTGTAAAAATATTAAACCTTGTAAAAATAACTCATGAACCGGACCGTGTTTTATTCTAACATGTGTGAACCGGACCCATGTTTAAACCCGTGTACCGGACCCAAATACACCACCATGCCCCGACCTAGGTCGGGGTCTCCCTTCCTTGCTGCTGTCGTGACACCACCACCACCAAACCGAGACCTTAAGGTCTCGGTGGTACGAGTTAAACCCAAGCCGAGACCCCCTTGGGGCTCGGTTTAGGCGTCGGCCAACAAACAAACACCCCTTAACACTTAATTACTTTAACCCCATGATTAAATAACATGTTCATTTCTTGTTTTAAATTTATTATTAAAAACATCCATGATTTTATGTGATTAATAAATCAAAAACATAAAAGAAAAAGGTTTAGGGTTTATACCGATCACGTGAATCAAAGAATGATGAACACACAACGATCCTTGCAAGAAATCAAACACTAAAAATCAACCGAAACACCCCTTTGGTGATGCTAAACCCGACGGCCAAAAGAACAAGGAGAAAGGAGATTTTAGGGTTTCTTGGTTTTTCTTAAATTTTGGTTATTATGAACATAACCTTTTCCTAAAATATTGTTTAGTAAAATTTTAATGGGCTAGGCCCTTTTGTCTTGTTTTAGCCGCGGGTAGGGGGCCCCACATGGGGTAACCCATACATTTTTCGTGTCTAAAATATAAGTGTATTCTCGTGTTCGTGTTTTACGTAATTTAAATAAATTATCGTTCGTGACTTAATATATTTATTCGTGATCGTAATAAATATACATACATACGTAATATTAGCTCGTGATTAATTACGTTCATGATTTCATGTTCGTATGTTCGTGATTATAATTGTTTTAGAAATAATTACCGTGTGTTACTACGTAATACTTGTGATTCTTGTTCGTGAAACGTAAACGTGCTGTAACACCCCATTTTGATAATGGAATGTCACGCGTAATTATGGCGTGTCATCAAAGCATGCAAGGTAATATTTAGTAAAACATACATGACCATAGGGTAAACCGGAATCAAACATCGGTTCCCAAACATAAGCTCAAAACATAATAAAGTAAATGAAATAATGGAAGACATAAACAAGCACAAATATATGAAGGCAAAAGGAGAAGAAGTCTATGGCAGCTTCCATCTTATGCATGTCCTCTAAAATGCTCGATTCTGTCCTTGGGTACCTGCCGTTTTGGGACATGGAAAGGAAAGTAACGGCTGAGCAAAACGCTCAGTGCACGGATATAGACATAGTATAAATGACTAAAACATAATAAAGACTTAATAGCAGCGGAAATGTATACGTCCTGGAAAACCCGGAACATGTTCATAAAACTGGTTTTATAGTTTGAAAAGCCTTATGTTTATCTTATGAAAATTGTTTAACATATTTTACCATTAGCCAATATAGGTCATGAAAATCCACCGTGCATGAATACTTGGAGGGGTGACCTCATCATGCAAATTAGAGGGGCTACCTCTAATTTAATATACTAGTTTTGGGTAGGAGGGATCAGCTCCTTGTGAAGGATGCAAGGCACACACCACATTCACATTGAGTAATCTGCTGAAAACATGTAACTAGGATGCACCCATACGCCCCACATGATAAATATAATAATATGGCCAAAAGCTGAAGGGACACCACGAGCAATCACTCTGCCGTGGGGAAGTCATAACACCAGTGCCTCTAGTGTCATGGTTATGGTACCTCCATAACTAGGTGAAACTGGTCATGCATGTATATGGCTTCAGGTATTCTAAATTAAACATAAGCAATCAAACATATAAACTTATACTATGGGAAAACAGTTGGCTGCATACGGGGAAATCCTAATAAGGAAAGAATGTCCATACTGAAAGGACGGGAATCCGTACCTTATGTCCAGTGAACGAAGAAGACGAACGAAAGAGAGTCCTACTTCAGTATCACTAATGCTACATAAATACATACGTGTATAAGTATCTGATTACTAAATACGTAACTGATTTTATGTCATGTCTTAGCTTATTTTATACGTTCATGTCATGTTTTACTGTTTTAAGCTTTATATTGTGTTTATCCTATATTCTGTCTATTCTGATTAAGTATTTCTTGTATTTCATGTATTATAATGCTTGTTGTGTAATAATAAGTAACTTTTTAAAAATAGCAGGTTTCCTAAAATAGAAAGTTTCTAAAAATAGAAAGTTACCAAAAATAGAAAGTTTCCAAAAATAGAAAGTTTCCAAAAATAGAAAGTTTCCAAAAATAGAAAGTTTCCAAAAATAGAAAGTTTCTAAGAAGTTTCCAAAAATTGAATTACTTCTTAAAATAGATAAGTTTCTAAAAATAGAAAGTTTCCATAAATAGATTAGCTGCCTTAATTAAATAAGTTTCTAAAAATAGAAAGTTTCCATAAATAGATTAGCTGCCTTAATTAAATAAGTTTCTAAAAATAGAAAGTTTCCATAAATAGATATAAGCTGGTTAAATAAGCTAATTATATAAGCTTAAGTGTTTTCTGATTATTATTATAAGTCATGTTGTTATAAAGTATAGTTTATTAATTATTACATGTAATTTAAATAAACTATAGGTTAAAAGTATTTAATTAAATATATCATGTTTTTTAATTAAATAAAGTTAAAATACTTAGGTTAAAACTTGTATTATTAATTACTAATAATATAACCTAAGTCATGTTGAGTAATTAATTATAGTCATGGTTTTTAATAATTAATTAATTATAAAGTCTAATTAAAAATATATACTTAGGTTAAAATTCATGATCTAATAATTAAATTTATAACCTAAGTCATGTTAATTAAATTAATTATGTCATGTTTTATTAATTTAATTTTTTAACATATAACTATTAAAATCATAAACCTTAACATAATCAATGAACCGGATCGTGACTAGAAACCATAAACCGGACCCGTAATCAACACCATACCCCGAACCAAGTCGGGGTTCCCCCTTGTTTGCTGCTGCTGTGGGAGCCACACCACCATACCGAGACCATGAGGTCTCGGTGGTGGGTAATAAACCAAACCGAGACCCCTTAGGGGTTCGGTTAAGCGTCGGCTAGAACAAACACCCCTAAAAACCCTTGTTTTGATTTACCCCATAATCATAGACATATTTTAATAAATGTTTTAAATTAGTTTTTAAAAACATCATGATTTTATGTGATTTATTAAATCAAAACATAAAAGAAAAAGGTTAAAAAGGTTATACCGAATGCGTGGATCAATCAAGGATGAACACACACGAATGCATGCACAAATTCCAAGATCAAAAATCAACCGAACACCCCTTTTTGATGATTATAGGTGGCGGCCAAAAAGGGAGCAAAGAAAGGAATTAGGGTTTTTCTTATTTTCTTGATTTTTGATAAATGAATATGTTTTCCTAGTTTTTCTTGTTTAGTAAAAAAACAATGGGCTTGGCCCTTTTCTTCCTAATTTCGTGGGTAGGGGCCCACATAAGGGTAACCCGTACATTTCTCGAGTCTAAATATTATAGTGTGTTCTCGTGTGTTCTCGTGTTCGTAATTTACGTGTTTTAATTAGTTATCGATCGTGACTTAATATATTTATTCGTGTTCGTAATCAATATATATACGTAATTAATATTAGCTCATGATTAATTTACATACTTGATTTCATGATCGCATGTTCGGGATTATAATTATTATTTGAATAATTATCGTGTGTTCATACGTAATAAATACTTATCGTGTTCTAACACGTACGTAATACTTAAAATTCTTATACGTGAACATAAACATACTATAAAAGGAAAGTTTTAATCTAGTACGTACGATCTTAAGGGTACTATTCCTGGTAAAAGCATGCGGGTTTTACACGTGCTATAAAAGGAAAGTTCTAATCATGTATGTACGATCGTAAGGGTACTATTCATGGTAAAAGCATGCGGGTTTTACAACTCTTCCCCCCTAAAAAGAATAATTCGTCCCCGAGTTATAAATATCGTAACTGGAAGTGAAACATACCCAAATCGAGCTGAAAGGGTATGTAAGATAAAAGGATCTGAATGTGACATGGTAGAAAGGAACGTGGAGCGTGACATGTCTTGAAGGGACATGGAACGTGACGTGTCTTGAAAGGACATGGAACGTGACGTGACTGAAAGGACGTATCTAATCGATAAAAGAAAACAGATAAGAAGTCCAGATGAACTTGTCCGTTTCCAAGTGGCTTCCCTCTTCACAAGATCTTGATACAAATGATAAATCTTGGTCCTTCTGACCTTGACTTGAAAACATGAAAAGTTCATTGTCATCAACGTAAGATAGATCCCCTGAATTTGATCGAGGGAATAAGAATTAACGTGAAAGGTAACTGGAACGTTATAATGCGAAAATAATCTAACCTAACTGATAATTAGCAACGATGTGTGAGACATATTGAAACGTAGTACGTGAAAATTTTTGAACGTGACACGTGAAAAATTTTGAACGTGATACGTGGAGATATAGTGAGTTTAGTATGAGCAAACATATCGTGATCCATGATACGTGTAACATATCGTGAACGTGATATGAGGAACGTGGAATGAACATGACATGTTAAACATATCGTGAACATGTAATACAACTGCGGTAACGCCAAACGCTAGAAGGTGAGACGTGGAATGTGACGTGCAACGTATATCTGAGGATAGAGAGTTATACTAAATTTGAGTCTGATCTCTCCACTTCTTGCAGACCTTCCCAGAACGAAGATGAACGTAAAATCGTAAGCCAAGATACGATCATGAACATGAATAATGTCATGAACGTAAGCGTAAAAGCAAGTCGTGAAATTAGAACAAGGACGTGGACGTATATAAGGAGCACAATTGCGAACCCTTGTCTGACCCGATAGCTGACGGATTACCAAGTGATCGGATGGGCCTTGGCTGGAACGTGTCCGATCAATCTGTTGGTTCTGAAATTCTTGCGGATGTAAGGATTCCGAAGACTCGATCAAACTGTTGGCAATAACCCAGATAGCATCTTGATTCTTCTGAGTTTGCGTTAATCTGGTAACCAAAATCCATGGAGATCCTGTCCCATTTCTGTTCACAATTTCTGCTAGTGGTACCACATCTTAGTTTGTTGGTGTTCTATCTTAGCCTGTTGGTATGGCAGGTACTTAGATATGAACATAACTGCATCTTTCTTCGTAGCAACTTGATACATAGAAGTTTACGAAACCATGCGTCTCCGAAATTAGACTTTTCTTAGCGTAGGATTTTCCTTGAACACCTAACGTAGTGTAGGGTTCTCACCTTTATGCATAAGTTGAGTCATGTTAAGATTAACCGTGAGAATCCATGTGATTCAGCGTGTCACTGTAATCAAACATAATTGATATTGGAAAATTTCTAAGGTGAAATTTCTCCTGTCATATAATTTGTAACATAGTGCAAATATGGTCTTCCTGCTCTTCTTAGAGAAAATCAGGTTGTCCTTGAAGAAAACACTGATGAATTTGTTTATGAGTTCCTGGAAATTGGATTTATAAAGTCCATAATGTTGTTGGAGCACTTATGAGACTAGTACAAAATCATGAATCTAGCATGACCGAGTCGTGTACGAATAGCAGTCATGGAAATGTCCTGCTCTTTCACTCGTCACTGTTGGCATCATGATCATGAATCCGATCTTGTAAAGTGCTTAACACCCTAAATGAATCCGATCTTGTCAATACGTGGAGAAGAATAACGATTATGAATGGTGATTTGTTTAAAATCGATGGTAGTCGACACATAATCTCATGTTACCGTCCTTCTCCTTGAAGGTTCTTCTGGAGTATATGGGAAGATTTTGGAATAATCCGCTGGTTATGCGTAAAAGGACTTAAGGGGTCGTGTCTTAACTGACAGCTAGAATATTTTTAGCACCAATATCTAACAACGCACGTGCTTGTAAGCATAGATAATTTGTATAGATTTTCCTGATGAAAAAAAATCAAGCTGAATGTATTCAGGAGCCTGAACATCACTGCACATAATCATGAATCGTAGCATGGTGTGCTGTTCGTAGTCCATAATTAGGATTAAATTCAACTCGCATCTGTCCGAGGTAATGCGTTCGCAGCTTGGATCTTATCTTTAGGCTGAAGGAAAACCTTCGTATACTTGAGGAATACGAATGGCGTCCTTCATGGTCATGAATATATGAAATATGGTGAAAGAAATGAATGTGTCATCGAGCAAACATGGCTGGCCTTACTGATACGTCAGTGATGTTACTGAAATTCTTGTGGCCTGATTAATACATGGCACAACAAAATGGATATACCCTTGGAGGGTACCCTTAATTTCTTAGAAATGTTCCATAATTAGACGTGAGTCATGTGTCTTGACTCATTTCTTGGGAAATGTAAGCATGACATGTGTCTTGACTGGTGTCTTGACATGTGTCTTCAAAAAGTATATGTGAGACATGTGTCTTGGCTAATGTCTTGACATGTGTCTTGAGATGTGAAACAATTAGAACTACAAAAATTAGGTTATTATGCCAAAATTGGCTGATCGGTTGGACCAATGATCCTCTGTATTTCTGATCACGTCTGCGGCCGGAGCTTCGGTTGCGATTGTTGGGATAGTTGTTGTCATAGTAGTGGTTACTATCGTCTTGTCAGTCTGTTCCATGACAGGCATTCTCATGACTGTGATTCATGTAACAATTTAGTTGAGTGGCCGGCTGGTACCGGTTTGCACTCATATGACTGAAACGACAACTGAATGACATGTGACATGTAACTAAGAATTAGGGACAATAATTGATGAAAATCGTCTGATGGTGAAGCATCTTCTCATCCAATTGCTTTGCCCTGACGCCTTTGTCTTCATCTTGTAGGATCTCCAGGTTGTGAACAGCATCCGCATCTCGTAGCATCTCCAAACATCAGCAACATCAACCTTTAGTAACATCTCCAAGTTATGAGCGGCATATCTTGTAGAATAGCAGCAAGTGAACATACGCCTGAGATGATTCAGGATCGACTAGCGAATACTCATGAAGTATTTCAAGTGAAATACACATGGATTAAGGTACGTGAAATACACATGGAATACGGTACATGGAGTACACACGGAATGCACATGAAATGATCGGTATGGGGTCGATCATTTGTCATGAATTTAAAGGGACTATAATCGGTGAAATGGTTAGAAAAACCATCATGATAACCTGGCAATGCCATTATATACCTCATTCTGGTTGCATGAAGAACTGCTAACGTGTGGTTAAACGAAATGCAACGATGTGTTTCCTGAAAGCATGATTAATGAAACCAACCATGACTATCATGAAAGCAGGATTCAATGAAATCCAACAATGTCTTTCATGAAAGCATACATAACAAAAGAGACGTAAGACGTAATCAACATGAAGACGGAATTATCATGGAGAAACATGAAACAACTTAACATGAAGGATGAAAACAACATAAAAATCTTGGAATGAAATTAATCATGAAGGAGTATAAACATAACTAGCATGAAAATGAAGTTAACCATGGTAGCATGAAAACATACTTGACATAAAAACATAATAACTTATGAGGGGACATGAAAAAAAAATTATGCCAATAAATCATGAGAAAAATTTTATGCATGAAAACAATGCATGAAAACATGATGCCGTTTATAAAAACCTTTATATGCGCGAGGGGGCGCGTATGGGTCGGTCCCAAAACAAAAGACATGGCGATGGGATGCGTATGGGTCGGTCCCAAAGTTAAAAGTTTCGATAAAAGCACATGCGACTAAATAGGGCCAGTCCTATACCAACCATTACTTAGTCATAATTCCTGCAACAATGATACATGAATACACACTAGTCACAGGTCAAGTTTTAGAGCCTACAGGTCAAAGCCTTGGGCTCTGATACCATAAATGTAACACCCCACTTTGATAAGTGGACCGTTACGCGTAATTATGGCGTGTCATTAAAGTATGCAAGGTAATATGTAGTAAACATACATGACCATAGGGAAAACCGGAATCAAACATCGGTTCCCAAACATAAGCCCAAATATAAATAAAGTAAATGAAATGAACAAAGACTACACAAGCATAAATATATGAAGGCAAAAGGAAAAGAAGTCTATGGCTGCTTCCATCCTATGCACGTCCTCCAAATGCTCGAGTCTGTCCTTGGGTACCTGCCGTTTTGGGACATGGAAAGGAAAGTAACGGCTGAGCATAACGCTCAGTGCACGGATATACAAGCATGGAATGAATAATATAAGCATGTAAAACATATAGCAGCGGAAATGTATATGTCTTGGAAAACCCGGTATAACTTCATAAAACTAGTTTTATAGTTTGAAAAGCCTTATGTTTATCTTATGAAAATTGTTTAACGTGTAAATTATTGGCCAATATAGGTCATGAAATGTCAACGTGCATGAATACTTGGAGGGGTGACCTCGTCATGCAAATTAGAGGGGTTGCCTCTAATTTAATATACTGGTTTTGGGTAGGATGGATCAGCTCCTTGTGAAGGATGCAAGGCACACACCACATTCACACTGAGTAATCTGCTGAAAACATGTAAACTAGGATGCACCCATACGCCCCACCTGATAATAATAATATGGCCAAAAGCTGAAAGGGACGCCACGAGCTATCACTCCGCCGTGGTGAAGTCATAACACTGGTGCCTCCAGTGTTATGGTTATGGTACCTCCATAACTAGGTGAAACTGGTCATGCATGTATATGGCTTTAAGTATTCTAATTAAACATAAGCAATTCAAAAACATATAAAACATATACTGGGGAAAATAGTTGGCTGCATACGGGAAATCCTAATAAGAAAGAATGTTCATACTGAAAGGACGGAGAATCCGTACCTTATGTCTAGTGAACGAAGAAGACGAACGGAAGAGAGTCCTACTTCGGTATCACTAATGCTACATAAATACATACGTGTATAAGTATCTGATTACTAAGTGCGTAACTGGTCTTAAATCATGTCTTAGCTTGTTTTATATGTACATGTCATGTTTTTACTAGTTAAAGCTTAATACTATGTTTGTCATATACTCTGTCTATTCTGATTAAGTATTACTTGTATTTCATGTATTATTATGCTTGTTGTGTAATGAGAAGTAACTTTCTAAAAATAGCAGGTTTCCTAAAACCGAAAGTTTCCAAAAATAGAAAGTTACCAAAAATAGAAAGTTTCCAAAAATAGATTCACTGCTTAAAATAGATAAGTTTCTAAAAATAGAAAGTTTCCATAAATAGATTAGCTGCCTTATAAAAATAAGTTTCTAAAAATAGAAAGTTTCCATAATTAGATATAAGCTGGATAATTAAGCTAATTATATAAGCTTAAGTGTTTACTGATTAATATTATAAGTCATGTAATTAATAGTATAGTTTATTAATTATTTCATGTGAATTAAATAGACTATAGGTTAAAGTATTTAATTAAATATAACATGATTTAATTAAATAAAGGTAAAAATAAATACTTAGGTTAAAACATGTATTATTATCTATTAATAATATAACCTAAGTCATGTCAGTTAATTAATTATAGGTCATTATTTTAATAATTAATTAATTATGTAGCCTAATTAAATGATAAATACTTAGGTTAAAACTCATGTATTAATAATAAAATTAATAACCTAAGTCATATAAATTAAATTAATCATGTTTATGTTTTTAATTAATTTAATTTAAGTCTTGTAAAAATATTAAACCTTGTAAAAATAACTCATGAACCGGACCATGTTTTATTCTAACATGTGTGAACCGGACCCGTGTTTAAACCTGTGAACCGGACCCAAATACACCACCATGCCCCGACCTAGGTCGGGGTCTCCCTTCCTTGCTTCTGCCGTAACACCACCACCACCAAACCGAGACCTTAAGGTCTCGGTGGTGCGAGTTAAACCCAAGCCGAGACCCCCTTGGGGCTTGGTTTAGGCGTCGGCCAAAAACAAACACCCCTTAACACTTAATTACTTTAACCCCATGATTAAATAACATGTTCATATCTTGTTTTTAATTTATTATTAAAAACATCCATGATTTTATGTGATTAATAAATCAAAAACATAAAAGAAAAAGGTTTAGGGTTTATACCGATCACGTGAATCAAAGAATGATGAACACACAACGATCCTTGCAATTAATCAAACACTAAATATCAACCGAAACACCCCTTTGGTGATGCTAAACCCGACGACCAAAAGAACAAGGAGAAAGAAGATTTTAGGGTTTCTTGGTTTTTCTTAAATTTTGGTTATTATGAAAATAACCTTTTCCTAAAATCTTGATTAGTAAAATTTTAATGGGCTAGGGGGCCCCAAATGGGGTAACCCGTACATTTTTCGTGTCTAAAATATAAGTGTATTCTCGTGTTCGTATTTTACGTAATTTAAATAAATTATCGTTCGTGACTTAATATATTTATTCGTGATCGTAATAAATATACATACATACGCAATATTAGCTCGTGATTAATTACGTTCATGATTTCATGTTCGTATGTTCGTGATTATAATTATTTTAGAAATAATTATCGTGTGTTACTACGTAATAAATACTTATCGTGTTATAACACGTACGTAATACTTGTGATTCTTGTTCGTGAAACGTAAACGTGCTATAAAAGGAAAGTTCTAATCATGTACGTACGATCGTAAGGGTACTATTCATGGTAAAAGCATGCCGGTTTTACAGTATATATTAGGGTTAACACTTAGTCCTCAAAGTATATTGGTGTAGATTGGTCCTAGCTAAGATTAGGGCTCGACTTTTAGCTTAGAGTCGGAAATTGGATAAGCGACGTTGGGTACGGTTTCTCCACCTTAAGGAGCATGTTGATTAGTGAAATCTCGAGTAAGGAGTACTCGAGGAGTGGAGTTAGGACGAGGAGTGAGCTTCGTTGCCGAACCACTATAAATCCTTGGTGTTTGGTTTGATCTTTCTTTTCCTTATCTCTTTACACTCATTATTCTTTATTTGCATATACTTGTGATTATTAGTTTGGTTGCACTATCCCTTGTTCATATTGTGTATAAGAAGATTTCACATAATTGCTCAAGCCTAAGTTTTTGAAAAGGATTTTTGAAAACCCCTTTTAACAAGTAAAGTTTAAGAAACTATTCAACCCCCCCCCCCCCCTTCTAGTGTCTAAAATTGGTATCAGAGCGCTGTTGCTTAAGCATTTTTAAAATATATTGTATTTTAAAACTTGAATCGATCTAGGATTCCAACAAGTACCTAGAAGGGCAATCTATGCAAATACCACCTCTTTTTCAAACCGGTAGTTTTATTTATTTGAAAAATAGATTTGAGACTTATGTGAAATCAAAAGATTTAGATCTTTGGCATGTTATTATCAATGGTGACTTTTTTCCATATCAATATAATGAAGTTTTCAAAAAGAAAGAGTTAGTAACTTTTGAAAATTCTAACGATGACTCTAAAAAGAAACTTGCTAAAAATAATGAGGCTAAAATGGTGATTTACAATGCTTTACCTAAGGAAGAGTATGAAAGGATTTTCATGTGTAAAACCGCTAAAGATATTTGGAATACTCTTTTAGTAACCCACCAAGGTAATAGCCAAGCCAAAGAAAGTAAAATCGATCTTCTTGTTCAACGATATGAACAATTTGTCATCTTAGAAGATGAAACTATTGATAGTGCTTTTGCTAGATTTAATACCATTATTACTAGTTTAAGATCTCTTGAAGAAGGTTTTTCTAGCAAGAACAATGTTAGGAAGTTTCTTAGGGCATTGCATCCAAGGTGGAGAGCTAAAGTCACAGCTATTGAAGAATCAAAGGATCTCACTACGTTATCACTTGATGAACTTATTGGCAACTTAAAAGTTCATGAAATGATAATTTTGAAGGACACCGAAATGGTGAAAACCAAGAGTGAAAGAAAGTCTATAACACTTAAAGCCAAGAAGGTGCAAAGTGTAATGATAGCTCTTCCTCGGAAAGTGATGATGAAAAATATGCTATGGCGGTTAGAGACTTCAAGAAGTTCTTCAAAAGGCAAGGTCAACATGTTAGACAACCTAACAACGACAATAAGGCAATTTCCAAAAACCAATTTGTCAATAATGAAAATAGTGATAGGAAATGTTTTAGATGCAGTGATCCAAACCACTTCATCGGTGATTGTCCCAAGCCATCTCACGACAAGAATCACACGGCCTTCGTTGGTGGTTCATGGAGCGATAAGGTGAAGATTGTGACGACAATGCTAAGGACGAGAAATGTCTCATGGCTCATTCTTCTAAAGAGGTACATTCCAAAGCCGAATATTATAGCAATGATAGTTCATCACTAGATAACTTTGAATTTGAAGGTCAATATAACAACCTATGGAAAATAATTTCAAAATTCATTGAAAAGAACAAAGTGCTAAAATCAACTAGGACCAAGATTGAAAATAAAATTAATGAGCTCAAAGATAATTTAGCTAAGCTTGAAAAAATATGGAATTTGATTTAGGTTGTTTAAATTGTGAAGACCTTAAACAAGAGAAAGAAGATCTCAAGAATACTTCCATTAAATTGGAAAAGTTTGTAAAAGGTACTAGTGCTCTTGATGACATGTTAAATAAGCAAATTCACACTAAAGAAAGACTAGGCTTAGGTTTTAACACAAATTAAGCATCCATTAGTAAACCTAAATAAGTTAGTTTTTCAGAAAAACGACCCTCTATCCACGGATCCCAAATCTATGGTGTGGTTCCTTATAATTATGGAACCACATGGCCTGATAAGGAACCGCGGACAGAAGGACGGATTCTTGAAAATTCTCAACTTTCTAAAAATCCCATTTTTGGTAAAAAGCCAAAACATCTTGTAGTAAACAATGTTGAATTACCTATAATTGATAAAAAAAAGAACTTGATAAATCATACAAGCCTTTAAGTAAACCTCTAATGGGAATGAGAAGTTTTTCAAGACAATCATCTACTCCTCCAAAAGAACATAATGATTCAAGGCCTAGAAGTAGAACACCAACACCCATAAGAGATGATCACTCGAAGTCAAGACCTAGAAATAGAACACCAACAGCTCAAAGAAATGATCACTCTAATTCAAGACCTAGAAGTAAAACTTCAACACCAAGAAACAACAATAACTTTAGGTCAAGATCAAACACTCCTAAGAGAAACAATGGACATAAAAATAATCATATGAATTGTTACAATAATTGTAACAATTGTCAACAAGTTTTTTCTCCATGGGGCATGTGTCCTCCATTCATGCATCCCAATCAAATGCAAGGGATGTGTGGAACTAACAACTTTGGACCCATGAGATATTGAGGTCCAAATGTTTGATCTTGTGGATTAAGGATAGTGGTTTTTCTAAACACATGACGGGTAATCGAAGTTTGTTCTCTATCTACAAAGCATATAATGGAGGTAACGTCACTTTCGTTAGTAAGCTACGTGGTAACATCATTGGCAAAGGTACGGTTTCTCTTGACTCCATGACCATCAAAAATGTGGAACACGTAGATAGTCTAGGGTTTAATCTTCTAAGTATAGGTCAAATTTGTGACAATAAGTGTAAGGTCATCTTTTTAGAAAATGATAGTGAAATCGTAAAAGATGGAAAGATCATTGGAAAAGGTGTTAGAAAGAACGGGCTTTACGTCATGAAGGTCAATAGGAAGTCAAAGGACAACTTATGTATAGCGACTTTAGATGATAGTTCTACTCTTTGGCATAGGAGATTAGGTCACGCTAATATGCGTTTAATTCAATCTTTAGTCTCTAAGGACTTGGTAAGACATCTCCCCAAGATTAAGTTTGATAGTCACTTTTGTGATGCTTGCAAAGTAGGGAAGCAAGTTCTCTCAAGTCACAAGGCCAAGAATTTGGTATTGACCTCTCAATGCCTAGAGCTCCTAAATATGGATATCTTTGGACCTTCCGCCATACGGAGTTATGGAGGTAACTTTTATACCCTAGTTATAGTTGATGACTATTTTAGATTCACTTGGACTAGATTTTTGGCTTCTAAGAATGAAGCTTTCGATCATTTCGAAACCACTGGTCGAAGGATCCAAAATAAACTAGGATGTTCAATTGTCTCTATTAGGACAGGTCATGGTAGGAATTTTGATAACGAAGTGCAATTTGGTGCCTTTTGTGAAGCTCATGATATTACCCATAACTTTTCGGCTCCTCGCAGTCCACAATCAAATGGGGTAGTTGAAAGGAAGAATAGGACTATCCAAGAGATTAGTAGGACAATGTTAAACGAGCAATCTTTGCCTCAAAAATTTTGGTGCAATGTCGTGGACACATCTACCTATATTCTCAACCGAATTCTTATTCGACATTTTCAAGAAATAACCCCTTATGAGATTCTTAAAGGTAAGAAGCCCTCATTAGAATACTTTAAGGTGTTTCGAAGCAAGTGCTTCATTCTCAACACCAAATACTACCTTACTAAGTTTGACCCAAAGTCGTACGAAGGTATCTTTATAGGTTATTCTCAAACTAGTAAAGCCTACATAGTCCTCAATAGAACCTCGGGTGTAATCGAAGAATCACTCAACGTGACATTTGATGAAACCCCTCCTTCATCTAAGACACCACCTTTGGTAGATGATGACTTAGATGAAGTAGACATAGTTAAAGCCAAAGAGGTTAGAAAATTAAGTGTTGAAGACCTTAATGTTGAAAAGGGAGTAAACAGTATGGAGTCTAAGGATCATGCTCTCGATAACGTCATAGGCGACTTAAATCAAAGGACCCTAAGATCTCAAGTCCAAGATCAAAGTAACTTCTTTTGTTTTGTCTCAATGATCGAACCAAAAAATTTTAAAGAAGCTTTGACGGATGAGAGTTGGGTCATCGCCATGCAAGAAGAATTAACTCAATTCATTGTTAATGACGTTTGGGAACTTGTTCCTCCACCTAGAAGTATTACCATTATAGGAACCAAGTGGGTATATAGGAATAAGTTAGATTAGAACGGGGTTGTGTCTTGTAACAAGGCTAGACTTGTAGCTCAAGGCTATAATCAACAAGAAAGGATTGATTATGATAAGACATATGCACCGGTAGCAAGGTTAGAGTCCATTAGGATCCTTTTAGCTTACGCTTGTGCATTAGGTTTTAAGCTTCAACAAATGGATGTAAAGAGTGCGTTTCTTAATGGTTTGATCAATGAGAAGGTATATGTGGCTCAACCTCCCGGCTTCATTGATTTTGAGAAACCGGATCATGTTTACAAGCTTAAGAAAGCTCTTTATGGTCTTAAACAAGCACCCAAAGCTTGGTATGATAGAATTAAAGTGTTTCTTGTAAAACATGATTATACCATAAGGATGATAGACAATACACTCTTTACAAAGAAGAAAGGTTCTCACCTCATAGTCGTATAAATATATGTTGATGACATTATATTTGGTTCAACTTGTCAAAGTTTGTGTGATGACTTTGCCAAAATCATGTAATACGTCTGAAAAAACTTATCCTTTTACCACTTAATTAAAATAATAACCAAGCCAAAACGTGTATTTTATGTCGTAAATGTCGGAGTTATGCGTTGTTTGTGTTTTTGTTGTGATTCAGGACCAAGATATGAAAAGGGAAGAAAACACGGGCTTTCACGGGCTTTTATCGAAGAAAAAGACAAAAGACGAAGTCAAAAGATCAAGAGTGCAAAAAGAACGGAAGTCCAAGGCCTATTCTGAAGATTTATCGAAGAAAAGTCTAAAGACGTAACTCTTAATAAAGCCGAAGAACTCAAGTCTAATAAATGAAGACATTATAAGACGAGTTCAAATAATCCCGAGACAAAGTCGAAAAAGTCGAAGAATTTAGAAGACGAAAAGACGAGAAAGAAAGAAAGAAGGAAGCTTCCAACACATGCTTACCTCCCTAATCACTATAAATACCCTCCTAATATCACATTAGGAGGTGTTGACTATTTGACACATAGTTCTTCCACTTTTAATTTCTTGCACTTTACTTAATTGTCATTTATATACTTGTCTTGCACCTTTAATTTCTTTCCTTTAATTCAAGTAAGTCTTTTAAATTTTGTTATTAAATCTTTTCTTTTAATCAAGTTCTTATTTTTAATCTCTCATTCTACCTTTCTTATTTTGCTTAATCTTTATCTTTATGTGATTATTGTTATGCTTATTTGATTAAGTGTTATGTTTTTATGCTTTTGATTGTCTTGGATTATTGATTTTTATAGCTTATTTTTGTTTATCTTAAATTTACTTAAGTTTTATAAAAGTTATTTTTGTTAAAAAGTAGTTTTTAATTATCCTATCATTTAATGTTTTTAAAAGTTTTTAAATTTTAGCTTATTAGCTTTTTCTTATACGTGTTTTAGTTAAATTTTTAGTCGTGTGCTTATTTGGTTAATAGCTTATTAGATCTTGCTTATTACGTTTTCCTTTTACTGTATTCCGATCATACCAATCGAAAAAGGGCTTTACATTCCGATCAGTGGATCGGAAAAGGGTTTTGATCATTCTGACAAGGATTCCGATTTGACATTCCGATAGGTGTTGGCTTCTCACATTCTGACAAGGGGTTTTGTTTGGTATTCCGATTAGGAGTTTGTGACCAGGATTCCGATCCTGATTCCGATCAACATTCCGATTAGGGGTGTTTGTTTGGTTATTCCGACTGCTTTGGTTTTCAAGTATTCCGATCTGGGATTCCGACCACATTCCGATTGGAGAGGTAAGAGTGCATTCCGATCGGATTCCGACCAGGATTTCGATTAGGTGTATTCCGACGGTAGGTTTGGTTTTTGATATTTTGTCTTGTTTAATTTTTAAGTGTTTTTAATTTTTAGTTTAATTTTTTAAAAGCTTATTTTTCCTGCCATTTTTTTAGTGCTATTTTAATTGTTTTTCTTTATTTTAAATTTCAAGTTTACATTTTTTATTACATTGTCAATTTTACTTTTCGGCGAGCTTTAATTTTTGTCATTAAATTTATTTAGTTTTAAAAGCTTTAATATTGCACCATTTACGTTTTAATTAGTTTTAGTTTTAATTACCCGTCATTTACTTTAACGTTTTGCAATTTAATATACTACAACGATCAAACTATTTGTTTTCCACCAAAAGACGACTGAGTCACACGATAACCAAATATCAATTCGAAGAGACTGGAACAACGATATTTTTATACTTGGCAAAAACCTTGTATTAAAAGGCGCCGCTGCCGGCTCTTTTCGTAAAGATTAACGGTTTTTTGTGAGAGACGCGTTGAATTTTGCGACCCGTTCACTCGTGAACGTTATTTTTCTTGCTCAAAAATTTTCAAAAATCCATAAAAATTAAAAATTTTCAAAAATACAAAAACAATTAAAAACTTATAAAAAGCATTTCTTTTTCAAAGTTTTGCACCAAAAAGATTTTATTTTTATTTTTACAAGTACATATATATTCTCTATTTCTTTGGTATCTTTTTCTTTTGTTTTTGCAGGTGTATGCGTACTAGATCTTCGACTTATTCTGAGCCCGAGACTCGTGAAGATTTAGATATGGCTGGTGTGCACAACAACAATAACCCATCGCACCTCAACAATAATAACAACAACAATGTTCTTCCACCACCCGATCTTCGAACGATGGCGGAGCTTTGTCAACCTACGATGAATGGACGATGAGGACCAATTGAGCCGATGCAAATCACGGCTCCAGAGTTTTCGTTGAAGCATCACATGATCCAACAAATTCAAAACACTTGTCCATTTCGCGGATTACCGGATGATGATGCCAACAAACACCTCGACAAGTTCATTACCGTTACCCAAAGCATGAAGTTGCCCGGTGTTACTATGGATTTCCTTCGCCTTCACCTATTTCCACACACCTTATCCCACCATGCCGAAAAATGGTTTGATCGTCTTTCAAAGAATTCAATTCATACTTGGGACGAGATGACTCAACGATTTTTGTCGCTACTTTCCACCATCCATGGTCACGAGCCTTCAGAATCAAATTAGTGGATTTACACAAGAACCTGATGAATCACTTTTTGATGCTTGGAAACGATATAATATTTTGATCGATCGATGTCCAAACCACAACATGCTCCCCGTCACCTTAATTGATACTTTCTACAACGGTTTAACTTTTCGTGATCGTGATACGATTAATGCAGCCGCCGGCGGCACATTTATGAAAAGAAGACCCGAGGAGTGTAGAGAGCTTATAGAGAACATGACTACTCATCACAAAAATTGGGATTCATCCGCATCTTCAAGATCAAACCCGAGATTCAATGTGTCTTCTACTTCTTCAAACCCTGATATCACCGAATTGACCCGCGCAATGGTCGAAATGAGCAAGAATATGCAACTTTTGGCTACAAATCAACAACAACAAGTTAAAGCTGTAGCACTTTCTTGTGAGACTTGCGGCGGTCCTCATTCATACACTGATTTTCCTTCTACTCATGACAATCCGGAAAACGTGTATGCGGCTTATGGTAACTCTTCAACGGAAAACTACCAAGCCCGACCTCAAGGTGATCGTAACTTCCTAAGTTACCGTTCTAACAACTTTCTGTCACCCGGTTTTTCTCCTCAAAACCACAACCCCTACAACTACAATAGAAGCAACCGAAACCCACCTCGAGCTTCTAATCCTTATCACCCACCAGCTCAACAAGCCCCACCCATTAATCAAGATGTTGAAGCTTTCATGAGGACCCAAGGAGAACAAATTAAGAATCTGCAAAGCCAAATCATCAATTTGAAAGAAGATATCACTAAGCAAGGTAATGATATTAGATCCGAGCTTCGACATGATATACAAACCTCTTTTAGCACTCAAACAAATGATTTGAAGAATATGATGGCTAGTTTCTTACCAACTACTCAACCCTCTACTTCGGGCTCTCTACCTTCAAATACAGTCACCAACCCAAGAGCGAATGTGAGTGCTATTACTATACGCAGTGGAGCTACCTTAGTAGGACCATCTACCCCTCCCCCAGTTATTCCATCTACACCTCCTCCACCACCATTTATCCCTCCTACTCCCACGCCTAGTAGTAGTTCTCCATTACCGTCTCCACCTCTTAATGACGAAGTACCCAAGAAACACCCTTCACTAACCCCACCTTCCACCTATAAACCAAACATCCCATATCCTTCTCGCTTAGACAAATGCAAATTGCTCACCAAGGATGACATTCAAGTGTCGAACTATTTGAAGAAGATTTCGGAAATAACCATCACCTTTAGCCTTGTTGAAGCTCTTGCCCAAATGCCTAAATTTGTTAAGATGTTTAAGGAATTGCTTAATAAGAAGGAGAAGATGTCCGAGTTTGTTAATACTCGATTGAATGAAAATTGTTATGCCGTCCTTCTTAAAGAACTTCCTATTAAAACTTGGAGATCCCTGTCGTTTTGTGCTACCATGTAGTTTTAACCAAACCGAAGAATTTACTGCCTTAGCCGATCTTGGGGAAAGTATTAATTTGATGCCTTTAAGTGTTTGGAAAAGGTTATCATTACCCGATCTTACACCAACAAAGATGACTCTTGAGCTTGCAAATCGCACTCTCGCTTACCCCGTTGGTATTACCGAAGATGTGTTCATTAAAGTTGGCACCTTCACTTTTCCGGTCGACTTTGTTGTTGTTGATTATGAAATGGACCCTCGTATTCCGTTAATACTTGGTCGGCTATTCTTGAGAACCGGAAAAGCCTTAGTCGATGTTGCCGAAGGTGAGTTAATCTTAAGAGTCGGGAATGATGCACAAGTGTTTAAAATGGGGAAGATCACAAGCAAATCAAATGGAAGAGAATCAACGAATATGATTAATGTGCTTGATGAATTTGTCGTCTACAACAATCCTCTATTCGATTCTTGCTATGATAATCCACTCTTCCAAGATGATGTGGATGATTTTCTCTCCAATTTAGATCCTCCACAAATATATGAGTCTCCACCGATCTATGATGACTACGATGATGATTTGAGTTCTGATATGGATGATTCTGATGATTTTACTTCTGAGTATCTAGACATGCCCACTTATGATGATTTTGATGAGGCTGATACTCTCCCGAGTGATTCTTCTTATGATGACCTTACTCCTACTTTTGATGAAGATCCTCCACCAACAATGTTTGATCCTACTATGGATGACTACTCATTTGAGGAAGACTTTGCTACTTTTCTCAACACTTACTTCCCAAATGAGAGTGATGCTCCTCCTTTGGACTTTGATTTTGGTCTTTATCCTCCTTCGGATATGAAGAAACCCGTCTCAAAGGAGAAGAAGCCGGAAGACACCAATATCCGCAACACTTATGTCTTGACACCTCTCTATCCACCTTCTGAGGATGAGATTGTGAAATTTATGAGCGGATCATCTTCAAGGTCTACTGAGCCTGAGTCTTATTTTCCCCTAAAGGAAAAGGTATTCGACCCTGGTATTGAACTTTTCAAGCCATCTCAGTATCCATCTGATGAAATAAAAGGAAAGATTTTTGGAACTTATGAAGATATGCTTGCACCTCATCACCCTTGCTACCACCGTGCTCAATAACTGCTTAAGGGAACCTTGCCTACTCTTCTTTGGCTTGCCTTGTTTGCCTTAAGCTTGTGCTATTTGATGGATGAAAACCATGTATTTGATCCCGGTGGATGTGTTTCAAGCTTCTTCCTATGCTAATCAAGGTCGAGTCAGGCTCACGAATCGGTTAACAAAAACAAGCGCTTCTCGGGAGGCAACCCGCATATATATCCTTTTTCTTTGTTTTTATAATAAGTGTAGGGGGAGACCCTAGTATGTGTTTGTTGTTTCTTTCTTATCATGTGCAGGGATTCGAGCTTTCAACGATCCATTCTTGATGACTTTTGACGAACCGTGATCCCGTGTACCCGTCTTCCCGGTTCTATCCTAAACTCTTTTGATTCTCTATTTTATATTCTTCAATATTAAAATAGGAATCACTTTAGTTGTCCTTTCCTTAGCAAGATTTAAACAACGTGCACAATGTCCTAAGTGTAGGGGAGTTTACTCCCACATGCTTAAACATTGAGGACAATGTTTATATTAAGTGTAGGGGGATTTCTATCGAAGTTAAGTGGGCTTTTCCTTGTATCTGTCCTCATTTTAACCGGAAAATTGATTTTTCGACATTTTTCAAAATTTTTGATCTATTTTGGCCTAGTAGTTTAGTTGTATTTACCTTTGTTATAGTTATTTTCTTTCTTTGCTAGAATAAATTTTAATAAAGTGGTTTTAATTTTTAAACGTTGTGAATCTTTTGACTCAACCCGAGTTTACTTATCTAAGTTTAATCTAGCTAGTATCCTTAACGTGTTTAAGTCAAGTTTTGCTAGGCTTTTATTTAGGGAACTTTAAAACGCGAAAGTCTTAACTCTTACGAGTTAAGAACAAGAACTTTTCGCAAGTTCCTATAATTGATCCTAGAAAGTCATTTATAAAAAAAAAACCCTAAATAACATCTATGGCGGCAGAAAATTCTTTCTTGTCGGCAAGATTGTTTTCTCGTTTGTTATTTGTTTAAATTGGTCTACCTGTTTTTTCTTAGGGATTTTAGGGGTTTGTTTTACTTTAATTAGTTCTTGTCTTCTATCGTCGGCTGTTTTTAATCGTTGCAAATCATTCGTCGGCTGACATTAACTTTCGTGGGCAATTAATTGAGTCACAATTTGACCTTTGAATCTGTGCAATTAATTGCTTTTGGTGTCGGCTGACCTTTAGCTTTTGGTGTCGGCTGACCTTTGATGTGCTATTAATTGAGTCACAATTTGACCTTATACCCTCGTTTAATTCTGTCGTTTGTCTTTTCCTTCAGTTTAATTTGGCGGCTGACCTTATACCCAAATAGTCATCAATCTCATTTAATTGTTGATTATTATTATTCTTGGCGGCTGACCCTTAGTTCTTGATCATTAATTGTTCTTGGCGGCTGACCATTTGTCGTTTTGTTTAATTCTGGTTTACGATCATTATAAAAAAAAAAAAAGTTACTGTTTGTTTAGGGGTTTTTTTTCGTGGTTAGGGTTGTGTTTGATTGAACATGGATTCGAGCAAAGAAAGTGATAAGCCATTGTTTACAGGTTGGATGGATGTGGTTAAGGTGTCTACTCTTGAGGTTTTAGTAACGCTAGAGGAGATATCTAATTTGTTTTCTATTCCTTTGAATACTGTGCGTGACATTGAAGTGTTTGCAAATGGTGTGAAGGCAAACAAATTTCCTAAATGGTCTACTTTACCAAAGGAGACCACTATGCTTTATTATAAAGCTTTGTGTGAACGCCATAAGAATTTAACTAGCAGCACTTCTTCACTCAGTCCAGGTGGTTCGAGTGTGCACTCTGCACAAATGGCTAAGGAAACAGACCTTGAAGCTAAGGCTGCTACCATAAATGGTATGCAATTGTGTAATCTACAGGCGGTTTTGAAATTATTTGGTGTAACGATTCGCACGTTTGCTGACGCGAGTGAATTTATGCATGAATTAAGTATGAAGAAGCATCCGTTGTGGGAATTGATCTCACCTGATCGTGCTAAAGAAATTCTGATGTTACTTTGCAGATTTGAAGGTGATATGGTTACGTCTACTAATGGAGGTATTAATGCAGTCTCTTCTTCGTTTAATTCTGAAAATGTCTATGAAGGGGTTAATATCTCTATTCCTAGGAAGGTTGTTGAAACAGTAAATGCTCGCTACCATAACACTTTATATGGTTACTTTCTTGGTAAAAGGATTGCATTCCCTGTGGTTGAGTATTTTGCCAAGAATAACTGGGCAAAACATGGTCTTAAGCGTATCATGATGAATGAGAAAGGTTTTTTCTTTTTTCAATTTGGATCTAGTGAGGGTCTTAATGCGGTTCTGGAAGGTGGTCCGTGGATGGTTCGTAATTCACCAATTTTTCTTAAGAAATGGACTATGAAAACGAATCTTCTAAAGGAGGAACTAACTCGTATTCTGGTATGGGTTAAGTTTCATGATGTCCCGCTTCAGGTATTTGAAGAGGAAGGTATTAGTTTAATTGCTTCGTTTCTTGGTAAGCTTATTATGATGGATAATTATACTGATAATATGTGCAAAGAGTCTTGGGGTCGTTGTAGTTTTGCTCGTTGTCTTATTGAGATGAATGCTGATTCGGAGTTTATAGATAACATTACTATTGGTGTCCCTGATCTTGAAGGCTCTGGTTGTACTAAGGAGTTAATTCGAGTTGAATACGAATGGAAACCGCCTAGATGTCATACTTGTAATATTTTTGGTCATTCCGGTGATTCTTGTCCGAAAAATGTTAAACCTATAACGGTTGAAAAAGTGACAACTCATGTTGATAAAGATGGGTTCCAACAAGTGCAAAGCAAGAGGAAGAAGTACAAAGGTAATTTAGGGGATCAAGTTCCGAGAGGTGTTCCATTGAGCAAGGGTTTCCAAGCAGGTAAGACGGTTGTTTTTCGGCCAAAAACTCACTTGGATACTATAAGTACGAGTGCTGATAATAGTAGTAAGTTGCATACTAAATCTGGTCAGTTGCAGCAGTCCAGCAATCTTAATGATCCGAACAAGGCTAAAGCTCAAATGAGCAGTGTTTCTACATCAAATAAATATTCATCTTTGTCCATACCTGGTATTGACGAAGGGGCTCAAGTAAGCGAGGAAGATAATGAGGAGGAGGAGGGAGTCGAGGTCGTCTTTGATGAATCGGTGAATCTTCTCAATACTCATATTGGGGCAAGCACTCCTACTGGCTGATCCCATGTTGATATTTTATTATTTTCCTTGTAACTTTATGTTATCGTCTTGGTTTTTGTCTAGTTTATATATTTCCAGCATTCTAGGCTAGTTAATGTTTATGGCCTGTCGTAAACATTTTGTTTAACAAGCTGCCTGTAGCTTGCGGTTAATGTGGTATTTCAGCCACATTCCTTGTACTTCAACGCTTTTTTTGGTTCTATTTACCGGGGTCATTGCTACCCTTTTACCAAAAAAAAAAAGTCATTTATCAAGGGAACTTTAAAATGCGAATTCTAAACTTGAAAAAGTCAAAGAGTTTGCAAGATCCTATAGATGACTTGAAAACCCAAAACTTTGATTGAATTGGCTAAGCATCCACGAGTCTCATTCTTTGAGATTTTAAAGTGTGGAGAACGAGAGATGATAGAGTCAATTATAAGTTTGGTATTCTTTCATGAATTTATGTGAGTTGATTATAAGATTTTTCTCCCATCGCTTGCTAATAAATTTAATTGCAATAAATAAGGTTGTACGATTTGAAAAGTTACTTAGCTTCTAGCATAAGATCATTTAAAAGTTGCTTGGTATTAATTAAAGTTCATAGCCAAGGCATAACTTATTGAAGCGGGATGCGGAGATTGGCGAGTCCGAAAAGGCCCTAACAAGACATGAGGGCTACATTTTGTTGCTAAAGATCCAAAGTGATGTGAAGAATCATTTATCAAAAATCAATATGAAGGATCGAGACGCACGACGAAAAGCAAATACTCCCGTAAAGATCATGGAGAAGTCTATCCAAAAAGGCCCTAACAAGGTATGAGGATAAATAGATCCAAGTCCTAAAAGGAGGCGGATCGTTGTATATCAAAATACCAAATAAAGATTGGAGAAAAATGAAGAAGTCGCGGTCCAAGTATGAAGAATCTCTCAAAAAGTTCAAGTGAAGAAATTCATATTATGAAGAGAAGACCATTATTTCATGAACGTCTCTCAAGATTTGAAGTATGAAGTCACTGCCAAATATCGGTCCGAGAAAGGTCTCAAATCGTGAAGCGAGTTATGCCAAGATATGAACTTTATGAGGTCCCGAGAAGCGGTTTTAAAAGATTTTGTCCTTTAGCTAACTATTGATTAAATCGTCCTACTTTATTTTCAGCCTAAATAACTATCGAAATAAGTCGACAATGCATCTTCGTGATCATTCAAGACAACAATAAAATATAAGAGATACACCTAGGAATAAGGGAGTCTAAGTGAATAATTGGCCCACATGAGTTTGTGTTAGTTTGCTAACTTATAATAACAATGATCTCGTTTTTAAGCTTGGTATGGGGAACGCGAAACTTGAGGATGATAATCATTCATGACATTCCAAAACCCTAAGGTAAGTTTTTGATCTTTTTACTTGTTTTCTTCCTTTAAATATTTTATTTCTTTAATAAAGGCTAATGTGGATTGATTGTGATGAAAAATGTAAAGCTTGCTTTGTAATTAATGCATTGCATGAGGACATTGCAATGGTCAAGTGTAGGGGATATAATAAGTGTGAAAACACTTATCCTTTTACCACTTAATTATAATAATAACCAAGCCAAAACGTGTATTTTATGTCGTAAATGTCGGAATTATGCGTGGTTTGTGTTTTTGTTGTGATTTAGGACCAAAATATGAAAAGGGAAGAAAACACGGGCTTTCACGGGCTTTTATCGAAGAAAAGGACAAAAGATGAAGTTAAAAGATCAAGAGTGCAAAAAGAACGGAAGTCCAAGGCCTATTCTGAAGATTTGTCAAAGAAAAGTCTAAAGACGGAAGTTTTGATAAAGCCGAAGAACTCAAGTCTAATAAATGAAGACATTATAAGACGAGTTCAAATAATCCCGAGACAAAGTCGAAAAAGTCGAATAATTTAGAAGATGAAAAGACGGGAAAGAAAGAAAGAAGGAAGCTTCCAACACATGCTTACCTCCCTAATCACTATAAATACCCTCCTAATATCACATTAGGAGGTGTTGACTATTTGACACATAGTTCTTCCACTTTTAATTTCTTGCACTTTACTTAATTGTCATTTTAATTACTTGTCTTGCACCTTTAATTTCTTGCCTTTAATTCAAGCAAGTCTTTTAAATTTTGTTATTGAATCTTTTCTTTTAATCAAGTTCTTATTTTTAAACTCTCATTCTACCTTTTTTATTTTGCTTAATCTTTATGTTTATGTGCTTATTGTTATGCTTATTTGATTAAGTGTTATGTTTTTATGCTTTTGATTGTCTTGGATTATTGATATTTATAGCTTATTTGTGTTTATCTTAAATTTACTTAAGTTTTATAAAAGTTATTTTTGTTAAAAAGTCGTTTTTAATTATTCTATCATTTAATGTTTTTAAAAGTTTTTAAATTTTAGCTTATTAGCTTTTTCTTATACGTGTTTTAGTTAAATTTTTAGTCGTGTGCTTATTTGGTTAATAGCTTATTAGATCTTGCTTATTACGTTTTCCTATTACTGTATTCCAATCATACCAATCGGAAAAGGGCTTTACATTCCGATCAGTGGATCGGAAAAGGGTTTTGATCATTCCGACAAGGATTCCGATTTGACATTCCAATAGGTGTTGGCTTCTCACATTCCGACAAGGGGTTTTGTTTGGTATTTCGATTAGGAGTT
Organism: Glebionis coronaria; assembly: GCA_025667525.1. Classification (NCBI taxonomy): domain Eukaryota; kingdom Viridiplantae; phylum Streptophyta; class Magnoliopsida; order Asterales; family Asteraceae; genus Glebionis; species Glebionis coronaria. The sequence continues at coordinate 591,050 of JANFOE010000551.1, forward strand.
TGTGACCAGGATTCCAATCCTGATTCCGATCTGGGATTCCGATCAACATTCCGATTAGGGGTGTTTGTTTGGTTATTCCGACAGCTTTGGTTTTCAAGTATTCCGATCTGGGATTCCGACCACATTCCTATTGGAGAGGTAAGAGTGCATTCCAATCGGATTCCGACCAGGATTCCGATTAGGTGTATTCCGACGGTAGGTTTGGTTTTTGATATTTTGTCTTGTTTAATTTTTAAGTGTTTTTCTAGTAATTTTTAGTTTAATTTTTTAAAAGCTTATTTTTCATGCCATTTTTCTTTAGTGCTATTTTAATTGTTTTTCTTTATTTTAAATTTCAAGTTTACATTTTTATTACATTGTCAAATTTACTTTTCGTCGAGCTTTAATTTTTGTCATTAAATTTATTTACTTTTAAAAGCTTTAATATTGCACGATTTACATTTTAAGTAGTTTTAGTTTTAATTACCCGTCATTTACTTTAACGTTTTGCAATTTAATATACTACAACGACCAAACTATTTGTTTTCCACCAAAAGACGACTGAGTCACACGATAACCAAATATCAATTCGAAGAGACTGGTACAACGATATTTTTAACTGAGTAAAAACCTTGTATTATCATGCATGACGAGTTTGAAATGAGCATGATGGGAGAACTTAACTTCTTTTTAGGACTCCAAATTAAACAAATGGACTATGGTATTTTCTTTATTCAATATAAGTATGTTAAAGAAATGCTAAAGAAATTTGGATTAGAGGACTCTAGACCAATGAAGACCCCTATGGCCTCGGATACTAAACTTACCGTAGATGATGACTGTGAGTCGTTAGACAACACCAAATATAGAGGTATGATTGGTAGTTTGTTGTACCTAACGGCAAATCGACCATATATCATGTTTAGTGTTTGCCTTTGTGCTCGCTTCCAAGAGGCTCCAAACCTCTCACCTTGAAGCGGTTAAGCGTATCTTCCGATATATCAAAGGCACTATACATTTAGGGTTATGGTATCCTAAAGAGACCGGCGTAGAAACCATAGTATACGCGGACTCAGATAATACGGGAGACTATGTGGACTATAAAATCACTAGTGGAGTTTTTACCTTCATGGGTTGTTGTTTAATTTCTTGGTTCTCCAAGAAACAAACCGCTCTTTCTATATCCACCACGGATGCCGAATATGTAAGTGCCGGTAAATCTTGTCAACAAGCCCTATGGATGACGCAAGAGCTTGTTGATTACGGGATTTAACTTAATGATGTTCCCATCATGTGTGATAATAAGGGTGCAATAGACATTAGCAAAAATCCCGCGCAACACTCACGAACCAAGCACATAGAGATTCACCACCATATCCTTAGGGATAATGTTCAAAAGGGGAACATTTCGATTGAGAATGTGCCCTCGGTAGAAAAATTAGCTGACATCTTCACTAAGCCACTTATCAGGGAACCTCTAACTTACTTGCGTCTAGGTCTAGGTTTAATGAAACATATTCCTTAATTGCACCTTACATTAATCGAGTCTCTCTTATTTTAATCTTTTCATTTTCTTTGAGTCTTTGAATCTCTTAAACTCTTTTTGAAAAATTCCTCTTCTCTTTTTCAAAGCTCTCAAAGTTCTTTCAAAAATGGTCGAGAAATGTTTTTGCATTGTTAATTCAATCTAAAAACGTTTTTCATAGCTTTTTGCTATTGACATCGAGCATACATAATGCGTATGTATGGGTCTCTCAAACATAGCAAGAATGATAATGAAATATGGAGGATCATTGTGTCATGATCATGTGTCTAGATTAACACACCTCCAACATTGATTTTATTTCAAATTCATGATCCTTGGTCAAAGTATTGATTGGTGTGTTCTTATGTGTTTTATATGTCTTTTGTTGCTTTTTAGCATGTCCCTATGATTAGTTAGACTAGAAAATTAGAGTTTGATGAATTGGAAAATTCTCCTTATCCCCCAAATCACACCCTCTGTACACGGTTCTCAAAATAGCCTGTGGGTCCATATATATATGGCACCGCAGGTGGAGATAAGGGTACCATGGCCAGAACCTTCAAATTTCGAGTTTTCTAAAACTCCAAATTTGCTCCAACACTTTTTGGAATCTTTCGTTCAAACCTTTGACCATCCTAAAAGTGTCTTGTGCTTTCTTTATTTAACCCTAAGCATTTTTCATTCTTTCTCATATCAAAATGTCTTATTTACCAAATAAAAGCCTTGACTCTCCTTCATTTTCCCCAATCTCTTTCAATCTAAATTAACCCAAGAACACTCAAAATCACACTTCTTCTTCTAAGAATGTTGATTGTGGAACCTCTACCTTTCCACCACATCCTATTTGTGTTCTTCCTCCTTCACATGATAATGTCATGCATCATGGGCATATTGTCAATGTTGTCAATATCAACATATTGCTATGGCTCATCTATGAGGAGTCGATTTACATCAAGAGTCTCCTAGTCAAACCTCCTCTTCACTATGACTATGAGATAACTACCAAGCCACCACCACCTACTTCCGCCACCACTTTGTCTGTCATGTAAGCATATGGATTGCTTAACTCCAAGACATCTACTTCAAGCAAATATTTAAGTTCTAGCTTAACTAGGATTTGATCTATGCTTTTTTGGCTTGTTTTTTTTTCATACAACTTTGTATGATTTTTCTCCTTGTGTCTTTATTTCATGTTTCCTTTAAACATGACGTATCTTGGATCTTAGTTATCTTCTCTTTCTTAACTTATTTTTCTTTTTATGTGACCTATGTTATATCTTGTTGGGTATTTCTTTTCTTCTACTAACCCTTCTATGTAGCTTGTCACCATAGCCCGATTCCTTGGTGCCCCAAGCAAGGGGGAGTAAGCACCAAGAAGGAGCACTTGCAAAGTCCGATTCTTTTCTTCCTCAAAGACTTTTTCATACTTTTACTTCGACAAGGGGGAGCTTTTGCAAAGTCTGATTCTTTTCTTCCTCAAAGAATTTTTCATCCTTTTTGCTTCGACAAGGGGGAGAAATGAAATAAACTCGTCTTCGAAAATCTTGTTTTTCATATGATTAAGTTTATGTGTTGTCTAAATCAAAAAGGGGGAGACTGTTAATGCAATGATGCCTAAAAACGTTACTTGCATTTTTCGGTCTCGCTTTGTTTTTATTACGACAAAATATAAAAACAAACATTTACGAAAACAACGAAAAACGAATTCTTGAGTTCATGTATTTTTTTTTATTTCATCCATTATCACTTAAGGTATGAACAAACAAGTTTTCATCTTAATTAAGTGATTAAGGATTTAAATTTTCTTAAAACTCACCTTTTATTAAATGTGACAAAGTTTTTTTAATAAACTTTATTTTTAAGAAAATGTTTTATTAAATTAAATATTTGAAAATTTGAAAATGGCATATTCTATTTGGTTTCAGAATATCCTTTGAGGATAACTATTCCACCAAATGTGACTACCCTACTAAAAGACAAAAGGGAGCGGAGTCTACGACCACGATCCCTTAATGGTCTATGCGGTCCCTTATCGATAAGGCACCGCGGGTACCAAAAAGGAATCGCATTCATATATGATCGTTGGACCTTTGTCCTATAAATACTGGACCATTCTCAGATTTTCTCTTCACCTCTTTTGTAAACAAATTTCCATATTCAAACATACTTCTTAAATCATTCAAATGCTTGATTATTTGGTTGATTACTACTTGTTTAGAAGTGAATCTTTCTCCTCCCATCTCTTCCTCTTCAAGTGCAAAGAGAAGAACACTTTCATCCTTGAAGTGTTGAGTCTACCTCATCATTTTGAAGATCAAGTTTTATTGCTTCATTATAGTTGTGTTGTCTCGATCCAAGTAGTTTTGTTATTTGGAAGTTGTGTTGTGAAGATCCAAGTAGTTGTGATATTTGGTAGTTGTGTTGTGTCGATTCAAGTAGTTGTGTTATATGAAGTTGTGTTGTGAAGATCCAAGTAGTTGTGCTATTTGGTAGTTGTGTTGTGAAGATCTAAATAGGTTTATCTATTTGGAAGTTTTGTATGTATTAGGGTTAACACTTAGTCCTCAAAGTATGTTGGATAGTGTGTCAGTAAACGCGCAGTGGTTAAGGGCATAGACCTCTAGACAGGACAGATTCAATTGTGGGTTCCACCCGCTTCCAGTCGAGTTTTATAGATTCCAATAGAGTCACCGCTCGCTTTTGCTTTTGACAAGATGCCCTAGTCCTTTTGGTAAGCGTAAGCATTTCGTAAGTAGAAAAAACTAGATATGAAACTCCCGGTATCAGTTACAATGCTCACTATTACGGATCCCACGACGACAGCTCCCACTGAAGCAATTGTTGCTGCGGAGGTAGCTAAATTACCTATTCGCTATAGACGGAAAAGGCATGGTGTAAATTGGTCCTAGCTAAGATTAGGGCTCGAATTTTAGCTTAGAGTCGGAATTTGGATAAGCGACGTTGTGTACGGTTTCTCCACCTTAAGGAGCTTGTTGACTAGTGAACTCTCGAGTCAGGAGTACTCGAGGAGTGGAGTAGGGATGAGGAGTGAGCTTCGTTTCCGAACCACTATAAATCATTGGTTTTTGGTTTGATCTTCCTTTTCCTTATCTCTTTACATTCATTATTCTTTATTTTCAAATACTTGTGATTATTAGTTTAGTTGCACTATCCCTTGTTGATAATGTGTATAAGAAGATTTCATATAATTGGTCAAGCCTAAGTTTTTGAAAAGGATTTTTGAAAACCGCTTTTAACAAGTAAAGTTTGAGAAACTATTCAACTCCCCCCCTCTTCTAGTTTCTACAACTTCTTTTTTATTTTTGAGGTATTAATTGAACGAAAATAATCGAGCATAAATGAACACACTAATTGAACTTAATCTAATGAACATAGTCAACCGTTCACGGAAGCAAATAAACGAACGGAGTAGTTGTTCATGTTCGTTCATTTAACTAAACGGACCAAAAACTTTGTTCGTGTTTGTTCATTTATTAAATAAACGAGTTTTTTGCCGAATGATCGCCGAATAGTTCGTTGAGCGTTTAGTTCATTTACAGCCCTATTGTCAAGAGTGCCTTTTTGTATGGTAAGATTGTAGAGGAGGTTTATGTCACTCAAACCAAGGGGTTTGTGGATCCTCTACATCCTAAGAAGGTCTACAAGGTTTTTAAGGATTTTTATGGGTTGCATCAGGCTCCTAGAGCTTGGTATGAGAGGTTGTCCACCTTCTTGTTGAAACATAGCTACAAAAGAGGTACAATTGACAAAACATTGTTTCTCAAGAAGAATTCCAATGATATTATACTTGTCTAGGTGTATGTAGATGATATCATGTTTTGCTCTACAAAGAAGGAATGGTGTGATGAATTTGAAATACTAATGAAGGGTGAGTTTCAAATGAGTGCTATGGGAGAGCTCACTTTCTTCCTTGGACTTCAAGTCAAGCAGCAGCAGGATGGCATTTTTATAAGGCAAGACAAGTATGTTCAAGATATCATCCAAAAATTTGACTTGGAGCCACTTAGACCAGCAACTACTCCTTATGAGGTCTCAAAGCTTAAACTAAAAAATGAACGAGATCCTCCTGTGAATGTTCACTTGTACAAGTCCATGATTGGCTCCCTAATGTATTTGACTACATCCAGACCAAATATTATGTTTGTAGTTAGCATCAAGTAGCTCCTACTACTTCTAATTTGAATGTTGTCAAGAAGATATTTAAGTATCTCAAAGCCCAACCCATGTTAGGCATATGGTTTTTAGGGAATCTCCTTTTATACTATAAGCATATAGTTATAGTGATTGTGTTGGAGCTAATAATGACAGAAGGTCAACTACTAGTGGATGTTAATTTTGGGGTAGAAGTTTGATTTAATGGCAATGCAAGAAGCAAATCACTTTGGATGCTTCTTCCACAAAAGCTGAGTATGTGGTTGCTGCTAGCTGCTGTGGACAGGTCCTTTGGATACAAAATCAAATGCTCGATTATGGTTTGAACACTAAAATCTTTATTCATAATCAAAATACCATTTGCATTGTCAAGAAACCAATATTTCATCCAAGAACCAAGCATATTGAAATACCCCATTTTTTCATAACAGATGCAAATGAAAAGAAGTTAATTCAGGTTCTCAAAGTTCACACTAATAATAATGTGGCTGATTTGTTGACTAAAGCCTTTGATGGGACCAGATTCAATTTCTTGGTGGTCTATATTGGCATGCTCAATCCTTGATCTCTCACATTGAGGGGAAGTTCTGGCCTAAGGGGAGGCCTATTGTATGTACATTCTTGTACATCCTTGCTATCTATACCTTTTCTACTAGTGGAAATGGTTTCTTCTGGTCAGTTCAAGTTACTTTCGGTCACTCTCTGGTTCCTCTTGGTGCAACTATTATGCTTCTCAAGGCATCCTGGTCACACTTGTGGTGAATTGGCTCACTCGAGTTACTTCTACGAGATCCTATTCATCATCGTTGACTTCTGTTGACTGTGTGTTACTTCTGGTGAAGTTCTTGTTGACCACATTGACTTTTGGTCAAAGTTAGTTACCACTATTAATAACTGTGTACACTATTTTTCAAAGAGATTTTCTCTTTTAAATATTTCAAAGGCAAGTGGTTAATATCATTAATGGCTAATTTTTGAAAGGGCGACTGCCTTAATTAAGGGGTCACAGGAATAGTAACAATTTCCCTATTTATAGTCAATGCGGTAATTTTACTCATCTACTAGAACCAATAATTCAAATTCGCGCTCCTACCTAGTATACATCTTCTTCATCACATTCAATTGATCATCTTGAATCCATGGCTCAACTTCAATTCAATGCTGATTACAGCAAGGTTTCCTTTCTTGGTGATGGTCCTCTTCGTGACGACTATAGTGAGATCTTGGCATTTTTAGAAGCTTCTCATATACGGTATTCCCTAACCGTTTGTCTTATTGTTTATGATTCTTTAATTAGGCAATTTTGGGCTACTGCTGACGTTAGATATATTGTTAGTCAACCAACAGAGATTCATGCCACCATTGATGGTAGCCATTTGTGGTGACTGAATCTCTGATTAGGTCCTCATTACATCTTAGTGATAAGGATGGGATTATATCTCTTCCCGATAATGAGGTGCTCAATGACATGGCTCACATTGGGTATGACCATGAGGGGAAATTCACCTTTCTTAAAAGTAAGTTTTCCCATCAACGGAAGCTTCTAATTCACTTTTTAATCCACTATTTAAGCCTTAAGCTGGAAGTTGGGATCAATTTACTACTCCCTTTGATACTCGTCTAATGTGTCTCTCCTAGGGTCGCCATTTTAATTTTTCAAGGTACATTATGAATGGGATGTTAGGAAACCTTTGTGACCTCAAGAAGAAATTTCTCATGTACCCTAGGTTTTTGCAACATATGTTAGATTTTGTCCCTGCTGGCCGTAGGGTGTATCCCCCAATTAGGCTCACACCCAAAGTCTACTCAAACATAAAGCTAGCATACATTGGTATGAAATGCTATTGTTGCCTTCTATGCTAGGAGTCGGGGTTGAGGAGCCCGATGAGGAGCATGTCCCTGGTAAGGCCCATGATGCGCCTTTTGTTGATGAGGAACATATAGTTGAGGCAGTTCATGAGGAGCTGTAACTGAGGAGGCTGCTGAGGTGCCTAGTGCACCAAATGTGGCTCATTTTGTTACTCATCTTGTTTCCCCTTTTCTTGACTCGCCACCAGTTTCTCCAAGACCAGCCTCACTTTCACACGTGTCCATCTCTTCAAAAAGTCCTCCATCTGTCCATAAGGATGCTTCTCCTTCCTTTATGGAGGAGAGCAAACAAAAACTTCTTATCCTACCTCTTCTACTAGTCCCAATGATGTCTCCTATATGCCAAGTAATCTTGGTATGGAAGCTAAGTTACCTGTTACTTTCACCTCTTTACTTGCTCTTGTGAACATGTATTATGAGAAGGTCAAGTCATTGAAGTCTGAATTAAATGCTCACAAACAGACTACTCGAGATGTGGTGATGACTTTGGTGGACAGGGTAAAAACCTTGGAAAAGACACGTAAGAGAAAGAGGAAACATGTTGTGGTTTCTGAATCAGATGAGGATGATGGTATGCAGCAGGAGGATGGCCTATCTGTTCTAGCCAGAGCTGTGTTTGCAGCTAGACCTAGTGAGGATATTCCAATTCCTCCTTGTGCTTATGAAGTTGTTCCTCCTACTTCTCCACCTGTGTCATAGACTGCTAGAGCATCTTATAGTGGTCCCTCAAATGTTGCTGACAAAGGTAAATCCCCTATGGAAGACGAACCAGCTCCTGCTCCTAAACGCACTCGTAGACAACTAGAAAAGGACAAGTTAGGGGTTGAGCAGCCCAAAGGATGCATGAGGAACATGAGGCTCAGGATGTTGAGCTTCGGAGAAAGAGGCAAGAACAGGTTCGTCACAATGCTATGCACTAGGGAGAAGCTGACTGACTTAATGTGATCACCACCTTAAGCACGAATGTCCATCAGTTTAAGGATGTGTTGGGAGAGGATGTCACTGAATATAAATGTGCTTCCAAGATTACCTCCTTATTTTAGAAGCAAATGGAGTTACTTGCTGCTGAACTTCGAAAGATTCGCAAGGATAGACCGTTGTTTGTTGCACGCCAAAGAGAGATCATGCGCACTTATGCTATGAATCAAAGTGGGGCTATTACACCACTGGTTGGACAATGAGAAGAGTTAAGGCTTTGTCAGATGATCAGATCATAGCTGAGTTTGAAAGAATGCAAAGATTTATTTAAGAGAGCAACGAGTCCAACTTGAACAAACAGACTCGGGGTGACTTTGAATCATCTTCTACTCGTATTGATGATGCTCAACCTGATGGTGCTTCTGCTTCTACTCAAGAGGCTACAAGATTGGCTTCATTTACTCCGAACGGAACTAGGACACAAAAC